>WAAD01010058.1:19583-43552 GCA_013389945.1 Fregata magnificens | reverse complement strand
TTGTGTGTGTCTAAGTGGTGTAGCAGGTCGCTAACCATTTCCGCTTGGATTGTGGGGGCTTTATTCTGCTCCCTGTCCCTGTCTTCCAGCTCAGGGGGCTGCGTACCCTGAGAACATCTGGTCTTACTGTTAAAGACTGAGGCAAAGAAGGCACTGAGTACCTCAGCCCTTTCCTCATCCTTTGTTTCCCCCTGCATCCAATAAAGGATGGAGATCCTCCTTAGCCCTCCTTTTGTTGCTAATGTATCTATAGAAACATTTTTATTGTCTTTTACAGCAGTAGCCAGATTCAGTTCTAGTTGGGCTTTGGCCCTTCTAATTTTCTCCCTGCATAACCTCACAACACCCTTGTAGTCCTCCTGAGTTGCCTGCCCCTTCTTCCAAAGGTCATAAACTCTCCTTTTTTTTTTTCCTGAGTTCCAGCCAAAGCTCTATGTTCAGCTAGGCCAGTCTTCTTTCCCACCGGCTCGCCTTTCAGCACATGGGAACAGCCTGCTCCTGTGCTTTTAGGATTTCCTTCTTGAAGAATGTCCAGTCTTCCTAGACTCCTTTGCCCTTCAGGACTGCCAAGGGACTCTGTCATCCAGGCTCCTAAACAGACCAAAGACGGCCCTCCAGAAGTCCAAGGTAGCAGTTCTGCTGCCCTTACTTCTCCAAGAATCAAAAAACTATCATTTTGTGATCACTATGCCCAAGGCAGCCTCCAATCATCACATCACACACAAGTCCTTCTCTGTTCACAAACTGTTGTGAACAGAGGCGCCTTCCCTAGCTGGCGTCCAATGGGGGCCTTCCCTACTTGGATCCCTCACCAGATGTGTCAGGAAGTTATCTTCCACACGCTCCAGGAACATCCTAGATCGCTTCCTCTCTGCTGTATTGTATTTCCAGCAGACATCTGGTAAGTTGAAGTCCCCCACGAGAACAAGGGCTAGCGATTGTGAGACTTCTCCCAGCTGCTTCTAGTATATTTCGTCTGCCTCTTCATCTTGGTTGGGTGGTCTGTAACGGTCTCCCACTATGATATCTCCCTTGCTGGCCTTCCCCCTGATTCTCACCCATAAACACTCAACCATATCATCACCATCATTAAGATCTAGACAATCAAAACACTCCCTAATGTACAGGGCTACCTCACCACCTCTCCTTCCTTGCCTATCCTTTCTGAAGAGTTTATAGCCATCCATTGCAGCACTCCAGTTGTGTGACTCATCCCACCATGTTCCTGTGATGGTAACTATATCATAATTTTCCGGCTGCACAATGGCTTCCAGTTCCTCCTGTTTGTTGCCCATGCTGCGTGAATTGGTGTAGATGCACTTCACTTGGGCTATTGATCCCGCCACCTTTTTGGGGGGAGAAACCCTAATTCCTATGTGGCCATTCTCAGGCACTTCCGTGGTTTCTAACACATCCATAACCTTTGCATCTTTGCTGCTGCATGGATCTCCATCCCCTACCTCCACTGAGATGGCAGACCGAAGGATCTCACCAGCACACCGTCCCTCAAACACTGGTGTGCCGCCCCCAGACTTATCTCTAGCAAGCCTGGTTTTATCCCTTTCCCCCTTTAAATCTAGTTGAAAGCTCTTTCAATGAGCCCTGCTAACTCCCGTGCAAAGAACCTTTTCCCGCTTTGAGACAGGTGTGTCCCGTCTGTCACCAGCAGGCCTGGTGTCGTGTAGACTGCCCCATGATCAAAAACCCCAAAATTCTGCTGGTGACACCACACTCGGAGCCAGGTATTGATCTGCTGGCTCTTCCTGTTTCTTTCCTCATCATTCCCTGCAACTGGAAGGATAGAGGGGAACACTACTTGTGCTCCTGATCCCTTAACCAGTCTTCCCAAGGCCCTGAAGTCTCTCTTGATTGCCCTTGGACTTCTTGTTGCAGCTTCGTTGCTGCTTACCTGAAAAATCAGTAATGGATAGCAATCTGAGGGCCATACCAGGGTAGGAAGCTTTCTGTTCACATACTTAACCGGGGCCCCACGGAGGCAGCAGACTTCCCTAAGAAGCGGGTCCAGTCTACATATTGGGCCTTCTGTTCCCTTCAGAAAGGAGTCTCCTATGACAATGACCCATCTTTTTTTCTTTATGGAAGCAGTTTTGATGCAGGGCATAGGCCGACTTAACTGTGGCAACACCTCCAAGCTAGAGGAACCGTTTTGTAGCACTCATCCCAGGATTACTGGGTGATTTAGCTTCTTCATTACCACTTCTTCATATTTTGAATCATCTATGAAGACTTGCTAGACATCAGCACTTTTAGAACTTCCCATTTATCAGCCTGTGTTGCTGAAATGCTATATGTGAACGGGGTGGGGGTGAGGAACAACACATCCACTGGATACAGTTGTGTTTGGTGCTATTTCTCTAAACTGATATAAAAGTCTATCTAAACAAAGCAACTCTTTCTTCTCGGAGGCAGAAATTTCAGATCTCTGCTTTGGAAAAAAAAAGTCTGTTAAATGTTTTATAAACTGCATGAACACAGTACGTTTACAACAACTGATGTGATTCTGCATCATTTCGTCAAAACAAGAAATAGTACATGTGAAACACTGAGCCAGCATACTATCCCCATAACTAGCAATACAAGATGCATCTGAGTAACTTCCCCGATTTTAAAACCTTTCAAAAGATTTATAGCCAGGAGTGAATTTTTATTCTGTGAATGTGTCCCCTTTTTTTTTTTTTTTTAATTTAAGTTAGCTTTGCTTGTATCACAATCAAATCTCCTACCACACCTTATAAGCTTATTACGTGCATAAATCTCCCGAATACAGACATTTTAAGACCCACATCACCATATGAAGACAATGAAAGTCAAAGGTCCTCAGAACTCTTAGAAATTGTGAGTGAATTAAAGCCTGGAGATCCAGTCCTCAAGACCAAAAAGCACAGACATTTTTTAAAAGGTGGGTCTCCATTTAGTCATTGGTTTGAATGATTTTCCTTCTTTCTCCCATTAATTGTTTAAATTTCTCCAAAGCCAGTGACAATGTTCCTCATGAACAGACAGGCATAACTATCAATATATTTCTACATTCATAATCAGAACTCCCTACAAACAGTCTCTCAAGAAAGATACCTGTTTTTTTCAGGTATGGAGAAGAGAAAACTGGCTGGATTTTGTCTGATTTAAATTCCATTTAAACATTTTTCATTTTGTTTATCAAGATCCAACTTGCCTTTTGAAGCAAGTTTGTCATTCATTACAGAACAGAATTACTAAGAAGATGTCAGGCTATAGATTTTCCATCTCACATTAGGACTGCTCGGTGTGGATTTTGTACTTGATGGCATGAGGAAACAATTCAGTCACTCTATAGCCCATTCATCATACACTCATAACCCCCATGACGTAGAAGCTGCATCACTTCTTGAAGCTTTAAATAAGGTAATTCTTCATTGTTACATCTTATTTATTTTAGTGCTTAAGCATAGATCACTCTTTACGTCTTGTGAGAGTGCCCACAGAAAATAAGAAATTACATTAGCCACTTCAGTATTGACAAAATTAACTGGATTGCAGTCAATAAATCTATAATGTTTAATTCTGAAATAACTGAAAATTTTCAGGGAGAGGATCAGCATTGGGCATATACATTTAAATAGCTTCATACTTATATAATGATCTGCATTGGAAAGCCAGAACTATATATTGAAGTTTAGGTACTGTCAGGATAAAATTAAAACAAAACAAAACAAACCACAAACACACCCACCACACACACATCCTCTATTAGCTTTAAGAGATTTTCATAAAGATATCTGAGAGTCAGCAAGAGGCCCAAGTCCTGAAAATGCAGAATAAAATTTTATGTGCCTCTATTAATTAGTAGAAGGTTACTGTGGGACATTTAAGTAGAAAACCACATTAATAATATGACTAGAGGGGAAATCGTTTAGCTGTAGGTTGCAATGGTGATGAATAGGGGTTGCCATGAACTTGAAAATATAATCTGAAATTACAGTGCTGTATCAAGGGTCAATGCTAGCTTTGTTCATTTAGTAAAAAGCTAATTATATCATAAACCACTAGAGTTATCAAGCAATCAAAAAAGAATTTTTAGAAGTGAATGAACAAATCAATTGATCAGTTGTCAATTCTACAGAGTTAGTTGATTTAAAAACCTCACCCTCACAAAATGTGACTGAAGGAAAACTGCTTGCATAACCTCTTGCCTCTTGATGCAGCAAAGAATCTTTTAAGAGTGTTCTCCCAGAAGTCAAATCAAAAGCTATGAGTTGAGGTTACCAAATAGCCTACTTAAGATGAGGAAAAGCTACTTGCCATTGCTACCAAATTTGCAATCACACTATATCAACCAGGTCACTTGTTAAAATTTACTTTATAACCTACACTTCAATCGATTACAGAGAACTGGCAGACAAACATAGCTTTGCTAGGTACTAGACAATTGTTTCCAGCAATGGGAAGTTTGCACAAAGTTTGTGCATTTAAACAGCCTTTCTGAAAGTTTTCCACAATTACAGATTTCAACATTACTATATATTATGTTAAAAGAATTAAGTTTGTGTAAATGCTGACGCTGCATCTTTGGAAAGAGACAATAAATTTGTTTTGGGGAGAAGAAATATTGACAAACCTGATACAGAGCTTTAAAACAAACAAAGAAACAAAAAATAACCCCCAAACCCCCCAAAAACACACAACCACCACCACACTGCATAGTAAATATTTCCTAGGAAACCCGAACCCACAAGAGTAATGCAATAACTCTTTGCATCATGCAGGAAATGAGATCATATAGTCACTGCCGTGAGATTTCGTACATGCTGACAACAATTGCATTGACTACATCAGAAACAAGTCTGTACTACACCCTTTCAAACACAGGAAAGGCTGAGAAGACAGATAAAGCTGTCATGAAAGACAACCCTGCAGCCAGTAATGTTTTTTCATTATTTTCAATTTCCCCTTGGTCTTCCCTTTCTCATCAGCCCTGTCTGAGTATGTAATTCTGACACTGTTAGTATTATAGTGAATAGTATATTCACCACGGTGACAATTAAATAAAATGCATATTCAGGATGCATAAAAACAGTGTGAATGAACTGGTTGCAATGTTCTTTGAACTTTACTTTTAGTGCTTTCAGAGTATTATGTTTTTTAAATAGCTGATTGAGTTTTTCTCTGCATCCTTACTTGAATTGGAGAGTTCACATTTTTCAAGAGACATTTCAACCAGAAAGGAAGGAAGAGAAACTTTTCTAAATGTGAACATCTACATTCACACAGTATGTGATAGTAACATAGAAAAATAATGTTTCTGTTATTCTGACTTTCTGACTTATGACTTGAAAGTTGCATGCCTTGCATATTGCATTATTTGACACTCAGCTAAAAATACTCAGACATCATGAGAAAAATCAGAGTTTTTAATGCTATTTAGGATGAAAAGTGTCAAATTAAGTCTTAACCAGCCTCTGAAAGGAAAGCATCAGTGGGAAGGAAGTTAGCAATGACAAAGATTATTCTTGGAACCAATCTTTTTAGTATTTTCTTTGTATTACCCTGGCACAAGAAACAGACAAGCACCACTAAAACAAAGTTAGGGCCACTGTCAATAAGGAGTAGAAAGGAGATATCATACCAAATGAACTGGATTATCTCAGTGACTGGAGTTACAGAAAGGGAATGAAAGCTGTAAGTATAAAAGTCGACGATTCACCCAGTAACTAAGAAGAAAAACACAAAGCTACACCAAAGATCTCAATCAGAAATGACTGCGGAGAATAGGAATATGGATGCATTAGAAGCCACCACTGCAATACACCCTTATTGCTACAGACTCTATTTGCAGAAGTCAAACACAATGTCATAATGCAAAAAGCAACGTATATTCACTAGAAGTATTAGCATTAATCCTATGTAAAATTGTACAGGCAAAACATAATTTCAAATAGAATATGGCCTTGACTTGTTACATGGATGTTAAATGGAAATGAATGCCTGATATGTATATACACACTGTGCCAGGGTTATGCCATTCAAAGGAGATGATGTTCTGTAAGTATTATGTCTTTGGCAGCCCCTGTTGTTATTCCTGTTGCCAGGACAGCTAATAAAACTGGGTAGCAGGCAGAGCTTAGCCTATTTGAGCTACTGCCTGTTAGAACCCTCACATCTCCTGTTCTTGTCTCTTGCCTTGGGCCAGCTCTGACAAGTAGCTCAAACAGAGACCCTCCCTGACTAGAATACCAGGTAAAGATGTCTGGTCCCCAAGGCTCCATAGGTGCATCTGCAGAGGATGCTGTTAAAGTTCTGGTACGGAATGGATACAAGCATAAACCTGACATGTTGTTCAGGAGAAAGAAAGAAAGGGAAGGAGCACATGAAAAGATTAAAAGAACTGTTTACCTTAAAGACCAATGCAAATTAGGGTTCACAGCCACTTCACAGATTTAAATTGGAAATTAGCAGAGTTTTCTGCCACTAGAGCTATCAAAGTCTGGAATACCTTTTGGAACAGAGTTTCAGATGAGAAACAGTAGGGACAAAATAATGCAAGTTTTTTAAATGCATCTTTGTAAATTTAAGAAAGGAATATTTCATGTGGTAAGTGACTGATGGGACTAGACCCAATGATCTTTTCAGATGATTGCTTGAAGTCCGATAATCCCACCTCTCAACTCTGATAACTGTTTTCTTACATGCATCAATACAGAACTTCAACCCATTGTTCTTCGTTCTCTTAACTAAAAATACATATTCAGGAAGTACACTGGAAAATCATAGTGTCAAACTTTTACCAAAATTTGTACTCTAATGTGAAAGTATCAAACACACAATCATTATATTTCCTGTAGAAGGTGGGTCAAAATTATCTGCAGCCCACAGCTATTCAATTATAAAAGCTAATTTATATCTAAATGATCTTGCATGCATAGCTAGACATCATAGATTTATTAGCAGTTGATATGTACTTTACACAATTAAGAAGAGATAAACAGGTCCTACCTTTATACTTAGGAAACTATTAGGAAGTTGTTACAACAGCTGTTGCAAATTAATCCACCATAATCCTTCTACATTCTGCCATTAGTTACACAATAAAATCAGAGCTTCTTGAAAACCAAAAATAAAGATGCGTGAAATTGTTCTAATTACATACTTAACTTATGAAAAATGAGACTATTCCATTTGTCCCAATCCAAATCTCCTAGAAAATTAAAAGATAAAGTAAAGCACTTACTTTGAACCTGTTTACATTTCACTACAGGATTTCCACTCAGTAAGACCTTACCTTAAATTAAGATACTTTGCCTTAACATTCTTATGACCAGGGAATTTATTTTCTGTCTTCACCTAATGTAATCAGAATTCATCCTCAAATGAAAAAAAAGCCATAATAAACAGAACTACAGAAACAAACTACAGAAAAGTAGTAGATTACAGGCAAAAAAATCACAGTAAAGTATTCAAGCACATTATTTCATTGTAAACTCAAACTTCAGGAGCTTTTTAATACACCTTTCCGTTGTCACATTCTTTATGAAACCTGACTGGGAAGACAGAAGTGTGAAAGGAATCAGAGAGGATTTAGGAATACTGAAAAATAAGAAAAGTTACAAAGAAAAAGAAAACCTGTTTGGAACATTGGAAAATTACCTGTCACCAATGACATTCAGCTGTGAAATGATGGCATCTTAATATCTTCATCCAAAGAACCTTGATTTGAAATATTTATAAAATACATTAAATGGGACCCCTGGTAACAATGAGAACTGTCAAGTACTGAAAATAGTGAGTATTGCAATGCAATTTTTTTCCATCGAGCTTAAATCCTGTATTTCAGAACTGGGGAAGAAGTATCACCTATAATGCAGAGGGTTTTTTTTTTCCTTCCAAAGAATGACTTACAATGCTATTACTTCTAGTCATATAGTATGCCAAGTCACATCACTAGCTATATTTCTCTCCACCAATTAGCAGTCATAGTAAACAACCTCTAGAAACTCTAAAACAAAAGGGCGGGGAAGCAAGCATACAAAACCCCACATTTATTTCTACACCACTACAGTGGGGGCATTTCTTGTCTAAGAAAGTTTAGTCTGCACTGCCACTTTAGAGAGGGAGGTCAGTGGTAAAAAGGACCCCCAAACTATCAAAAATGCTAATCCTTTTTAGCCCACTCTGCTTAGAAGATTTCATCCTCGTACACTTGATGTAGCTCTCTTGGCTCCTTATTACAAAAAAGGATTGTAACATTTTAACATAACCAGGAAAGTAAAATTTGAATAAACAGTATCATATGAATAAAGACCAAGCAAAATCTGTGCCATCCAGTTTCTTCCCCTTCTTTATCAACAGACACCATCAAACAGCTCAGTCCCAGTGTTTCTTTTCACCTATCACAAACTGAAAAGGAGTTGTCTGCGCTGCACGCTGCAATGCCAAGAGATACATATGAAGTCAGCCCAAAGCATCCTTCTCAAAGGATACAACTGAAAAGACAGAAGACTTCAGCGGTAATTTCTACATTGCCAGAGGACCAATGTTTCACCTTATTAAAACGTCTTTTCTTCAAAAACTATCAAAAGAGAAAATGGAAATTTTGAAAAGAATTCCTGGTGTGGACTGTAATAATTTCAACCAGACATTTGCAGTCTCCAATCATTCCCCTAGTCTATGGCAATGACATATCATTGGACAATGATGTCACAGGATTTCTGCAAGGTGACCTAATTCTCAAGTGTCTTAAATTATCATGCGAGCTGATTATTTTGGCAGAGTTGGCAGGAAGTAAACCTCAGGTCACACCCCTCACCAAGAAATTAATTTCATGAACCCCATAAAGTTCCAACATTTTTTAAATTTGTTGAGGAAATTCTTTGATATATAGCTGTTATTAATACCCATTTACTTAAAGATGCTAAAAAATAAGGGTGAAAGTCTGAGAAGTCATCTTGCCTGTCCTGGTGGGTTAAGACAAGACAAAAGTCCTCACACATGCTTTAGTCTTTAAAACCTCCAGTGATAAAGACATAATTGTGATAATCTCCCCAGCAATGAGAAAAGGGTTAAAGAAAAGATCTTTACATGCTTTTCCTCCCACCCACAATAAACTACATGCCCTTTGTTCCAAATCAAGCCATTTTCCCTTCCTACTGTGATCTGTTACTTGTTCTATTTGGTTTATGAAATGCTGCACAAAGCTACTATAACATTTCTCTGTAAATACAAATCTAAACCAACGCAAAACCCCCTAATCTTACAAACACATTAAACCTTACTTGTTGCAAAACAATTAAGCATCAGAAGATTCAAAATTAATATTAAGTATACTAAAACACTATTTCTTAGTCCTATGCAACAATATCACTGGTTTTCTCTACAACTTTGCTTATGTTTGGCCTCTCCAGTATTTGTATATCTGATCTGCAGCAGCCATTCAATCCAGTTCTTAAGAGGAATAAACAAGTTCACTGATGTTACAGGCATTCCACTGACATTTTTTAGTCATGAAACCTCAAAACAATAATCTCTCATAGTAATACACTACTAATATATTATTTAAAATTTATCTGGTTTTATTGCAAGTGGAATACGGTTCAAAATAGTCTATAAAAATAGGAGTCCATTAAATGATAAACTGCTCATAAGTGGCTGAATGATTACATGCATGTTTGTTTGTACACATTCCGGTATGAATCTATATTTCCTCAGTTCAGAATTAAGTGTATAAAAAGCCAAGGAATTGAATCCTCCGAACAAAAGTGCTTTCAGGCTCCCTGCAAAAATAGCCTAATAAATGACATTTTCATTTTATTCACACCATACCACAGTGCACTTCAGTCCAAACTTTGAAAGACATCTGGTACAGGTAAGACAGTCACTTTTTTCATTTTATCCGAGCAAAAGCTCATTGGCTTCATTTTCTCATTTTACATGAAAACAGAGGGAGTTCATGGAAAATATCAACGTTCTTCCAATAATCAGAAAAGATTAAGTTTAAAGGTTCATATTTTTTGCTAAGCAGTTCACATTAATATTTTTAGTTGTGGGGGTGTGTGTGTTTGGTTGGTTTTTTCCTTACATTCATATGAAAAGAATTTCCTACATTCTTTTTAAATTTTAAAAATATCCTAAATTAGTGTAACTGACCTTTCAGCCCCAGGAGTGCACTTTAAATTTCATCTTTGTCAAGATTAACCAAAACTCACCAAATGCACTGGTCCTCTCACAGCTATCACATAAATACATACATATATATATATACACACACACACACACACGTATCTATGCTTTAGTGGCAAAGACTACAAAGCAAAAGGGAAAAAAGTTATCTGCATTTGTGAGAAGACAATATCACTTATACAGTTAACATGCTAATTTACTGGTGGATGCATAGCTGAATGATGAATATATCAAAAGCATTAACAATTGGTGCCAATAAATGGTAGCGATAGCATCATATTTGCTTGACTAGTGCATATTTAATGTTCATTGCCTCAGTACCAGAACAACAACAAAAAAACCTCCATACAACTGACCCAAATGTGAGAGTGTATTGAGTATATTTAGCTAAAACTGAAAAACGTAGTACTTGTACTTAGTGCCACACTACTTTTAATAATCTTTTCTTCTTATTTAGTCACTAATAAATAAGAGCAAATGCTTAAGTAGTGATTAGTATTGAGGAGCCATCAAAATCAGTTGCTACAGAATTGAGCTATTCAAAGTCAGTAGTCACTATCTCATGTAATTTCACACTGGCCAACAAAAAAAATCCCTCTTAAATATACCAATCAGACACAAAAGTGAGAATAAAACAAAAAATGGAACCCAAAAATATAGCTACCAGTTTTTCAGTCCTTTTCTAAAAGTTTTTAATTACACTCTATTCTGTCCAATTGGAGCCCAGTGCATATGCTTACCATCACAGAGCATTTCCCAAATGCTTCTCTTGTTAATTAATACATCATTTAAATAAGCTTATGTCCCTTGATAATGGGCACAGAATAAGGACTAGAACTCTAAGTTCAGCCATATTTTACAACATTGGCCTGACTTTACAAGATTAAAGTACAAAAGTTTGAAGTAAAACTGAGAATCACCAACACACTCAACATTTTCTGAGATGGAAATCAAAGAAGAAAGCAATCTTGAATACTAAACTACTTTTAGGTGAGCTATAGCTCCTTTTAGTAGGTCCTATCATGGTTATTAACAACTTCTGTTTTGAACTGGCATATAGCACACTTAGCTAGTGGTAAACATTATTGGGAAGAACCTTCACCATTTCAGAGACGAATAAAGCTAGACAAATATGTAGATATCTGTCGTGGTTTAAACCCAGCCAGGCAACGAAACACGACACAGCCGCTCGCTCACTCCCCCCCGCTGGGATGGGGGAGAGAAACGGAAGAGTAAAAGTGAGAATACTCGTGGGTTGAGATAAAGACAGTTTAATAGGTAAAGCAAAAGCTGTGTGAAAGCAAAGCAAAACAAGGAATTCATTCACTCCTTCCCATCAGCAGGCAGGTGTTCAGCCGTCTCCAGGAAACCAGGGCTCCATCACGCGTAACGGTTACTTGGGAAGACTAAACGCCATCACTCCAAACGTCCCCCCCTTCCTTCTTCTTCCCCCAGCTTTATATGCTGATCATGATGTCATATGGTATGGAATATCCCTTTGGTCAGTTTGGATCAACAATTTTAGCTGTGTCCCTTCCCAGCTCCTTGTGCACCTGGCAGAGCATGGGAAGCTGAAAAAGTCCTTGACTAGTCTAAGCACTACTTAGCAACAACTAAAACACCTCCGCATTATCAACACTGTTTTTAACACAAATCCAAAACATAGCCCCGTACTAGCTACTATGAAGAAAATTAACTCTATCCCAGCCAACACCAGCACAATATCTATATAAAAAGGTTGTATGAAACATTGTTATTTGCTCAATTAATAACTATTCTCTTACTTTTACCCAAGAAGGATAAAAATATTTAATGATATTGACTATCACTGTTCTATGCCATGTTAATAAAACATGTTAATAAAATCAGTAGAGGGATGCTTCACTAAACAGTATTAATTATATCTACTATATCTTTACAGTGAAAAAACCATCTAGTAACTGTGATAAGCTTGCCCAGCAGCACCAGCTGTATGTAACTCCAGGTAATTCAACTCCAGTATGCTGTTAGGAAGCAACAAAGTCAAACATAGTTTGAACTTATTTAAACCAGCATAAGAGATTGCAAACCCACTTTGAAAAACATACAGTTTACAGAAATGTACTTTTATTGTACCTGCCCTAGGAGATGAGACTACATAGATATGCCTAAGTAAAAATGCTTAAGCTGACATCTGGTGCTATTTGAGAAATGTACAAGACTGCTAACAACAACTGTAGAGTAAATTATGAAAACAGGAAACCAATAAGATGCACAGAAAAGACCCAATCATAATTAGTATCAAGAGATAGACTTGAGACACCAATCACACACAAATTGGATTCCTTCCGAGCAGTGCCTAAGAAAGCTATCACCAACCCCTCCCGCCTAAAAAAAAAAAAACCAACCCAAAACCATCCCACCAACGAACCACTAAAATCCATACTTTCAAGATGCCAAGGTTGACCAAACCAAGAAAGAAAGGATCATTCCTTTTCACACATGTAACCTGCCGTTCACAAGGACAGTGTGTTAAATCGTTTTCAATAACGGAGAAGTTGCAGGGGTCCACCCATTCACTTAGGAAAAAGGTTAAAGCTAGTTACCTAAAAAGCTTAGGATCAGTTATAAGAGAACACCTAAGAGTCCACTTTAGTCAATAGTAAACGTGGACCAATAAAGAAAAAAAATATTAGAATGTCAGTGTCACTGAATAAAAGTAAAAATCCATCTTGCCCTGTAAGAACTGAACAATAATAGAAGTTTTACATTTTCTTCATCAGCCTTGGGTATTTTGTTGCAGTTCGTGTGATCACTTCTGTCAACACTAGACAAAATATTAATTCCTGCAGGTATATCTAATTTAAGCAAGTTCACATCTTAAGAATTTTATGACTGCAAGAGGAATGGCAAAATAAGATCTGCTTCCTTCAAAATGCATTTTATACCGAGCTTAATCTTCCTGCACCGTCTTTTTCTTTTCCAATTTAATTTCAACATTGAAACATACAATGATTCAGTAACAAACATGACTGGTTGCCTTTATGATATTATATGAATTGTCATAAAGAATGCTTTCTAGTTGAATTAATGTGACAGGTATGTAACAGATTCTGTAAAAATAAAGTCACAATATGCCATAATATTTCACAATGCTCTAAAACTGACAAGCAGTACTCTAATTATTGCTTACACTGAAATCTTAAACACCATTTTCATATATTTACTTTGCTAAGCAATCTATTATTTCAGTGCATCCTATGCTGAAAATGCAATTGCAGTTACAAAGCAAAAATGTGATAGATTTATTTATCTTTCATACTTATCAGAAAAACGTCAAGAGCTAACATGATAAACTAAACAGCTGGCAACTCAGGGAAAACTCTGGATTTATAAACGGTACCAAGTGTACAAAGAAGCATTTGGTTTTATTTCTGTATTTTATTCTTATCGGCTAAAAATATTTACCTGCAGCGCTTCTTCAATTTCTAGAACTTATTTACTCTTGCTGCTTATGCAAATCAAGTCTCAATGCACTGTAAAGTGAAAGGGAGTCCTTTGTAGAAAGCCCTTTTTGAGGACCAAGCACCCCCTCAAGTCATCCCAAGGTGCTGTTTTCATGAGAAGGAGAAAAAGTCCCCTCTTCACTTGAATCTCCTTGAAGATTTCCTTGATGTACAGGTCTCCTACCTATGCCTGTACTTAGGGTACCAGCAGAATTTTGGCAATAGAATTATTCTTCAGAAAATGTCAATTTATGAAAATCAGAACAGTTACCATTATTTATTTCTATTGCTCAAATATATCCTATTGAATGGGAAATTTCTGATAAAAGCCAGACAATAAGAAGGNGTAAACACTTGTCTTCCAGGAATACAGTGTATTACTCTACTCTTGGCCCCACTAGTTAACCATACTCTATCATGTGTTTTTAAGCTAAACAAGCATACACACAGGTAGCAACAGTAGCTTATGTTCAGTCTGTGATTTGCATCTTTAAATGCTGTGTTTAAACATTTCTTAATCTGCATGTTCTGCTCTATCTCTTGAAGTGGCTATTGCAGACCTTATTAGTCTCTGATATGTTATAGATATCTTGCTCTTAGTTTGCCATCTTACATTTTGTCAATCATTTTATCCAGCTTCCTTTATTGCCTTTATCATTGTTAGAGTCATTCTTTCAGGTTTTCACAGCTTTGCTTCAGTCTACAATTGTGGTTAAGCACTGTGTTCACTGTAAATTCAATTCCAGTTCTCTAGACAAACACAAAAGCATATTATCACTTAAAAATTAAGATAAGTACAAGAAATAGATAAATCACACACTAGTGATGCACAAATACTACATAATCTTTCAGTAATCTTCTGGGATCATAAATTTATGAATAAGCAGCTATCTTCAGTAACTGCATAGCATGTTTCTTATCCCTTAAACCAAATGAACATTAGTATGTTTTTCTCCTCTTTAAGAATATGGACTTCTTTGTTGTTTTCATTAAAAAAAACATTCCAACTGCAAGCTGTTCACAGAGCAGACTATCACCTAGTGTGCATATAGTTGAGCCTCTAGGCATATCTGTGAAATGTCTCTCAAATAATCAGTTTATAAGAGTTTTAAGAGAAGGTTTTTTGAAATATTCCTTCAGAAAATTTTATATAGAGATGAAAACAGCATACAGTGTTAGTATATTAAACAACTTATTTTGCTGAAATGAAAACTCCAAGGGGTGAAAAAAAAATGAAAAACATGTAAGAAAACAGATGAGACCCATTTTATTCAAAAGCAAAAATCAACTTCAATTAAAAAAAAAAATTATAAAATTTACTTGACTTTTACATTTTTTAAAAATTTACCAACCTTTACCCTAAAGCATAAAGAACACCCACTGAATAGGTCTCCTTTATAAAACTTTACAATTTAGAGCCAAGCATTTACTGTAGCAGTTATACCTCTCCATTTAAAAAAATAGTTACTGATGAAGTTGGTAATAATGTTAGCACTTCAAAACACAGAACTGACTTCATTTTTTGTTTAATTAAAGCAGTTACTTTTAGTACCCTCAAGAGCAGACAACAAACTCTCAAATGTTTTATTCTATGAAGCGAATAATAGCTAAATAAGCCTAACCACAGATTTAATTAAAATGGTGAAGTGGCTCCAAAGGAAGCCCTGTGGTCTACTGTGACAAACCACAGCCCAAGAAAATCTACAGGAGATTTTAACACAGGGCAAATTACCTATCTAAAAAGAGTTAACCTAAGGATAACTTTATGGAATGCACAGCTAACAGCTAAACAAAGCTTTTTTTTAAAAAAAAAAAAATTTCAAATCAATATGAGTATGTTTAGCTTCTGCATAAAAAACATGAGATCCAGCTGCGATTTTGTTTCGTCTCCTAAGTAGGATGTTACAGATATAGAATCGTATGAAAATGGTTATTTTCCCTCACACCTACAGAAAGAACTTTTCCTGTTTCGCTTGTCTGGTGTTTGGTGGTTTTGGTTTTTTTTTTTTTTTCCTTATCCCCTACTCCCCCTTTTTTAAATAGGAAGAGGTCAAATTTAACTAGATGTTTTATTGAATATAAACTCACAGGGCTTGGCTTGAACATGAACCATTCACTTGTTACTTAAATGCCTCATTATTCAACTCAGTCTGATTGTATCCAAATCCCTGGAAGTTAATATACTACTTCGCAGTTTATCCCCTGTTATCGGAGCTCCAGTACCTCATTACGGCTTCCAGTGTATCTTTATGTCAGTCCCAGTGTACAATGCAGCAACCTCCTCTCTAACACCCTCTACACTAACGTTAATTCTCAATACATAGCAACCATAACCCACCTTTCTAATCACCGAAAACAGTTTTCAACTTGAAGTAGGTTTTTTTTTTTCCTTTACATGCTCTAGAACATTTTTTTTTCCCCACTCGTATGAGGCATCTCTTATCTTTGGGATGGGTGGGTCTCTCTGCACTTGAACTTTTTACGACTTGGTAAAAATCTTTCTCAGCCTTTTACCTTCCTGTCCTAAGCAATGTAAGCATACATGCTAGAACCAAGCCTGGCAGCAAAATGTTAGAATAGAAAGTACATTGCAGCTGGGCAGTAGTCATCATTGGGATTTTCCTTGGCTACTGCCAGCTCATAGAGGTAAGCACGCAGAAATTCAGGCTGGACACAAAAAGCAGAGCATAAGAACGAATGTTAGGATATCTGGGATGTTGAGACCTGTGATTCCATTCACAAGGCAGCACCAGGATTTATTGTATACCTGTGTGCTTCAACTCTCCTGAGGCGAGTAACATAAAATTTTGTGTTAAAAAATAAATCCAGTAAAAGAATCAGATCTGTTATGCACAAGAAGGGGATTTTACTGACTATCCCCATGCTTGCAGAGACAGGCATCTGGCAACTCAGGCTGAACACAAAAGAGGTTACACAGGAAATAGATACAAGGTCCTTCACAAGGTAGCTGTCCAGGTTCTGTGTTTTTCTCACATGTAACTAAATAATTTCATCTTACCAGCATTATTTTAATAATCTATGCTGTTGTTGTTTTGTACAATATTTTTCTTAAATCTCCACTGCATTATATGCATGCACATGAACACACACAATGCTCCTACAAAACCTTTGCTGAGATCTCTACCACCTAGAAAGCATTAGTGCTGCCACTGTTATGTTGAAAGTATAAACTTGTTTCTTTGAAACAGCTGTTTATTTGGAACACCATTTCTAACCACACCATATGCCACCAAAGGTCAGGATAACACAGGCATAAGGGTTAAAATTCCTTCAATAAAAGGAAAAGCTAGGCCAGCTCTCAGAAAACTCTTCTTCATGGCATTGCATCACTTTTTCTCCATCAAGCCTGTAAAATGGTGTTCTTTATACTTCAGCTTGCCCCAGGAATATGAATCTGGAGTGGTGGGATCTAATATGCTTTTTTATTTGTTNCCCAGGACACAGACACACGTCCCAAACCAGGAATGCCCCCCGCTGCCTCCTGCCTCCCAGCTTTTATCCCTGAGCAGAATAGCCCCGGTCAGCCCAGGCCGGCTGTCCTGGCCGCCCCCTCCCAAGATGCCGCCCAGCCCCAGCCCACAGCGGGGGTGGGGGGGGAATGTTGGAGAGGCAGCCCCGGGGCTGGGCAGGCACCGCCCGGCCACAGCCAGGCACTGCTGCCGCCTCCGGCCACCGGCACAGAGCGCAGCGGGCTGCCAGGGGGAAAACCAGCTCCCCCTCAGCCAGACCCAGTACATTGTTATAAATGAATTAATGATAACCTACATTCGCAATGTATTTTAAGAATGTTCTGGAATATGGGGTAGATGTTTTCATATAACATGTAGAATTCTTATATGTAGATCACAACACCTTTACATTGATGTCTATGTACATCTAACTTACTTACATTTTAGATGTCCAGTCCTGGCTGAAAGTTTCACATTTTTCTTTAGTTAGAAATGCCTCTTAACATTACTCAAATTATTCCGCTAATGCTTTTCTACAAAAACAGCTGACTGACAACACCATGTTCATACTGTGCTCAAGAGGCAGATTGGACATATTTTGAAATGGGTAACAATGGACAATGGGGGTAGGGCAGATTTCTGTATTCCACACAGCTCAGAAAATACAGACTTTTTCAAAACTTACTCTAATTAAAAAAACAAACAAACAAAACAAACAACTGAGCAAGCAAACAGATTTACAATGTTCCACATTTTGTGAATTTATAGTATGATAATCTAGATGACAGATTACTGGACTGAGACAGAGGAGGTCTATAACCTGACTTGGACGCTGAAAAATCTTTGGCAAACAACTTCACCTATTTTCTCTCCTGCAAAATAGCAATACATGTTGAGAATCACTAATGAAAAATGTTCAACAAAACCAAAAGACTGCTCCATGGAGAGGCATTCTTATAGTGAATACAGTAAGTGATTATGTATCAAAGGTGTGTTCAGCGCTCCTTGCATACAGTAATTCATTCAGTGAATTCTGTTAGTTCTGCAGACATCCACTCAAAGAAATAACCGTTCAAGATGTGTGAAAAGAAAACAATATCTTATTTACAAATCAACAAAGCCCATCTGAATCCTTCAAATGAAACTAGACCTGTTGATACCTAACCTGGGCAAGAAACTGAATTTTCCAGTACGAGCTATGCTCTTGATGATACAATGAACCCACCAACAGTAAATGAAAAAAAACCCAAACCAGCTTATAATGAATACTCGCTATTCTTTCCTTCAGGTTTCTGGTTGATCCACATTCTTCTTTTAAGCACTAGTATCTTCTGGATATACAAACTACCTATACAAATAATATAGTATTTGAGAAAAAGTATAAAATTTCAGTCTACATCAGAGTCACAGTTCCTTTAATAAATGGTAGTGTAAAAGTTATTGCTTACAAGATTTCTATGATGGTAAAATAATACTTTCTTTGAAGCATATATACTCTTCAGTAAAAATTCTTGCTCATTAAAAATACTGATCATCCATAGTTAATATACTGCAAAAGAAAACAGTATTTGGTGAAGACAGTGCGTATAGGCAAGCTGTAACACAACTATTCTTAACTTCCAAGTCTCAGATCCATCAAAGTGATGGAGAGAATTTTCATGTTCTTCATATGGCATCGACCATTACTAATTGTCTCAGGGACAGCCTCACTGGTAATACTCCAGATGCTGGCACAGGGATGGGGTGATTTTACAGGTGGTTTACGGTACTGGAACCTATTCTGATTTGCTACAGGTAGAGAAGGATGCTTCGCATAATCATGATTAAGTTCCTTAACAAGACAAAAATGATGCCTAGTGCCAATTTTGTGTTGCAGCTTCTCCAGTAGGAGGAAAAAAAACCCCCAGAACTAAAAAATGGCAGGAGCTTTATTACTGATGGTGTTTTTGTTTAGTACAACTCTCCTGCATGAGAACTTAAAATTGCTGTCATTTGAAAGGTTGAATGACCAACACATAGAACATGATACTTAACATAGTGGCAATTCTGGAGGGTTGTAGATCCCTGCCCGTACTGAAATTTTCCTTTAACATTCAGCAACCTTTTTTCTAACATGTTGGGAATTTAAAACTAGAGGCATCTTCCTCACCACTTGAGAGAGACAGGTAACACAAAATAAAGTAAGATGCAACTGTGGTTTGTCTTTTAAACTAAATAAAGCAAAACCTTAACATGCTATGAATTCTTCTGCTCCTTCTTTGACATAAGGCTAAGCTATGCACACTTGATCTGGTATTATGTAGAGCACTGGCAGGTTATTTGTATTCATTATCAGTCACCATTATTAGCAGAATCTAAGAGGGCCCTCATACTTCTGAAATAAAAGGCACGAACCCAGGTAACACTGATCGCTATCATTTCCTAATCATTATCCATAAACACTCCAGAATTTTGTCCAGATATGTCTAAGTAAGCCCAGGTCACATATAAGACAAGAACAAATAAGAAATAACAAAGATCAGACTGATATTCAGATGTCAACTGTTTTGTAATTAATGGGTCAAATATTCAGAATATTGCTCAAAATGCTCAAAATATTGAGCAATTAGGATGCTCAAGTTCAGATATTGCTGAAATAATCAGTTTCTTTGTTCACTATTTGTATGCAGGTCTAATAACGCATTCATAAGATTTCCATGAATAGGATAAAGTATGTATGTGAACCAAGGGGAGAAAGATTCCCAGTAAGTACAAATTTCTCTTACACAAAGGAAAGAGACAAAGTGAGACTATGCCCTGTAACATCCATACCCAACAACGACTTACTTTTTTCCTCTCACTTTTTCTACTGTACAGACGTTAAATAAACCTAGTATTTAAAATTCCTGTTTATTAACCATGAAATTACGTCCTTTGCATTTTACCATAATATGCTATTTACATTAAAAAAATCTGATGTGTTATGTAGCCTACTCATAAATTGCCTATCAGGTCATACACTATTAAATATTATTTTCGTGTCTGATTTTGAATTTAAAAAATAATAGCATGTGATCTATAATTTAATCTCAAGTTCTTTGTAGCAAATCAGTTGTCAAATTCTGTCACATTGGCATAACAAATTTCAAAGGTTTGTATGCTTTACATCAGAAAAAAAAAGCTACAACAAAACCATAAATATCTTGATGGAATACAAGTCAATAAATTCTAAACTCATAAAAATTTTCAATAGAAGTTTTAATATGAAGCCTCAACTATACAGGACAATATACAAAGTGCCCTTAAAAGTTAATACATTGTAGCACAAAAAAAACTCCACTATACTGTAAAGTATTTTTAGCTTTTGGGAACTGTGCATGGAGTTATACAAACTGCCATATTTATAAATACACAAATTTCATTAAATGCTTCTGTTCAATATGGTTCTGTTCAAATCATTCTGGTTTACTGACCTTTGTCCTTAGGAGAACTTGGTAAAACTAATTCATTTCCTAGCCATCTTCCTGAACAAACAAACAAAAAAGCCACTGAAGAACAGCCTGTAATCTGACTCTTAGAACAAGATGAGAAGCAAACTAAAAAAAAAAAAACCCAGCCAAATAAGTTGTATGCAGGAGTTAAACATTCAGAGAAATCTGAATTCAGACTACCCATACTACATAAAGTTAAACTACAGTTTTGCCAGTTTGAGAACTAATGAACATGTTTACTGCAAAAGGTATTCCCTCTTTAGAGTCTTAGCAGCACCACATATTCATGTAAAAATATAACTCCATATATAGAACTTTGATATGGTTCTGGAACTTCAGAGAAATATAACACTCCTGGTTCCACTAGTAAAAAGAGAATGCATGGAACATCTGAATCAATATCCTCCTACAAGCAAGCCATCATCTTTTTATAATTTGTTAGAAGTAGAATTAGTAGCTGAGGTTGTATTGAATTTAATGCATGCTCCCAGGTTTGTATAATCATGCTCCCCTATTTTTAAAACCCGCCTTATAAACTTTGTAAAGAAATCATGAAATCTTGCATGCTTGTATTGAAATACATTAACAACTACAATGAAGACACCCAGTACTATGTGTTTCTGTTCACTGCCAATCATACTGTCAAGTCATATTCATTCTATGAATGGATAAGCGTAACTATAAAGTAAAAGTTTATAACCTAAAATTCACATTTCTCTATGCAAAACAAACTAATATTTATTTGCTGATAATATTTTTAAATGTTCTTTTTCCATATATTTTTTTTTTTAAATAAGTCAATCACCAGCCTCTGAGGAATGAAAAACAGAAGGTATGTGGATCACATGCAAAACAATTCAGCTAATTCAACCGAGTGCAAAACAGATTCAGCAGTGCTGAGATAGGTGACTCTGACTTAAAAAAACAAACAAAAAAAAAGTCACTAAACTAAGTAAAGTTTAGACAGTTTTCCTACCTCCACTCGGTTCCATATCAAGCCCACCTAGGGACAAGTTTACTTAGAAATTAGACCACCCTGTTAGTAATGCACAGAGCGTAGACACTGTAGTTTTTGCCATATACACTTAATGATCCCTAGATGTTATTTTTTTGTTCTGAATAGCCAGTCAGTTCACAACTGGCTTCCACGGATATAGTGCTACTATTTGAGAAACGCAGTGCTACTATTTGAGAAACGCAGTGCTACTATTTGAGAAACGCAGTGCTACTTGCTGAAAGTATGTGCATACATATTTTAGATGTTTTTACTGCATTCATGGTAAAGTATCTATTTTTTTTTCCTCCACTGATCCAAGTGTTTGCAAAAAAAGTAGTGTTTTGGCTAAGAGGGCAGACACATTTTAACACGTCACCTAAGATGTACATACCTGATGAGTTCTCTATATGAATGATGATTTCAAGTAATATTTCTACAAATGTGATTACTAATCAACCAACAGGCTTGTGTTTAGCATTACTTTTCTGTGGAAGTATGTTATAATTTAGATAACACATGCTGTATTAGGTAAGAAATGTTATCTCAAAACTAGCACTCTTAATCGATAAAATCCAATAGCAAACAGGTGCAGGAAGACCCAAACCTACCTAATAATTCATACTCTAACAGAAACTTACAGAAGAAATACTCATTACTTAGACCTACATATTTATACTTTTTTTTTTTTTTTAATTCAGATTGAAATACTGGAATAGTGCATATAGTAAAATGACAAGTACATCTCGAAGAGTAAATACACAGTAATGATGTGGCATTTTCCTATGTGACAAGTACGTGTGGGGGCTGATTTGTGTCAAGCCAATATACCTTGGAAAAATATAGGAGAGAGTTCCATAGTTCTAGTTTTGTTTGTTATTTCAAAGAATATTGCCAACACTTATTTCTGATACACCAAACTGTGAAAATAAATTCACTAAGCTGACTAAGCAGACTGGTTGAAAAGGTCAAGATTTTATCTTATGTCAACAGCTTAAGAATGAAGACACCACTTACGATAGGACGACTTACTCCACAAAGATAAAACAGAATTCCTGCCTATAGTTTTGAAATGAATGTGGACTGCCTTCCCAAAATGAATAGTAATCTATTGCTCTAACTTCAATATCCAATAGGATATATTCTGTCACATTTCTATAGACCCGTCACATGAGGCTTTGAACATGAGGCATAACCACAATACATAAATGTATCCACTTCTTACCAACAGGTCATTTAGAACATGTGCAGAAACAGAGCATAAGCAAATTGTTAAAAAGAACATCAAGAAAAACTACTGACATCTAAACTACCCTAAATATGCTATGAGACATTAAGTGGGCTTTAGATAATGCTGCAGCAGTAATAAACCATAGTTATCCTAACTGCAACAGAATACTGCGTGGATATCAACTATGACAACAGAATCACAAAAACCGGATGGGAAAGGATTTCAAGAAGCCATTTTTTTTTCATTTCCTGTGCTTTAGAAGTGTCGATGTAGATCTCAGGCCTGCTTTGTAATTGCTTGATATGTACAGGGAAAAAAGTAATAGATGCTTCTATGGAAGAGTGCTAATGAGTTGACTATTCCACCCTCTCACTATCTAGTAAATAAAACTGTTGCTTTGCCTATTCCATATATAACAGTGCACCTCACTTGTAGGTAATCAAATAGATTCAAATGTGCAGCTGCATCCCACACACTTTCTACTCTGAATACAGTCTTAACTTCACTTTTAAGTCCTGCGTGGTTGTGCAATATGTCGTGAGCTATACTGTCCTACCCAATTTAGCTCAGTGAAACGGACTGGTTCTGACTGGATCTCTGCATGAAGCACAGAGAACAGGAATCCTTTGAGGAGTTAGCTAAGCAACTTGTCTCTTTCCAACCAGATAGTTGTGATTTTAGTCCTCAAATTCTTTCTTTGGTCCCTGGTTTGCTGGTCGAAAAAATGATCATTACATACTATTGAAGCGTGTTCCCTCTCTGCATCTTAGAATCATAGAATCATAGAATCATAAGGTTGGAAAAGACCTCTAAGATCATCAAGTCCAACCATCAACTAACACCACCATGACTCCTAAACTAGGCCCTGGAGTGCCACGTCTACACCTTTTTTGAACGCCTCCAGGGTAGACGACTCCACCACCTCTCTGGGCAGCCTGTTCCAATGCCTAACCACTCTTTCAGTAAAGAAATTCTTCCTAATGTCCAATCTAAACCTCCCCTGATGCAACTTGAAGCCATTTCCTCTCGTCCTATCGCTAGTTTCTTGGGAGAAGAGTCCAGCACCCGCTTCCCTACAACCTCCCTTCAGGTAGTTGTAGAGAGCGATAAGGTCTCCCCTCAGCCTCCTCTTCTCCAGACTAAACAACC
>WAAD01010057.1:0-21474 GCA_013389945.1 Fregata magnificens | reverse complement strand
AATAGTAAGCTAATATTACAGGCAGGCTAGTGAATTACCTCCCCTGCTATGCAGCGGCTGCATAGGCAGACTTAGGACCCAATGACTGACATTTGCTGTGGTAGCTGTCTTTATTACCTGTAGTTGCTGTTTTCATGGGGAAAACCATTTCCAAAGGGAACCAGTAGCCCGTGTTGTCCGTCATGGCACAACTGGTAAATGCAACATGTTTCTTTGTCTTTGGTTTATGTGGAGGACCAGAGCTTTCCTCTGCTGGGAACACGGCAGCAGCAAGTTCCTGCTGACCTTGAGTTTTAGGCCGCTCTGAAGAGGCATGTTCAAGCTGCCTTTTTTTTTTGATATGTTCAGCTGGGTAAAGCTTGGGGCTATGGTGTTTTCCTGTGATCTTGTCCTCCAGGACGCACAGTTGAACATGAAGAGTAGCAAAAATGAAGGCAATTGGATGCATTGGAGGGAGAAGGTGTTTAGACATCACTCTGAAAACTCAATGAGAAATCATGTGCTCTATTTTTAGACAAATATTGCTTTGTAAATAGAATATTTGTATACTTACAAGTACATAAGAATATAGTAAAAGAATTTGAAATACATAGGAAAAATGCAACATTTAAAGAATCAGATTGCTAACAAGGCTCCATATACCATAAATCTATGAAGAGCTTCCCATGTAAGTAGCATCTTCTGTTCCGCCACAGGCTTTGATGAAGACTTCAGTGCAAATGGCATTAATATTTTAACACTAAGTCCTAACCCCTTATGCACATATGTGCTTATGTCATTATGTACCTACGTGCGTATTGCAGAGGAAGTTGGCTTGCAATTCCCAATGCGATTTTTTTGGAGCCCTGTACTTGAATATATGCCTTCTGAGACGCAGTTTTGTCTAGAGGAAACAGCTGCCATCTGCGCTCCTCCCAACACACCACACGGAGTTTGTGCTGCTGTGCGTTAAGCAGTGCCCTGTGTGGTTGATGCTCAGAGATGCTGTCAGCAGTTCACAGGATTTGTTGTTGGCTTTTTCTTTTTTTCCTTAGCAAGCCTCGAAACACAGTCTCAGACCCCAAATGCCAGATGTGGATTCAGAAATGTTGGAGTGTTTAAAACCTAATTTTCTCATGCTTAAGCCTGTGTTATATTTTTAAATATCTCCTTAGAAGCTGGAAAACAGTTTCTTCCATAACAATTTTCTTTCCTCTCCTCCGCCATTTTTACATAACTCTGGATTTTCCCCAGTGTTTCTAAGATAGCCAGTTTTTGTTTCCCATTTGCATGTTATGCAAACAAAGCTCAGATGATATTGGCAGGCGTTTCTGTAACCTTACAAGTTGTCCCAGGGTGCATGACAATACTTTTTCCCTACAAAAGTGTCTATTAATTCTTTCTGCTTTTACAACAAAAAAGTCTCCAGAGAACTTTTGTATTTCAGAGAGCAGGGGCTCAGCAGCCCAGTGCAGGTGAGCTGGTCTAATGGCAGAGTGTTGTAGGAGAGGATGCGGTTAATCCCTCTCCAGTCTCACCCTCTTCTTGCGCCAGCACTGCCTGGGTGACTTTGTGGTGCAGCAGAGCAGATGGCATCCTTATTTTTTAATGTGATACCCAACAGAATCTCTAGGTAGGTTTTTGGATGGTCCCAAATCTGCACTTTGACTGTTGTTACGTGAAAGCAAGCTCCAGTGGAAGTGTATGCACAACTTCCACGACAAGGTTGAATACCTTTGCAACTCATTTGGTCTCATGTCATGTAAAATGTAGTAAGTAAAACTTACCCAGGGACAAAGCAAAAATCGAAATGTTCTCATTTTCATTTTTTGGGCTGAGAAAAATTCAAAAAAGAAATAGCTCAAGCAGGGTGAAGTAAAATATAAACTGGTGAGGTCTCACACTTTTTAGTAGTAATACAATAAAAAAAGAATCCTTGAACATCACTTTGTCAATGTTTCCTTAATGTGATTCAAGAGTGGCTTAGGATGAACATTTTATGCTTCATAGCATGTCCAAAATGTTTGTAAAGCAGGGGATAGCAAAATAAGAAGATCACTGAATCGACTTATGTCTGAAATTCTACCTGAAGGTAACAGTAATTTGAACTTTGATCCTGTTGTGGCACACAAAACAGCGGAGCTGGTGGAGTCATACAGGTCACCGGAAAAAAAAAAGTTGTCCTGTAATGCTGTAACTTTAAAAATATATACTGTGAACAGGTTCAATGTTTTTTTAGCTCTTTTTATACCATATTTTTTACAGCGTAAATAATTTGTTTAGAGATGGTTTTATGTTGTGTTTTTACAAAGATTTTAATGGACTTTTGTTTAATACTAGTGAAAATATTGTTTGCCAATTTGAAATAGTCATCTATAGAAATTAATTCTGAGAATAAATCAATAAATCAAGCTGACAAAATAGTCTTCCTAACACACTAAATCTAATCAGTCATTTAACATATTCTGTTGCTGAATGATACTGAAGTTTTCCAGCTTCCAAATCCGCTATTAAAAAATACTTCTTTCACAGTTTAAGCAAAATCATCACAAGGCACTTTAATGAAATTGTAGCATACCAAGTAAAATACTGATTCAACAAAGTGTATCAACATGAAAATTTATTAGCTAAGCAGTTAAACAAATGCATGCTTGAAAAAGGAAGTGTGGGATCATGTTGGGGAAATAATATTCCAGTGTGGCAGATGACATTTAAGACTAACCTAACACTAAGATACCAACTTTGCATACGTTTTAAACCTAGTTTGCTTGGCTGTTGTAACTCCTGTTGTATTGCTTGGGTGTCTAAAAATACGCATGTATTTAACAATTTTACCATAGTATTGCCATGGAATTTAATAAATATATTTTCTTACACTCTTATATGTTTTGATATTCCTTGCTTGCATGTTTATTTTTAAGTAAGAGTTAAATTCTGTTCATGCTCCAGTACAAACAGAGTTATTTTAATTTTGTGCCAAAGTAAATAACCACAGGATCTGGCAAGCACAGTCTTGGCTTCTTGATCGGCAGAGCTGCTAGTAACACGGGTATTCTCTGAGGAGCTTCTCCTGAGCACAGCATGCTGTAGTGCGTACATACATGGTTCACTGAAGCCCTCCTGTTCCTGCCATGCGATGCGATGATAGGAAGAAGGCTAGCTCACTTACCCGTGTCCTCCTTGGCTTATGGCTCTAACACAGCTGGGGTTTTGGGATGTGATTTCCCTGCAGGCTTGGGCTGAGGGCTTGCAGAGATGAGCAGCCGGAGGTTCTCTGTGGTGGACAGGTCTGTGTGGTGGACAGCCCTATTCCAGGATGAAGGCTGTAGCGGCAGGAAGAAGGGGCCCAGGGTGCACACCGTGGGCTTGGTTTGCGTGATGTAGGACACTTTCTCAGTGTGTTTTAGTGGAATGGAGATGACCAGCTTCTGTGGTGGCTGTAACATGGGCCTTATGTTTGAGGCCATTTATGTCACAGCACTTACTTGTTCTAGCGACAGCCAAGGAATTTTGTGGCTCATCTAACTACATCTGAACCAGGGAGTGACACACAGGCTTAGCAGTGTGCGGGCAGACAGGTGCCACATCACAGCAACTCACATGAAGCCATCATTGCATGCCGGCACTGTGCTCTCTCCATCTCTTTGGAGGCAGTCTTGAAAGTCAGAGAGGGCAATTCCTTGTCTTGCAGTAGCAGAGTGGAGCAGCTTATTGGTATGACAGCAACTAGGCAGGATGCATAAGCTCCACTAAGCGCTGGGGAGGCGTGGGATCAAGGGTACTAAGTCCTTTGAGCAGGACTGAAGAGTCCTGCTCTGAAAAGACTGAAACACGTAGAGCTGTGGAAGTGAGGAAAGGCTGCGATTGTTGCAAAGGTGAAATCCCACAGCTGTGCTCTCAAGCTCTGCAACTGCCAGTGCAGGAACATCAGGGATGTGTTCAAGACAGGTCTCACTCCATCATCTGGGCTGCAGGTCTAAAAGAAGTAAAAGGATGATGGTTTTGCCATATCTTCTGAAGCTATTACAAGTTGTTCAGCTATAGCTCGTTCAAATCTTGGCAAAAACAGACTAATCCTGTTGGGTTTGGTATTTAACACAGCTCGGGGTCAGCTGGGGCTCCCTGTCTGCTGGCACAGAGGTGCTCATGCAACGGCACCAGAGGAACAGGGAAGCAGCAGGTTTCTTCGTGGCATGAAGCTGTGTCACATCCACAGTGGGTGCAGACCAGTTAGCACTGCAGAGTGGATGTCTGAGAGCAGCTGAGAGCTCTGGCCCTGGGAGAGGCGAGGTGGGTCTGACCCCTCCGTGGACACCACCATCCCTGCCCTGGCGCAGGACACTCAGCTGCGGTGAATGGCCCCATTGCATGCCTTGCCTACACGCAGGGTGTGCCTGCGGGGTGCATGGGTGTGCAGCCCCACACCTGTGCTGATTTACCCTGGGGGTAAATCGGGGGGGGGGGGGTTCTAGTCACTAAGCCAGTGCAGAAATAAGTTACTGATGGTATCCTGCCGTGTCACATTTACAAAGCACAGCCACGGTAGGTGAAATACCCCAAGCCAGTTGTGAGCTGGAGCTTTTAATTTTGAGTGCATTTATGAGATAACTGGGAACAACAAATAAAGGCACTTCTACAACGTAATTAAAATCACAAAGCCTGAGTTTCACATAGCATCGCAACAGTTCAAAGAAAATAAATTGTGCTACGAAATCACAGCAACTGAGTTCGAAGGTTGGGTAATGGTGGAGCGCACAGACTGCCTGTTTTTCACCATGAGGACAAGCATGGGGAGAGGGAATCGAACTGCACGTGTTTCCTGGCCCTGTTCCAGCACCCATCCTTATCTTCTGCTTGACTCCGTGTGCTGTCAATGGTGGCTGCTCCTAACATGGGACCAGCTGTAGCATTAGCATCCAGCATTTCCCCATATTTGCAACTGCAAAAAGTTATTCTCAGCACATAACTAAAGGTTTCAGAGGCCCTGTGTTTGAGGCATTTGTTAGTGCTTAAAAAAACCACCTGTGTTTTGGTAAGAGCAATCAGAAGTTCAAATGAAAACTGCCTAAAATTGGTGATTTCACTTTTGAATTCTGCTTTGCTGACACCAACATTAAAAGCTGTAGTGAGGAAAAAAATGGAAGCAAGAGAAATTGTAAAGAAAATATTAAATATTGCCTCTCCGGTGCCTTCAAAAGACAGGAAAATTGAGGAAAATTCCACTGTGTCTACAAAAAATGGCCACGTACGCTGCTGCTATTGCCGCTAGAAACTATTTAAGGGTCTGCAAAACAAACAAAAAAAGGTTGGAAAGCCACCGGTTTGTAAGCCTGAACGTGGGGTGCCCATGCTCAGCAGCCCCATTTCTTCCACGCTGTCCCCATACATCACGGTAACATACGGTGCTGGAAAACATGACCTCTGGGGACAGTGTTGAAAGAACCAGCATCGTTGTTTTCCTAGAAAGGAAGACTGAGGGAAGCTTAAAGAAGAAACAGGGCGGGGAGAGGAACAACGTTGTCTTTGTCCTGTGCACAATAAACAAAGAAAAATGCTCTGACAGTGAACGGATATTCGAGAGAAATAAGGGCAGTCAGTCGCAGCGCTGCCAGGCAGTCTCTGTCACAGGGGTTTGGGAAGAGGGCACTCACAGGCGAGTTGGGTCATGTCCCTGGGGGCAGAATGCCAGGCCCTTGCAGAGCTGCAGTGACCACAGGTGCCAGCGCTGGGCTGTTACTCATGTGTGAGATGCCTGAGCACAGGGGCAGGGACACATCATTGCCTAACGAGGGGACTGGGGGTGCCCGCGGTGACTCAAACGGATGGAAAAACAGTGGGAGGGAGGGATGCACTCGCTGGAGCAGGCAAATGCCCTGACTCGGACATCGCAGCAAGAGAGAAGGGAAAACTCCACTGTGTGCATACATGCTCCCCAAGAAATAAAATGCTGATAAAGAGATGCACCTGGCTGATAAGATGTGGCTGCTTTTCTCCATGAGTAAACCACGGCTGCATTTTATCTAAGTCCTTTAAAGTGAGCAGGTTTGCCCCTTGAGAGGTGATACTGCCACAGAGGGAGCTGCACATGCAGAGCTGGGTGGATGCATTTCCCACCTGGCTTATTTTGCTTTATCAACAGAATGAAAATGTTTTGTCAAAAGCAAAGCCTGGATGATGAAATAATAACTTTAACAGGCACCTGTGGCAGGCTAATGCACCAGGCGCAATGGGCAGCTCCCCATCCCCGGCAGCCCCCCATCCCCGGCAGCCCCCTCCTCCTCTTCGCCTCTTTGCTCCCTGGGGACAGGCTGGGATGACTGGGACAGAAAAGGTCTCCTGGTCTCACCCTTAACCATTCTGGGCACACCAGTGCAGCAAGAACTTGCCTATCATGGGGACCATTGCTAAGTCTTGTCTGGCCTTAGTTCTTTAGTTCCCCTTGATGTCTCTTTTTGCTTGCTTCTGTGTCTTTTTGCTTGCTCTTTTTTTTTTTTCCCCTTTTCTCTCTTCCCGCCCCGCCCCCCAACCTTTCGTTAGCATAACCTGAGTAAACCTAACTGCTGATTCCAAGCGGCTGGTCCCCAGGGAGGTGGAGGAGTGGTGGAGAGCAGTGAGATCGGCTGTGCCCTGGGCAGGGTGAGGGGCAGGCAGGGAGCAGCTCTGCCTGACTGCCGCTGCCCAGCACAAAGCCTGACTTGGCCCATCCAAGGCTGGCACCAAGGGGGTGTTCAGCCTAAAAAGTGGAGGGGGATGTCTTTTGGGATAAATGTGGAAAATCTGGGAGGAAGTTAAGGACTGCAATTTTAGGAAGGGGATTAAATTGCAGAGAGGCACAAGCACCTGGGACTGCTGGCTTCATTGCCAGTTTGCACAGGTACCTGTGCCAAAAGGACATGGCTCTGTCAACAGGCATGAGTTTGTCCTGCACCGCCAGGGTCATGCCGAGCATCTGATACGGCCCAAGCAATAAATAACGTGATTAGTAAACAGCCTTGGAGACAGTGAGCACATCCAGGCCAGTTCCTGGGAAAATGACTAAGAACTCTCCCATGCACTGTCCGCCTTTCCCCAATCCTTCCCTGGCCCGGCATTGGGGGCTGGCCGAGCCCCATGTCTGGTCAGATGTTCCTGTGTTTCTAGGACCTTTTTGCTGCTCAGCCCCTTGAGTGGAAACCCCTGCCTCTAACCTAGCTGCGAGCTTCACCAGGGAGACTGGAGATGTGGATGTGGGATGCTTCCCTCTTCAGCAGTTTCTCAGACTCTCTTTAAAAGGATGCAGAAAGGACTTTTTTTTTTTTTCTTTAAAGAACTCAATCCCCAGAGCACCTTTGCTATTCCCCCCCGCCTGGCTGGCACCATGCAGCTGTGCCACTCATGCTCAGTCTGCACCACAGCGGGGTGATGCCGCCAGCTCCGAATTCCTGCATGGTGATGTGCACAGTTGGAAACAGGCATTTGGGGAGCTGCCGTTTGTTGCTATTCCTTTTCCACAACAACAACGGCTGTATTTCCTATCCATTACCCCCCCCACCCAGCGTTTCAAAGAACAGCTTTTGTTCTGGAGAAGTATCGCCTTGTACCAAAATGCCTGTTATTCTGCAGTAAATTATCTTAAAATAGAGACCTCTCCTGCCAGATGTTTGTCTTGGAGCTGCTCTCCAAACTCTGCGACAGAAAGGAAAGGATGGGAAAGGCAAGGCACACGTGACAAGAGCAGAGGCTGATGCCATTTCTGGACCAGCATTGTCCCCCGTCACTGGTGGCACGGCAGGTCGCCAGGACTTGGGGTACAGCCGGCCAGATCTTCCTACCAAGCCAGGTCAGGACAGGTCACTGCCATGTGGGAAACACCCCATAGCACATAAAACATGACTCTTTCCTCTCCAGCAGCTGGTGGCTGAGATGCAACCCGAGCACAGTTTGTGTCTGGCCACCACTGCAGGGCTGCTGCAGCGAGCAGCCAGCAAGACCTTCAGCCTCCAGACGTTTTAGTTTTTACCCTTTTTCAAACTCTGCACATTTCCCTTTACATCCCATGGCATCAAATTCCATTTACTTTCATTTTAAAGCCACATCTTGATCATACACTGTGTCCTGCTTTTTCCCAACCATGCACAGCTTTCTCTCTTCCCATGGGGCTCCCCAAGCCAAACAAAACTGCACTTCTTGTGGAAGGAGACCCACGCGTGTCTCCAGCTCCTCTGCAAGCTGCCCGTGTCTTCTACAGACGGTTTTTCTGAAGTGGGATTTGAACAGGGGGCAGAGCACAGGTGCACGTTACGTGCTGGCACCACCACGTATTTTTCTGTTCCTTTCTATTTCTGACAAGTCTCAGTATTTGTTTTTGACCACTGCTGCCATGTCTACAAGGAGCACAAGATTTTTCACCTAAGTGATCAAGGTATTCGTTTCAGCATGCAGAAGAGGGGCTGTGGTCTCCTTGGCAGTTATTTTGCATGTACCATTATCTAGTAGCAGCCATTACTTTTTCCACTCGAGCCTGCAGCTGCTCACAGTCAGCTGTAGGTGGGACAAGCCTCGGGAATGTGTTTTAGCTCCTAGGGAGCTGGGAGCACCCTGGGCACAGTAAAAATGCAGCAGAAACCTCCTGATCTCCATTGCGTTTGCCACATCGGGTCCTTTTAACTCACAGGCATTCAGACAAGGCTGCACTGCTGAGGAGGTTTGTGCTTCTCCCGCTGCCAGCACGTGGCAAGCCATGGGTACCCCACTGCATGGTGGGTCTCTCTTCTCCCCTCCCCGATGGCTCACTGATCTGCTTTGAACAAAAGAGTTAAGGAAGAAAAATCTCCAAACTATGAAATTCTGGACCATTTCCTTAGTGTCTCGACAGCACTCTCTTCGCCTGCTTAAATTACAGTTTGGCAATCAAGGTTGCATAAGTGTTGGTCCGGTGCCTAGAAAACATTTTATTTTAAGAGGACTGTGACCCACCAAGGTCTCTTGCACATCCCTTTTCTCATTTTTCAGCCAAAAAGATAGTGATTTATAATACCACAGTAGCAAGCATTTGCTATTTTTTTCCCTAATCTTTTAATCTGTTTAAGCCAGGAAAGCTTCATAATGTACAATTTTAAACTGTCAAAATTTACAAAACAAAGAGTCAGATTTAAAACTGGTCATAACTCACAAATATCTCCGCCAAAACTGTATAGTACAGACAATAAGCGTCACATATAACAAATTTAAACCACAGGTCACTGCTATTTTTAGGAAAGTGTGCAAAGAGCTAATTGTATAGTACACCTAAATGTTAAAAGTTATACATATAAGCAGGTCTGCTACTGCTATAAAAAATATACAAGTATAAAATTACTTCTACAAAATTGGTTCATTGATTTTGTTGCTTGTAATAAAAAAGTAGACTTTAAGAACTTTCTTTCTCAACAAACAACCATATTTTGAAACCAGTCACTGGAGCTGTTATTTACACAGGGTGAAACATAATTTAGCTAAATCAGAGAGTGGTAAGGGGAACTGCTTGTTCCCGAACATACATTTGAATGCATAGATACACTGCCTGATGGTGTATTTGTTGAACAGCACAGTCATTGTACCACTGCAGAGTGAGGTGAATGCAGGTGTTTCGAGATTGCTTTCTCTGATATTACAGAAGATAACCTAAGGACCACAACACAGTCATTGAGCTACTCATAACATCACACATTTCTCTGCCGTTTCCACTGATGCACAAGCTTTAGCGTTCACTAAACTCTTAACGGGTAGAGGGGACAGTTCCTACACAAAATACTCGGTTTGGTTTGGTCAGCAGAGGAAAGGAGAGGGAAAAATGTTCTTTTTTATTTTCGGGTTTCCCTTTGGCTCTGTCACCTTCCCAGATGGCGAACATGGATCGGCTGTAGGGGGCTGTGGCAGCCAGCTTGTGCTCAGCCACACACGCAAGCACATGACAGGTCCTCGGCACCAGGATTCCTCTCTTGTCACTTGGTCCCACACGTGTTGATATTCTTCCCATCGGCGGCATCCTCCACCAGCGAGATGTGGTAATCGGTTGAAAGCGTGAGGTGGGAGATGCAGCCCACCAGGCCCCGCATGTACTGCCTGTTCGTGTGCAGGGCTATTTCCTTCATGCCACCTGGGGGAAAGGCAGCGATGAGAAACTCTTCACCGACACGGGTGTCTGCTCCTGCTTAGCAGACTGCACGCCCAGCAACACCATTAGCCTTCCTAGCGCACCTCAGAAGTGAATTTTAATTTACAGATTGCTCTGTGTTTTTTTAAATACAGCTTTTAAGCATTTGAAAGTACAGAGGGGATAAGCAGGAAATAATAAACTAGGATGCTAATTATTTATTGCAGAAATTGTAGCATCAGTAAGAGCTGAATAAGCTTGTGCCCAGATTCCCACTAAGGTGCGGGGTTTGCAGCTGCCACTCGACGTTTCTCTGTGTACCTGCTGGGGGTACCAGAGTGCACCCCACGGTGCTGGTCTCTTCTCATATCAGTCGCCCCCCAACTCACGCAGAGAGGCCTCCCCAGAAAAACCAGGCTGTGGAGGACCAGAGGCTGCTGCATGAAGCCTTCACCTTGAGATGGATGGAGCTGGGATGCCCTGCCTTGCAGCCGACCTCTCAAGCACAAAAATGTCTCTGAGTCCTGAATGTGAACAGTTAGCACTCACCTACATAGAGATCTCCATTGATATTTAACTGCCTCATCTTCCCAGGGGATTTACCGGTCCTGGCACCGTAATCGTCCACAGTTACTTTGCCAGACTGTCCATCCCTGAAACAAAAACCATGATGCTCTCATGCATCCAGCCTACAACCAGGCAGGAGGAGAAGCAGCAGCATCTCCCCCTCGCCAGGAGGCCAGGGTGACTCAGTGTTCGGCAGGGTTCACAGTGAAGACTTGGGACTGATGCTGGGGAGCCCCACAGACAGCAGTGTGCTATGGCAATCCAGACCCTTCAGGGTGGTTTTTTTCCAGGGAGTAAGATGTCACAGACCTGCAAAGGGTGTGGGACACATTTGCAGAGGAGAAAAAACTGGGAAAGAAGTAAATTGCACAGCTGGAAGAGAGGGGAGGATGGACAGGTTCTGACGCTTTGTTAAAAATCAGATGCAACATAAAAAGTAAACAGCAGAGTCTTCAACAGAACGGAAGAAATAGGCAAGCTAAGGTTAAACATACTTAAAAGCAGTTTTGTTTCTTACTAGAGCTTTTAGGCCATTTCCATTTTATATATGGTCAATAACATATCTGCATTGGCAGAAGACCCACTTGATGGGTTCCCATTCTCACTGAATTTGGTAACAAGTTGTGCTAATGTCAGCCTGTGATTTCCAGGGAACTGACATCTCATGAAGAGAGGGATGCATGCTTTCCCTGCTGGGCACACTTGCCTCCCATGAGGTAATGAGTTATAAATACGAGTTATATACACACTGCAAGATGTCTGCACCTCCTCCAAATAGAAAAAGTAGGCATACACTGTCTGTGCTCCAGTGCTTGTGCCAGTCCGCAAAATGCTCACTAGGGAATTTCAAAATGCAAACATTAAAGAAAAATACTCTTAACCCAAATGGTATGGGTTTAATAGGATGTCTGTCACAGCCCCAGAATAGCCCTGCATGACTTTGGCAGCCTGCCTTGAGCTGTGCTGAGTTGGCACTGTCACCTCTAATACAATAATCTTTGTGTATATCGTCCTGAAACAGCCAAGCTGCTAACAGTTCAACTCCTAAGTGATGTGAGAGCGTGGAGCTGCAGTGATTCACACCCGACCAGCATTCAGACACGCCAGCAAGCACCTTTAATGGCAGGGCGGCTCCAGAACGCCTCCCAGATGAAGCATGGCCACTTACCGAACAGCCTTGACTCGGTGCCACCGGCCGTCGCTGAAAGAGCCATTCATGGCGATAGAAGCAATGCCGCTGCCCAAATTGTAGCTACAATTAAAGAAGAATTAAAATGTTACTGCTCCCCTTTCAAAGACCAGCTGCCTGCCAAATTGCTCAGACAGCCTTACTCTGTGGCCCACCTGCTCAAACCCCAGAGCTCCCCTTATGGCTCAGATTCCGGGGGGACCCGTGGAGTCCTTTGGAAGCCCAGCAGGATGCACTTATTTTGCAAAGTCAGGCTCCTGGAGCAACAGGCAAAACTCCCTCCTGCCCAGGTCAGAGTGGGTACCATCACCACCATCCCACGGGAGCAAGAAGGGGGCCTCTGTATGGCAGTTCCTCTCCAAAACAGGAAGTTGTGAAGGTCAGTGACCTACAGACCTCTGGCCTAATGGGAGGGAGCAGTGGGAGGTAGCAAACGCGGTTAATAAATAAATTATAACAAGAGCAAATAAACATGTGACCTAAAACAAATCTACAAATCATCTGAATTATAGGGAAGGTTAAGACCTGTGATGTTAGAAAGGATGAAGCCTAACAAATAAACACAGAGATAATCATGAAGTTCCCTGCTTCAGTTGCAGCTCTGATTATTTCTTTGTGTTTGCTGCTACTAAAATTACTCAGCAGACATAATGTCCCCATCCTGTTTACACTTCAGGCATCTTAACTTCTGGGTCCCAGAAATTTGGGCCAACCTTCACGAAGGGGAAGTAGATGCTATAACACGGTGAGCGATTGGGTGGTCAGCTGCCTAAATAAGCAGGATGAATTAGCCTGAGCCAGCCGCTGCTGGCCTTCAGCCTGTATCAACCTAGAGAGACTAAAGCCAACATCACCATCTCTTCAAAAAAGGCTGAATCTGGAATTAAGTTCATGGCCAGGGTTAGCTACTTGAGAACGGCACGTTAAGTCATGAGCTGCCCAGAGCAAAATGGTTGTCCTAAATTTGACTCCTCCCCAGAGGTTTAAGTGAGTCTCAAACAAGCATCTCCTTTTACCCAGGATGCAGATGCCAGTCCACATCAAGAGCTACAGAAGGATTTGGGTGTTCAGGATTGTATCTAAGTGTAAGACCTTTGGTTACAAAAATGAGATTCGTATCCCTAATGAATGGGGATCCTCTACAATAGTGATATAGCCTTCTACAGAAGCAAGGAGCAACAGAAAGGATTTACAGCAGCAGTTATACTGCACAGGGCCCTACTCTGCCAGGCCATACAAAATGGGAAAGAAAAGATATGTTTTGAATTTCAAACTGGACCAGAACACAGATATCTAATTTTGGCTGCAGGAAAATACTTCTGACCAATTCACAGCCCTGGTATTCTCCTGACCTCACCTCTCAAAAGGTGGAAAAGTAGCATGAGGATCACTCTTTCTGAAAGAAGATTTCTGAATTTGTCCTTTCACCATCTTCTTCAGAGCTCCCTTTCAGGAGGAAGTCATTATTTATGAGAGTTTTAATTTGGGATCTTAACTTTTGACCTTCCTAAATGCATGTGGAAGGTACAGATATTTCAATAAAATTCAGCTGTTTCGGTCTAAAACCTTTGTGTATCTTCATCTCTGGGAGGTAGCAACAACCCTAATAAAAACGCACTGTGCCTAGAAAACAGACCGAATAGACTGGCCACTTACTACCATGCATCTTGGAAAGACAGGCTCTCCCAAAGACATTTAAAAAATGCACCATTTCTGCAGTCAGTTCCTTGTTTATAAAACAATGAGGAAACTAAGAGTTTTTGCAAAGTTAACCACAGAAAATCACAGGAAAACAAAGCCCAAAAGAAACTGATTTAAATAGAAATGTGCAACTTGTCTATGCGTCTGTGGTAGCAAACAACAAGTAAAAGATAGCTTCAAATTAGCTTCAATGATTAACAAAATCTTTGTCATTTAATCAACAGTGTCTCACAACAATCCATAATAATAATGGCATTTGTAGTTTGCTATTTCAATATTTGTCTTACACAACCTAAAAGGGGATCATGAGGAAAGATTGTGCTTTCAAAAGGCAGGAGTTCCAAAAAAGCACCATGCAAAAAGTTACATGGAGTCTGCCTCAGTGTCTGCAAGGGAGAAAGCAATTCTGGAGAGAGAACGTGAGTTCAGCCCAACATTTCCCAACACTCCCCAATTTCATCTTTCTGACAGCAGTATTATTTGTTTCTTAAATAAGTCGTTCTGTGGATGGTGGCAGTAACAAAGCCTGGTGACAGCTGGGTTTGTCACAGGCTTGGATATTTGAGAGTTTGAGCCCTGGTCCCATGTGCTGTCTCCGGTGAAGGGTGAGCCTGCAGTGACACGGGTGTCAGCAGAGTTTTTCCTTGACCCCTGCTCTCTCTGCAAACCCTACACTTGCTCTGCTTAACTGAGACGGCAAGTCCTTGAAGAGGCATGGGGGGAGTTACTGACAGTAGTCATACCCTCATAAGGTGACTTTTAGCAAATCACATTAAAAAACAGATGTTTTAAAAATTGGGAGGGAGGGAGGGAGCGGGAATGATGCAAACCTTGCAACACATTACCACTTCAACTCACATCCTTTCCCAGACAACAACAGGACCCATCACTGAACAAAAACTTGAGGATGTAATTGTCTCACACTATACAAAAGGACAAGTGCACTGGATGTGTTGTGGCAATTCCTTCAGGCCCTGAGTGTACTGCATGCAACACAAACAAGGGAGAGGAAGTTTACCTGAATATTAATGCTCCTTCTTGAAGCCCTAGAGAAATGAAATCGCTGTTAGGTCGCATGGGACTGTCTCCCCTCCACAGCAAAAGACCTTCCTTCATTGTGGTTTTAAACCTCATGAACACGTTCGTTCTTGATCCTGATACCCTGTTTAATGTAGAAGGAAATAACAGTGAAATATTGAACTGGGACAGCCTTCTTTCAAAAAAAAATTAAAGATGATGCAGTATTTCTTCTGCACTGGTCTTGCGGGTTACTGTCTTGCAACTCACCTACATGCTGTGTGAGGGACTGTGGTTTACATCCCCATTTCCAGCATTTCAGAGTGGGGAAATTGAACTTGTCCCTCCAGAATCCCAAACACAATAGCTACTTGGTTACTCCACACAAATAAGAGAAAATCCTTTTTCTCCCCAAGCCTAGTGTGAAATCCAGTCCAATGAGCAGATTTTGAGAACGACCAGTAGATTTTGTGCCCTCAGAAGCCAGTGGAAGAAGCATAAGAAGGGCAAATCAGAAAGTCCTGGTAGGTGAGAGGTACTGAGCTGCAAGTGAGGACACCTGCAAAGCCTCCTCTAGTCAGTGGCTGAAATACAGGCCAATGGAGGAATTTGTTGAAACAACCCACAATTTGCTGGAATTTGAGCATCTTCTAGGGTACAGAGCAGCCAAAAAGAAGCTTGAGGACCTAAATTTTAGGCTAAAGCAGGAGTTAAAACCCATAGTCTCTTCACAGATACAGGCTCTGTATGTCTGGTCTTTGCTCTCAGAAGGCACATACCAGTCCTTCTCCATGCCAGACATACACTATGCATGCCATTTCTCTACAGGCTGCAAGGTATTATACCAAACTGATCCATAAGCATATGCATAGAAAAATGTACTTTTTCCTGAAATTTAGAAATATGGCAAATAGAGATTAAAAGAATTAAATATACAACATCCTCCCACGTGAGGCTCCTAGCATTATAATGGTTAACAAACAGAATATTTATGTTCACAGGAGATACATTACCTTTTCAGGATATCTGGATTATCATATGTGAGGTAACTGCGACCAATAAATTGTGGGATTTCAATTGCTTCTGTAATGGCTGAAAAGTAAATTAAAAAAATGAAGATGAGCATCAGTTAGCTGACATGGAAATGGAAGGAAAAAAAGAGACAAGACTGTTTTATTGATTTACTCCCGCACTGGCAGGTACCTCCTGGTGGCACAGAACTGAGCTGAACTCACGCTGGTTTGCGAAAAGGCACCACCAGTTCGTATCTAAATGTAGGGCCAGTAGTTGAGGCAGTTTAAACTGCTGACAGTCCCTCTACTTACAGCCTTCATGTCATGGGCCTAATGTATTGCTCCACCATAAATGTTAGCGCAGGAAAAGATGAAGTATTGGGAAAACATTGCAAATTTTATTTTTATCCCTGTTTCCACATTCCTTGATTCTCCATGTGGTTCAAGCCACCCTCCTGCCAAAGCTTATGCATTAACCACCCTTTGTTCTTAGTCTAAGAAACTCCTCCCTGGCTCCTAACGGAGCACCATGTGCAGAGCACGTGCTGGGACCTCTCACCCCTGCAAAGCGAGGCCGGGAGGCAGCACAGGCAACCTGTGAGCTCCCCATTTTCTCCTTTTGTGTATGTGACTTTGCACAGAGCAGCAGCTGCCCACTCAGGGCTCACCTCTGGGGTGCAGTGTCGGGGGAGGCTCTCTCCAGGGAGGACATACAGGGTGCCCCTAATCACTTTAGGTCTATTGAAAGCAACTGAGACTACACTAAAAGCTGTATGACAGAGGCAGCAAAGCCTCTTGGTACGTGCATTCGACATGCTGCAGTGCTGCCTTGGAGGGTGTTTTGCTCAGAGCTCACCAGTGTCCCACACACAGCATCTCCCATTTCTTTAGGGACAGTCTCTGGTACAGCTGTGGTGTACAGCTGCTGTGACGGCAGCACGCATTGCAACCAGACCTGGAGCTGGTGTACTGCTGTCCATGGAGAAGACTTTGGCAGAACAACTCAGGTGTGTGATACAAATCACCGAACATCCTTGGTACACAGCCTTTGGTAGGCTATGAGCACTGGCCTGAACAGATTTTCTTTCGAGTGACCATCCTACAGTTTGCTGCTGATCTCTCATAACTGACTGCTGCATTAATATAAGCCAATTTTATAAATTCCTTAAAATAGCTGCCTTCATCCTATTTTCTTCCTGAGAACTAACCCCTTCAACCCACAGCTAATCCCATCTCTATAAATTTCAAGGTTTTCAGGGCATGGATGCTTGCTTGCTTTATGCAATGCAGAGGCTGGCTGGGCTTTAAGAGCTCACGATAACACAGATATGCAACAATTGGTGTAGTCTGGCAGCCAACAGCAGCAACATGAAATTTAGCTCTAAGTGCCCAGACTGAGAATTTTAGATAGTGACAAACGCCTGTTTTCATCCGTAGTGAAATCAGGAAAGCTGCCTAATGTTTCTAAAGAAACCACCACAGGCGGTCCACAGCCTGCAGCCTGCCAGCGTCGTTGGAAGATTGCAAAATATGTGTTACACAGACATTCCTTGTCAGGTCTGACACTTTCTGCACTGGACAGTCTCTGACCATGGCGGATGGCAGCAGAGCGTGAAAGGAGCCCTTCTTTCCCCATCACGTCCCGCACTGGCACTAGAGCCCCGCTGCTCTTGCCTTCAGTAGGGGAAGGTACCCGTGCCGTGCAGCAGACCTCGCCCTTGCTCTAGCACTCTGATTTCCTCTATGGAGATTGATGGGCATTAATCTCTGCTTGCTCCTCCATATGCTCTTCACTTGCTGCACTGAACTTGACCGCAGAAAACCAAGTAAATTTTAGCACCCTTTAGTACCCTTGATGCATGCAGGATCTTTGCAGCTGGAAGGGAACAGGGTCAGTAAGAAGATCTAGGACTAAACACCTTCACTCTCTGCTCATCACGATTTGGCAGAGAGGCACCAAAGCTCTCATGTCAAGCAGGAGTGAGCTCTGAACTGCAGGGCAACCTGAAGTAGCACGTAGTCCTACAAAGTGCTCAGCCAGCTGCCTGGCCCCGCTGCTTTGCGAATACAGGGACCAGCTCTACAGCCACCGCTCTGCACTTGGCAGGTACTCTGGATGCAGTTTAAAATATCAACAGGATGAGGTTTAAGGAAGTACTATATAACCCCAGAAAATATTTTGGCTTATTGCCAGAAGCTTGCCAGGCTTAATGGAAATCTAGCATCCAGCTTGCCAGAGCAGACACAGACGCACAATGACAGAGCAGTTTTCACATCATTTGCAGTACTTACTGTTTAGGCAGTAACTTCCACACTCTGCAGTGAGTCAGCACAAAACAAAACAAGAACATTCTCATTTTATTTTTCTATAGCATAAAAATCTCCCTTCATCCGGTATCATGCCTGCCTTTCTGCACATGCATGATTCCCACTTCCCATCTGCATAAGCAACTATCATCACCTATGAAGGTAACACTCTTTTATTATTGTTTTGCCCCAAGTATTTATATTTGTCTGCTCAAAACACACAAAGGTGCAGACAAGTAGGACAAGCACCAAACCCTGCTGCTAGTCCTAGTTTTCGAATCCCGGTGACTCACCATGGTTTACCCAGGGATCCGCTCTAACCAGGGGAAAGCAACAGTTCACTGTTCTACTCTATCTTACAATTAAGTATAAAAATACCTTTAACATCACCCACAGCTTGGACAGAAGATATAAAACCCAGCAACGCCAGCAGAAACTCTACTGAATCCTCGGCCAATGTTCCATTACGATATGAATCAATATCTCATATACCTCATACCAGCATCATTTAAGTTGAATTTTATAAGTGGCATGTATAGTTTTGGAGAATGAGGCACAGTCCCTCTCAAGCACTTTGTTTTTTCAGGGCGTGGGGTTACAGCAGTCCATCAGCAAGCAGAATGGAGACTGAACCTTCAGCCTCTCACATACCAGCTGAGTGCACTAACAAAAACCTCATTCTGAAATAGAAGCAGGCACACATGTGCATCCCTCCTTAGCCATGTCTACCCCCTTCCAAAAGGACACAGGTAGGATTATTTTGAGAAATCTGCTCCAGGTTCACCAAGGCTGTCGTGGACTGAGGTTCAGGAGGGACCTCCATGCTCTCCGTACATCCATCAGCAAAAACTTGGATTTTTGGTGGCAGCTGAGGCTGCACAAGTGCAGGGGAGTGAGAGGCACTTGAACAGCAGCCGCAGGCAGCAGGAGCAGAAGACAGGTGACTTGTACTTTTGGACACTCTTAAAAAGTGAATTAAGGTTGGATTCACATAGGAAGCCACACCCAGGATCCAGCCTAAGCCAAAGGCACAAAGCGCTTCAGACTTTCTTTGAAAGCCTTGGATACCCATTCAGGTTATGACAGGGAAGAGAGCGGCGGCATACCAGGCGGGTGGCAGCACTGCTGGTGCCACGAGGCAGGTGCAGTGGCAGGCAGCTCGGCACACTGCTCTCGGGGCTTAGCACAGGTCAGAAGCAGACAAGTGGTAAGAGGCTGTGGCCTGAGCAATGCACAGGAGCTCACTGAACCAGCAGGCAGCCACACACCCAAGCTGCAAAGCGTTCACGTGCCTTGACTCCCCCTGGAGACCTCAGTACTGCTGCACATACCATCTTGAAGTCAGGAGCTTAGCACCCTGCACATACCTAGAAAGCCAGAACTGCAATTCTCCCTCCTCCCCACAGAGACGCCAGGATAAATGACGTTGCTCCAGCTATTAGTTAGACCACAACAACGTAAGCGAAGGGATTTCTTGCATTGTATTTTAACAAAATGTTTTTGTTCTACGATACTGTCTTTTTTTGAGGAAAAGGCCAATCTATTCATCACGATTTAACCAAAACCACTACTTCTAAGTTTGAAGTTTGTGCCTGTGAGAAATGAAGGAGTGGGTGAAGACAATAATGTCAGTCAGCTCTTTTGAACAGAGTTCACTGTTACATTACAAAGCCTTCCCTTAGGAATTTTTCAAGATCAAGCCTGACAGAAGGGAAACATCTCCATCTAGTGGAATAACCCAAAGCACATTTTTTTAACACCTTTCATGGAAGCTGAATACTTTCCTGAATCTAATGTTTGAACTATTACAGTGGCTCTGAGGAAAGAAGAATAACATGCATCTGGGCAGGTTTTCCTCCTTGGTGGTCTCCATTGCCATACCAAGGTAGGGTTTGTGCAGACGGTGACAGTCAGTGTCTAAAAAAGGACTAGACTTTTCTGTATATGAGAACAGCGTTTGTTGTGAGCCCTAGGGAGTATAAAATTACAAGGGTTATCAATGCTCATGCTTCAGGACGTAACATAATCACTGGCTGGAGGACGCTGGCAGGAATTCCCCCTTTGTGTAGCACTGCATAATTAGGGAGGTGTATGAAGTGTTCAGTGTTGGCCACCACGAGCAACCAGATACCAGGCTGCTATCTGTGGATCATACCTCTGTGCTGGGATAACAGTTACCATGTTCCTAAATAACAAAACGAATTCTTCCCTGGGTACATGGAATGTGCACAGATGCAAAGGGACCTCTGGCCTCCAGGTTTTCTATTTCAAGGGATGTGTACAACAGCATTTGTAGTGCTAAATCTCTCTTATTTTTGTGATCAACTCCAGATCTCTGGATTGAAATGCAGCTATCGTTACCTTTTTGGCAATGTTGCCCATCGAAGCCCAGGGGACAGTCACATTCGTAGCTGTCCTTCTTGGGAACGCAGGTGCCTCCATTTGCACATGGTGAGCTCACACAGGGGTGGGCAGCATTCACTAGGTTGATTCCAAAAGTGAAATCCCGTTTCACGTCAATTGTCCGGTCATTCAAGATAATCTATGTGTTTAAAAAAAAAAGGGGGGAGGAGGAAAACACATGCTAAAAACTTCCAAATTCCCAGTATTGTACTGCTAGTCAGAAGACTTCTCTAAAAGACTTCAGAGAAATGTAACCCTCAGAACTTGGCCAAAAACCTATTTCTTGTAATGTATGTTTTCCAGTCGCAGAGGCCCAACTCATTCTGTTGCTTACCCTGACCCACTGGAGATTAATTTCTTTTGTGTTTTGTGACACAGCCTTAGGCAACCCCTATATGGGGTGAAGCTGTGTGGGATTTACCAGTCTTGTGTCTGAACAGTGGCGCAATGCTTTGTAGCTGAGCTGTTAGCTAGGACAGGAAAATTAGATGAGCACTGCTGAGGAAAAGCATTTCTGAGATCAGGAACCCCCCCCGGAGATGACTGTTGACAACAGAAATACTAAGCAGACAGCTTGTTTTTTACATTTTCTATTGCTTTCTAGTATCTCATCTTGCCTGAAAGAAGCTAGAGGTAAGATGGATGAAAAATGTAATTAATGACTTCACAAAACTGTTTGTATATAAACTGAAGAGAATTGTTAAATGTTGGGATTTTGCCAATGTGTCAGCAACATATGTTCTCCAATACAAACTGACATTTTTATAATCTCAGCTGGTATGTTGGCAGAGAGATTACATGTGGGTACAGCTTCTGATCTCAGCTACATCAAAATAAGAAGTCCATTTTCACAAACAAATAGATTTTAAGGTCAGAAGTGAGAATGGTAGTAGTTACTCTGGCTCCTGCATAACTTAGACAATGCACCTTAGGGCATCCTATGGGGAGAAGCGGTTGCATCAAGCATATATACTCTGGAACAGCACTAAACAACTCCAACAGCAAAAAATCATCCAGTCCTGTCATAAAGACAGACCAGTGAAGACTCCACTACCTTTTCAGCTTCTTTCTAACTTCTGGCTATGTTGTTCCAGAGGTTAACAAGTCCCCACTCTTAAAAATGTGTCTTATTTTTGGGCTTAAACTTACCGTCAGTTTCCAGCCATTGTTTCTCATCGTGCCTT
>WAAD01010056.1:17005-38564 GCA_013389945.1 Fregata magnificens | reverse complement strand
GAGGCCCGGACAGCTGCATGCCGGTGCTGGGGCTCCGTCTGGCTCGCCACAGTCCTTCTGGCAACGGCTTTCGGGCGAGTGGAAACCATCGCTAGGTCCTCTCCCGGGAAGACAAGGACCCCTAGCAGAGTTACCCTCGAGAGCCTTCAGAGCCGGGAGGGGGACTGCGCCCTCCCTGCACGTCCTGCCTGTGTCAACTGCTGCGCAAACTGCCGCGCCACGCCCTTCTGACGCGCCACGCCCTGTTCGCCGCGCTCCTGGTCGCTCGCGCTCCCTGGGGGCTGCTCTTGTAGGTGAGGGGGTTTAGGCTGCCGTCACTCTTGTCCCCGCCCCCACTGAGTCAGAGGTGCCGCTCGTCAGGAGCCCGCTCTTTCCTGCTCAGGGCGGGGGGAGGGCAGGGGTACCCTCTCTCTCCCTGCGCTTTTGCCTTCGCGGTTTTGCCCCCTTAAAAAATTGACTTACATTATACTTCACAGCAGCTAAATTATTTTGACTTTGAGATTGCTTTTAAGGTACTTCTCATGACACACCCAGTGTTTTCTCTTGCATAGGTATTGTGTCCTCTTTCACATATTTCTTTTTGGCATAACTTCACTGCTATGCTTTTTAGAAACTCCATTCTCACTGATTAATGTGAAAAATAAAAATAAAGTTGGCAATACTGAGAATAATTACTGGTTTAGGTTATCTTCATATCTTCATAGACTCAGGGGGCAGGAGTACCTTCTGTATGAGGACCTCTCTTCTGGAGAGACCTTGTAGAAGCCTTCCAGTACTTAAAGGGGCCCTAGAGGAAAGATGGGGAGGGACTCTTTATCAGGGAGTATAGTGATAGGATGAGGGGTAACCATTTTAAACTGAAAGGAGGTAGATTTAGATTAGATATTAGGCAGAACTTCTTTACTGTGAGGGTGGTGAGACACTGGAACAGGTTGCCCAGAGAAGTTGTGGATGCCACCTCCCCGGAAGTGTTCAATGCCAGGTTGGATGAGTCTTTGAGCAACCTGATCTAGTGGAAGGTATATGTGCCCATTGCAGGGGGATTGGAACTGCGTGATCTTTAAGGTCCCTTCCAACCCAAACCATTCTATGATTCTATGCTTCTGTGATTCTATGATCCTATGACATGCTCAGGAGAGCTATGGCATCTCCAACTACTGATGCTGAGAATCCACTTGCTCCATTTACTGGTGCCACAGGCCTGGGGGCACCTACATCCCCCGTCTGACTCCTGTAGGGGGTCCACATCCACTCACTCTGGTCTCCCAAGTAGCTAGCACTTAGTCCTAGCACTCATATACTGGGTAGAGAATGAGATTACACAGACAGATAGTTAAGAAAGGATTTAATAAGAAGATAGGAAAGACTGCAGTGATCGGGTGGAAGGCTAGCAGACAATGTACTGACTGGCCACAGTGTGACTGGCACCTTTTATACCATTTTTGTCTATTCTCCACTTTGTTTCTCCCCAGTCCCTTTCCTCTAAACATTCCTTTTTATGTTTTGCACAGTCCCACAGCTTCCCCCGTCAAATATCCTCATGTTCCTCTTTTTTCCTTCCTTCTTAACAGTTACAAAGTCACTTTTGCCCTTTCCAAAGCTGTGCCTGCCATTTCTTAATGGCCCATCAATTAGTGACTGCAAGGTTTTGGTCTTTCTTATTGTCTACATTATCCCTTGTCTTTCAGCTTTGTGTCTCTGTGTGTTTTCGCTTCCCCCTTTACTTATTATCCCTTTTGCATTGAAAAGTTCCTTGATTGGATGATCTCAGTGAAGCAGACAGTCTCACCTTCCACATGCCCTTACAGAGCATGGCCAATGACATTGGCCAGCTCCGTCAGCACCTGTGGGTGCACAATGGCTAGTCTCATGGCCTTGTGTACATCCAGTCTGTTGAAACTGATTCCTAGCCTGATCCTTCTCCACCGAGGTTGTTTTCATTTCTCCAGACTTTTCTACAGCAAAGATGAATCTTACCAGTGAAGATCAAGGTAAAGAAGGCATTGAGTACCTTGGCATTTTCCATTTCCTTTGTCACCAGATCCCTCCTCCCATTCACCAGCAGGCCCATATTTTCCCTAGTCTTCCTTTTGCTACTGATTTACCTGTCAAAGCCCTTCTTGTTGCTTTTCACATCCCTTGCCAGATTCAAGTCCACATGGGTTTTGGTTTTCCTAACCTCATCCTTGTATGCATGGAGACTGTCTCTATATTTCTCCCAAGTCAATTGGCCCTGCTTCTAGCTTTTGCGTGCTTCTTTTTTACTAGTCTTTATATGCTCACCTTCACCATGCTGGGCATCCCCAATTACTAGGAAGGAATCTGTGGGTTGAAGCCAGCTCAAGCCCTTTGCTTTTTTTCAAAATTCATTTTGGTTTTGCTGTTTTGATACTATATGTTGGCCTGAGGCACATATACATTTCCCCCATTCATTATAGCTAGCTCAGGAAGCCATTCACACCTTTTTGATTAAGTCAGGGAAGACCATTTACACAACCAGTGGATCCACTCAGTTGATACAGCCATTATCTAAAATAAAGGCCACCTTTCTGGTCCCCTTTGTTTTGAGATAAATTCAGCTTTCCTTGCAATAATCAGTCACTCCCTACTTCTTCCCTGAGCTTCAGGAGTACATCTCTTGTGCCCATCTCCTCTGTTGCTGATTATTCACATTCACTTAGCAAGTCTTCTCCACTTCATCATTAGAAAGGCTTCTGAAAGGAAAAAGGTTTTTTTCCTCATTAGGTGTTTTCATAGCCTTTCACAGAGAAGGAGAAATTTATTTGAGAAGTTTGAGAAAAACTGCCTTGAGGAGGGGAGGGCACATGACACACGACACAACAGTTCCAATTAGCCTGCCGAGTCTAAGATGTCCCCCTCATGAAGAGAGTAAACTATTAGTTTTGTGATTAATTTTCCACCTCTTGGTTTTGTGAAACAAATTATATACTTCAGCCAAGCTTGCCTGTGAAAGCAGTTCTGTCAGATGGTGAAGGATGATGCATGGAAGACACACTGTAATGCTACTCTTGTAGCAGTGGAGTCTGGCTGTTACAGGATAAACATTACCTATAAAAATTAAGGGAAGAACTTTGTGATAAAGTTTCTTTTAACTGAAAATCAACCTGCTAAATAATTTCTTATATCCTTTCTCAATACCTCAAGAGTGATTATAATGGACCTGGTACTACTGATGACCAATGTAGGGAAAAAGCAAGGCCAAACTCTCCTTGTTTTCTGAGTAGGTTTATCATCCATATGGTTTGGTAGGAAAAGTACATGAAACTTAAAAATTGACTTGCTTTGTAAAAGGGAAGAACATATTTGCACAGGCTGTGTGTTTTCTTGGCTATTTTTCCAAATATTTTAAATTAATAAAGTTATGGACTTGTTATGTCTTATTTGTTTGCTTCCCCCTGCCCCCAGACATTACAAAGGAAAAAATATTAATAATTGCTTTAAAGTCTGTTTCAAATGAAACTCCATGGTATATATTTGACCATTTGCTTATTATTTTTGTATGAACATGAATTGAACTGTCTCAAACACTTAGAAAAGTGAAAGAAAAATTAAGGCACACAATTGAAAAATGGATGGAAAGTGGCACTAGGCATAAAAAAAAAATCAGAATCATCAATTTCAGCACTAATTACTGTAACACAATATTTGGGGCCTTTTTTGCTATGATGCTCAGTCACATATTTGAATGTATTGATGTATTGATACAGAAAACTGAATTCATATGTGTTTCTTAATTATTTTTTTTCACTTTATAGTTTTTAAGGATAGCGCTTTGTCATGGTTTAACCACCACACAGCCACTTGCTCACTCCCCCCTCAGCAGGATAAGGGGAAGAGAATTGAAAAGGTAAAAGTAAGAAAACTCGTGGGTTGAGATAAGTACAGTTTAATAATTAAAATATAATAATAATAATAATAAATTAAATTGTAATGAAAAGAAAAGTAACAAAGATAGAGACATAAAACCCAAGAAAGACAAGTGATGCAAATGAAAATAATTATTCACCACCAACCAACTGATGCCCAGCCAGTCCCTGAGCAGCAGCCCCCTGGCCAACCTTCCCCCTAGTTTATTGAGGAGCATGATGTCATATGGTATGGAATATCCCTTTGGTCAGTTGGGATCGGCTGTCTCGGCTGTGCCTCCTCCCAGCTTCTTGTGCACCCCCAGCCTACTCGCTGGTGGGGTGGTGTGAGAAGCAGAAAAGGCCTTGACTCTGTGTAAGCACTGCTCAGCAATAACGAAAACATCCCTGTGTTATCAACACTGTTTTCAGCACAAATCCAAAACATAGCCCCATACTAGCTACTATGAAGAAAATTAACTCTATGCCAGCCAAAACCAGCACAGGCTGACACAGAGTTTTACATTTTTGCAGAAAAGTTTTTTTACATTAGTACAAAACTTGATATGTATTCATGGGTATCAGACAAAACCATGCTAGTGAGATTTAATCTTTCTCTGATTTAATCTTGTGCTAGTCTAATTTCAAACAGCAGCATTTCTATATAGCCTGAAGTCTTACAAGGATTGATTAAAAAGTCTCATTGACAAAGGATTACGACAGTAAATACTTTATGTGAAGAAGCCCTGAACAAAAGATTCTGTATCTGCTAGGGATAACAATAAGGTTGAATGAAGCCGTATTACAGCTGTACAAGGCCCCTTAAAAAGAAGAAGAAAAAAACCAAAACAACAAAACAGCAGTATTTTTCTTTAAATGCTGGCTGTGGACCATTAAAAACATTGAGAAATGCAGGAATGTACATGCATTTCTGCCTTTGATGTTAAATGACAAAATAAAACCCTAATGATGCTCAACAGAACCTATTATAAGAGAAGAAAAACAGTTAATAGTTGTTGGTCAAAGCAAATATGAAATAATGCTAGGTTGTTTTTAGATAACTTTGCAAATAGTTCCATTTATGTGGAGAAGAAATATCTGATAACATGCAGAATGCCAATTATTTGCAGTATTTATTATGCCTTACTGCATATCAAAATAAGATAATTGAGAATAGGTAAGGTAGATGGAAAGGCAGCAGGAGCAAGATCATGGGTAGATCTAACTTAGATGAAAGCGAAGAGTTATCTCACCTAATTGTCAGGACACCAAGGACACCACTCAACCTCACTCTTGCTGATGAGCCTCACCTGGTACACCACCCCTGCCCAAGGCCACGACCCCATTTTAGCTCAGTAGATCCCCAACCTGGCCCCAGTGATGATGTGGTGGTACATGTGTCCATCCCCATCTCTGGCCCTGCCTCTGGCTGGCCTCGGCCAGCATTGTGAGGAGTTCATCTCCTGGATGATCCCATCAGGCTCAGCTCTGCCCTTGACAAAAGCACTGGTGATGTCTAATTGCTGAAGATCATGATTGACGTAGTTTTCTTCAAGATAAGGTGTACTGAGATAATTAGCCTTAGAGGACCCTTAACAAAGAGAGGGAAGACATAATTCTCTGAAACAAGGGAGGGAGGAAGGACATAAGCCTCCCAAACAACTGATACACACATACCAGTAAGCCTCCAAAACAATTGATTTGTGTCTTGGAGGGTACATACCAGTCCAGTAAATCAGGAAATGACCTAAACTGGTGCCCTGAGGCTGAACTATCTCATTATAATACGAAAACCACACCTCGTGACTAGAAAAAGCCCCCTACTCAAATAAGCCCCTCACTCTCTGGGCATGCGTAATAAATTTAAGAAGAGCTGTACTTTTAAGTTGAAGCCAGAGAAAAACTAACCAATGTCTAACTGGGGGGCATGAATATTAAAACTATTAACTTATTTAACTGTATAAATATGTGCTGCGATTTTAACCAGGGGTGTTAACTTTGTGGAGTTACAACCTAGCACCCATTTTTGTGCAAATATGGAATAAGCAACTATCTTGGCTCTGTGTGTAAGATTGGCTTATTGCACACTGGGTGAAAGAACCCTGATTTTTGGGACAACACTGGAGGACCCTATTACCAGCTGCAGCTCTGCTCACTGCACTGAGCAGGGGGGAAAAGGCTTTAAAATTGAAGGAGTTCTTAGCTCCAGAGTCATGGAAAGGTATTTACTATTTTCTCAGATTTAACTGCATTTGTTTGATTCATAAAAACATAGCTGGCTTTATTTCTAATACAAATATTCACAAAACTGAATTTCTTACTTATGTACTTGACAGATGCTTGCATTATTCCTAATGGGCCAATGAAAAACTTCAACATATGACATCAGCTAGATTAAGCTGGTGATTTTCAGCTAACTATGGAGTAAACAATAGCAAGTTAATTTAAAATTGCAACAACATATCAAGTGAGGTGCAATCACTTAGTCAGATAATCTACTAACCAGAGCATGAAACTGATTTTATAAATCCCATAATAAAATATCCAGCTGAGAGGATTTGTAACAGATTTGCAAATTCAGAGATCCTAGGATACAGAGAGCAAAATAACCCACGCCTTCCATGTCTTGAGAGAGTGTTCTACAGACCAGGTATAGCATGAGGAGACCACAATGCTGCTTTCCCCTCTCATGGCTCACAAATGTAATCTGTAAGGTAATGCAGGGAAAGTTGTGTCTGGCTCTGAAGTTTCAGTAAGCATATAAGATTTCTTAGAGGAGATAGTGATGTGCTGATATACTTGCCTTCTAGCTGTTTGTTCCCTAACTCAGACACCTAACTCTCCTCCAGTCACTATCTGAAGACCTTTGGGCACCTACCTCCACAGCATGATTGATCTTGCAGCTAGTTCCTGTAGTGCTGAGCATCATGGTAAGTAGTCCTTGTATAAGTACCTAGCATACTTTTTAAAATCTGGCTCAAGAAGTTCATTGAAAATCCACAGGATTTAAGGAATTTTGAAAATGTAACCTATTAAAATGAAAACATTGCAAATATATTTGCCTGCAAATGAGTTTTCTAGTGTTACCAAGAGAAAGGATGACATGGGTACACCAGAAAATGGGAATAGAAGGGGGAAAGTAGTAGGGGGCACAGCTGGGATCTTAGAAGTTTACAACAAAGAGAATGTTGTAAACAATGCAGGTCTAGATGCATGGTAATGTTATTTTTTTCCCTCATATCCTCAAATACTTCACTTTTGCTTAGAGCCAAAGTTGGAGAAATTTTCTGCTCCCAGTGCCAGGCTACCAAGTCATCAGACCAGCAATTTCAAGATAACCAAATAATGTTATTTTAGACAGAATTCCAGAGTGCCTTTCTGACCCTGAATGAAATATGCAGGCTAGTTGCCCTCAGAGTTCCTATCCACAGGAGTACACTGCTGGTTGCATCTCATACGATTTGCTATGTCTCCAAACCAGTCAGCTGTATGTCCAAGGATAGCCTGATGGAATTGCACTAGCTATGTTCTTGGCAACAGTGGAATCCCAAGACAGCTGGTTATGGCACCTTTCCTGTTGCTTTTCACCATGAGGGCAGGGTAGCGTTTGGGATGAACATGTTTGGCAGTTATTTGTCATGACTACAAAGTCTTTGCTGTAATATATTAGTTTTAGTCCTTACTACACACAAAAAGGAATCTTTACTATATGGTAGGTAATTTTCAATTTGTTTCACCTGAAGAAGGAAAGAAGTGGATAAACAGGGAGGATGAGAATGAAGAAAACTGTTTCAGAACATAAAGTTCTGACTTTGAGTATAGGGTAAAGTCAGATTAATAAATGTGCAATGAGCATGTAACAAGTCTGCATTTCACAGAATCATCTTTCTTTCCAGGTCCTAATACAGCAGAACAAATAAACAGTGTTTAAGCAACCAGGATGACACTGTACACAATGAGTTGTTTCTCCAGCAGCTGAAATTCAGCTGATTAGTTTCAAAAGAAAAAAAAAAACCAACAAATACTGGCAAACTGTATTATGAAGACAGAATCTTTATGTTAAAATCAGAACTCATAAGACAGAGGATAAAAGTAGTCATATTAATAGCGAGCCGTTTTGCAGATGAGTAATCTACCAAGACCTTACCACTACTACTGCTGTAGAACAGCCTCAGCTGTGAAGAACAATCATCAAACCAGGTGATTGCAGATTCCTTTCTTCTATGAATGCTAAGATCTCAAAGCCACTTCTATTTTGCCATGTCAAACAAGACAGTGAAAGCTGCATTTGATTTGGATGCTGTGGAATCCTTCAAAGTTTGCTTAAAGAACAAGACAATCTTTCTTTAGGAGAATGATTAAGGCTAATTAATAACCACTTATTAGTAACTACTGCTACCAACAAGAAGGGTACAAAACCAGAAATGGTGAAGTAGTGCTAGTTATTTAAATTGTTGTACTGGATCAGGGATTTCCCCATTTAAACTAATGTACTGTCTTTCTAAAGATGTTTTGTATCAGATGCTATCTAGGAAGTGACAAAAAAACCTGGAGTAGGCAGGTACAGTACAAGGCTTGGATATATTTCGCTTTTGAATATCTTATCCTATGAGATTAAAACAGGTTTTCTTTATAAAAGTCCAATCTTAATATAACATCCTTTCTGGACTGGCTCAATTCTGTCCTTATAACATATATATCTGAGCTCAGAGTCAGCAATTCACCCACTTAAAACTGAAAAAAAAAAAAAAAAAGGAAAAGAAAGCTTACAAAAAACAGTATTGTTTACAAGACTGTCACAACCAAGAAGTTCTGTGTCATTCATTCCTCTGCCTTCAGAAATAAATCTCTGCCTGCCAATAAACACAGATCTTTGTCTGTTGCTGGAAGAATAAGGAAAAAGTAGAGCAAATCTTATTTTGTTACTCATTTTAAAAAATGAGACCCTGTAACTATTATTTGTCTTTCAACCTTTTCCACAGCTAATGCTAGTTCTAAGGACAGTGAGAACAAAACAGCACTTTTCAACTTTTAATAAAAACAAGCAGTAGCTGGTATAGTTAGGACAAAGCTTATAATACTTCAAGACATCTCACAAAGAATATTTTTTCTGTTTATGGTTTTATGTTAACTTTGAAATCTGTCAACTTGGACAGTGCTGAATTGTTAATAAGCATTTCTACAGCATGATGTCACTTTCCCCCTTATTATCCATCTGATCTCAACCGGTTTGTTTTCTTCCGTGTCTCTGTTACTGTTTTTAATTTTGTTCATTTGTTCACTTTCTGTCTTTATATTACTATTGGCTATTTTTTAAAATTATTATTTATTGTAGGCTTTTCTTCTTATTAATATTCTGGCTTTCTTATTCATAAACATGCCTGAGCTCAGTAAAAAGGGTGGTACGTATGACACGTTAGCAGAGATTGTAAATTTACCTCAAACCAGCAGTTAAATGTAGTAGAACTAGGGGAAATGTGACTGTGATGAGGTGGTTAAAGAGATCATAACTGTTAAAGCTCTACTGTTTTCCATTTGAAGTTTAATTGTAGGAGTTTAATCCAAATTGCCACTTAATATTTTTCCCCTCAAATTTTCCCAGAACCTTTTTTTTTAAAAAAAATTAAAATCAGTTTGCTGGGAATTTTCACCAGGTTTCTTTCTCACTATGCTTGCCTCTTTTTTGGCCACTGAATTGCACCATAATGAATAACATCTAATTTCAGGGCTGTTTTCTCTAACAGTTAGTTTCCTTCTTTTTTATTCCTTCCTTACCTAGTTTTTCATAACATCCTCATTAACAAACTGGAATGGAATATGCAATAAAAAAATAAAAAGGAACGTACAAAGACATCTTCCCCGTTTTTTTGATGACACTCATTTTATTAACCACAGCAGCAAGAAAGTTTCTAAAAATATTTAATACACAAGCAACAAAATAATAAAGCCACTGCTCTGTTATCATAAGAAAAATAAAGATCTGCACTGATAATTAATAGTACCTCTGGAAGATTAATGAGCATAGTTTTCTTCCTAAAAATACATGCACAATCAAACTATTTTCAGAATCTTTGACATCATTTTGTATAACAGGAACCAGCAGAGAATTTTCAAAGATATTGGCAGATTTTGTTGGTATTTGTTTATTTATACAATTTTTATGTACTTTTTGGTGAAGAGATAAACTGATTTACAGACATAGCTGATTCTAGGCTAATTTTTCTTTTTTTTCCCTTTCTTTTTGAAGACTTGATTCCAGCTCTGTTTGCCTTAAGTTAGAATGACCTTGACATTGTTTCTGCTAATGTTTTATTTTTATACTTGTTCTATTCATGAGATATGTTAGAAATAAGATTTATTCACCAGAAAAAAAAAAAAAAAATCATGTTACCTGTCATGGTTTAAACCTTGTTTTCATAAGCATCCTTAATAATCTTCCAGAGGATACTTTTTCCCAGTAGGCCATGTTGCAGTATTGCTTTGATATGTTGTCAGTAACTTTATGTTGTCAGTAACTTTATGTTCTCATTCTCTTCTGTTATGTGAAGGAAGCTTCTGAGCATACACACAATCTTCGTTGATATTGCCCTAAGCAACTGGAGGCTTTTAAGGGAGCTCAATAGCTGAAAAAAGAAATTAAGGGACAATTCAGCAGCAATTCTGTTTCTGTAGAAAAGAAAGAAGCGTATAGGTAGTAAAACGATAATGGGAGAACAGTTCCAACAAACACTGGTGGGATTCAAATCCATGGAAGCAGAGAGATTTCTACTTTAATTTGAGGATCATAATGTGAATAACATGTTAGTAAAGAAGGGGAAAAAAGGAAATAAAAAAGAAAAAATCTATAGAAAAAGAATGATCAAATATCCACAGAAAGATTTGAAAAAGGCACCAGAGAGCACTGCAAAGACTTGGCACAGATGTAACGAAAAGAAAGAATGGGAAAGAAGAAAATGGTATTGTGACTACAACCAGTATAGCAGTTTGTCTGTTGCTAAGAGTTAGTGAGAAACAGCATGTTTCCTTCCTTTTAAAACCATTCTCTTAAAACAATTAAAATAATTATTCAGAGAAATTGAATTGAATACTGAAAGATTATTCAGAATGATGAAGCAGTTTTGAAAGTGAGAGTTACAAACCTAGTGAAAGAATTAAAATATCAATTTTTAGATATCTGGGAACATATCTGTAAAATTAGTCTAATGAATATGTAAAAACTGGGACAAGACTTAATGCACTTTGCACAGGAGCTAACTCTCCCATCCCTTCTGGAGTTCAGCAACAATAGACACTGGTTAGCATCTCCCATAAATATAAATGTGTTTGTGTATATATAATTAAAAACATACATATATGTGTTTGTTCAGATCTGGTCATTAAAAAGGCTAATTCAATTGAAAGGGTCAATCCAGTTTTATCCATTATTTCAATAGGGACAATATAGGACTCTTGATAACCAGTTACCACTGAGCAACCAAAGTGTTGGCACACAGAAAGCATGTGAAATTGCGTATCTGACCTCCAGCTTTTTGTATACAATAGTGCAGTTCCTGTGTGTTATCAGGCAGGCCTGCACATTTTGTAAGGTGCTTTCAAAAATCTCTCCCTGAAGATAAATGACGAAATCCTCTTTAAGAGAAAGAGATACACATTTTCATATACACAAAAGGGGAGAAAATTCAAAACATAAATACTAAGCAAAGATAACTGGAATGATTTTCCTGCTGACGGGTAAATACCATTATGCAACATTAGAAACTTCAACTGATTCTGCAGTGGATCACCTATAATCAAAAAGTAGAAATCCCTTTATTATCATCCCCAAGAAAGAGGACATGACATATATTAACAAAAATGATTCGCATAAAGTAGTGCAGTATGAATGTATTGTACAGCATGTACTGTGTCCAAAGTATTTGATAAGGGAAAGATAACATACACTAGAAGAAAAATTTTAATGTTCATGTGAAAAATTCTGAGCAAACATCTTGTGGTTATGATAAAATTATAATAATAGATAATTTTAAAGAAACCAGAATTATTATATTAATGCATTACGTACCAATAAGAAATGATGTATATTCTTTCCCCCATTTAATGATGAACTAATAATTGAAGAGAAATGGTCTTTTGGGTAGCACTGGTGGTTACACAGAAATAACATATGCATTCTTTTTCACATTAAAAAAAGAAAAAAGAAAAAAAAAGAAAGAAGACATTACCATGCTCCTTATCCTGAAGGAAAAGGAGATGAACGAGTGTTGAAAAGATAGCAGAAACACCAGTAAAGCACAGCAATAATATTTCTCAGAAATGGTTTAGTTTAGTAACAGTAAGCAAAGTCATTCACATGTTGTAACACACAAAGAGATCCCTGAGGATAGTTTCACATGCGGCTACCTCACACAGCAGATATGCATGAACTGGAAGGGTACAGAACCTGAGGCCCTTCTGCTTTTGGATCACAGTTTTCTCCCCCCCAGAATAATAGCTGACTGGAATAACTGTCATCTTAAAAGGGGAATGGTCAGGTTTACAAACATATGTTTCCACATCTACTGTATCTTTGTTGCACAGGAATTTGACCATGAAATATAAAATAATGGCCACAACATTTGAAATTAAAATGTTTTGTATTTTAAACAACTTTGACTGGTATTGCAACATAAATAATTATTCCTCCAACAATCAATATCTTCAAAACTTGATTAATGAAAGACTATCGTCTCCCATGTTCGTTCTTCCAAAATATTCCATGTTGTAAAGCAAAAAAATTGCTTTTGATTTTTTCTACAGATTTAACTTAAAATAGAGTGTATTACTGATGAAAATAAAACCCCCTTGTTTTACCCAGATAAAAATATCTTCTCATCTTTTCACAAAGAATAAATACAGCAACCACCTCATAATATTAAGCTTATTTTGACATACATAGTGGCAACAGAAGAGTTCATTAACAACAGTTAAACTCTTACAAGCATTGCAAAATAGAATAATTCAACAATCCACAAAAAATATTTCCATTTCTTTATCCTTGGGTAAAGCACGCTCAAGCATCTCTCAAACCTCTATCATCTAAGTGTCTTCGGCAGTGAACCAGAAATTGCCAAATACAGGTAATTGTGAACGAACTAGGAAACAAGAGAGATGGCAAAGTGCTGACTCCTTACGGTGGATTCCCCACCTGTTTATTTGTTTATTCATTTATTTTCCTCTGAGGCATTTCTAATAAAAGACAGCTCTCTCCCTGACAGTCAGGCATGAGGTAAGACCTTGACTTCACATTTTGTCTTCTAAGGAGAGGTTTAACATCAGTGGACTTCACTTTAATCACAAACCCATGTTGACTTTCTCATTTAAATACTAATCTTCTCCCTTTTCAGCTCTTCATTAATTCTGGTAACTGGTTTTCTTTCCTATAAACTCAATTCTCCATTAAATATTTTACTTCTATTCAGCTCCTCAACCCTTTACTTCAGCTGCTCAGAAATTTGCAGTCTTCCTCACAGACGAAGTTCTACAATACTCATGGGGTCCTGCTTTCTGTCTCATCGCACCTTTCACGTATCCTTTCCTCCTTCATTTTTCTGTTGGAGTCATCTGTTTTTCCTTTTCACAGGCTCACTATGTCCATTTTCAGAGGTGCAAAGGAACAATACAGAGAATTACAAACCAGTAGAAACTTCTGAAAACAGAACATATCTATTGAAAAAAGGCAAAAGTTTGACTTTTGTGAGTTAATTGCTTGGTTTAGATGATTAAAAAAGACAGAGTTTGGTAACTGACACAAAATTATGTATTTTCAGGGGCTGGAGAAAAAAGTGTTCATTATACCTGTTTACTGTAACAATTTTGTTTACTGGTCTCTTTTCATTGCCTCCCTTCTGTTACATGCAATCCATTAAACGACATCGGTCTGGCAACCGGTCACTAGTGGGGTTCCGCAGGGATCCATCTTGGGGCCAGTGCTCTTTAATATTTTCATAAAGGACTTGGATGCAGGACTCGAAGGATTAGTATCAAAGTTCACTGATGACACAAAATTGGGAGGAGCTGTGGACACTCTCAAGGGCAGAGAGGCCCTGCAGATAGGTCTGGACAACTTAGAGAGCTGGACAATCACCAGCCATATGAAGTTTAACAGGGGCAAGTGCCAGATTTTGCACCTGGGACATGGCAACCCTGGATGTATGTACAGACTGGGGAACGAGAGGCTGGAGAGCAGCCTCGCAGAGAAGGATCTGGAGGTTCTGGTCCACAGCAAGCTTAACATGAGCCAGCAGTGTGCCCTGGCAGCCAAGAGGGCGAACCGTGTCCTGGGGTGGGTGCATCAAGCTCTGTATTGCTAGCTGGTCGAGGGAAGTGATTGTCCCTCTCTACTCTGCACTCGTGCGGCCTCATCTTGAGTACTGTGTGCAGTTTTGGGCGCCACAGTATAAAAAGGATGTGAAGCTACTAGAGAGTGTCCAGAGGAGAGCCACAAAGCTGGGGAAGGTTTTAGAGGGGAAGCCATATGAGGAGCGGCTGAAGTCACTTGGTCTGCTCAGCCTGGAGAAGAGAAGACTGAGGGGAGACCTCATCGCGGTCTACAGCTTCCTCACAAGGGGAAAAGGAGGAGCAGGTGCCGATCTCTTCTCCCTGGTGACCAATGACAGGACCTAAGGGAATGGCAGAAAGATGTGCCAGGGGAGGTTTAGGTTGGATATTAGGAAAAGGTTCTTCCCCCAGAGGGCGGTGGAGCACTTGGAACAGGCTCCCCAGGGAGGTAGTCATGGCACCGAGCCTGACAATATTCAAGGAGCGTTTGGACAACGCCCTTAAACACATGGTGTGAATTTTGAGATTGTCCTGTACAGGGTCAGGGGTTAGACTCGATGATCTTTGTGAGTCCCTTCCATCTCAGGATGTTCTATGATTCTATGATTCTATGAGACTGCCTTCAATAAAGCAATATATTGCTTATTCTGCAGCAAATTAAAGATTTTCTGAATTATTTTTTCTCTTGGCTTGTTTCCTGTTGCAGTCAGATTTAATAAACAGTACTCAGGGGGGTGGACCAGGTCATCCCATGCAACAATGTGGGCTACAGAAACACTTCTTATATGTGAAACCAAAAATCTATTACAGTCTAACTATATCATAACAGTCTAATCAAAGAATGATTATTATTGCAGGTCCAATCATTATAGAAAAGGAAAGGAATTTAAAAAAATGGCACTACACAGAAAGTATCGATGTCAATAACAGTTGAAATTGTTATCCATACACTTCCTAGTGTCTTCCTCTTTGGTAACATGTTCACCCTTACCCTGTCACTCTGGGCCCTAAAGAATGTTTTGTTCTAGGGGAGGGAGAACAACAGTGAGTGTCTGGAGTCCTTTGTAGGGAGGAATATAGTGTTGGTTGTGGGAGTTTCTTCTTCTTATCCTTGAAGAGTCTGATGATGATGCTAAGTTTTGTCTTCTTGTGCTGACTCTGCTTAGGGTAATTTTTGTGCTTATTTATATATACTGATCACAAATGGTCAATTACTTGCCACTAGCAAATGCCACCTTGTAAAAAGTGGTTTAGGGATAAGCTATGAAGAAAGGGTAACTAAGCATACATAGCTCATCTCTAAAACTGTTTTTACTCAGTTTGCAAGGTTTCATTTACTAGTGACAAGTAACTGACCATTGGTGATTAGTGCTTATACCCCTCGGGGCCTATTAGCATTCTGAGCATGCACTTTCAGGGCTTCTGCTATCACACTGGGCTTGCATTTTTTGGAGGGTCCTATTAGCCATCTCCCACTTTTCTTTAATAGCCTTCATATTGTTTTTTCCTGATAGTGTAACTAATGTTGTATTAGTATAACCTAGTCAGACATGTATCCTTGTTTTAGGTCATTGAATAGTCTGTTGTTTAAAAATAATGGTTTATTAAAAGACATATACGCATGTGTATATGTATAAACATATCTAGAGATAAAGAGCACTGATAACTGCTTGTTATTGCCATCTGCCACTTATACTTTATAAAATTACTCAACAATGTTTTACACTTTGGGTCAAGTGCACTCTAGGACATATGCAAAGTCGTAGTCTTCAAAGAGTCCCACTAACAACATCGCAACTGCACTTTATGACAAGACCCAAGTATGGACCATCTCCATACATTGCTTGATATACATGTGAAGAGAGAGCTAACATGCATTTTGGTAGGGTCAGGATGTCAGGACGATTGAGAGACCAAGATGCCATAACCTGGTAACTATGTTACCTGGGGTTTCTGGAGATGTCCGTACACAAGAGTCTCCAAATTACAAATGTTTCTATTTGTTACTACCCTTTGTGAAAGAACTGATGGAATATTTTAGTATGAGTAATGAATTTTCTCAGTCAATTATTATGTAGTTCTCTTTTTAAGCAGCTGCATAGCTAGTTAAATAAACAATTTACCTTTTTTTTTTACATACAGCAAATTATTTCTTCATTAATATGGTTTTCCATCATTCAGCCAATTCCAACTGATTCAAGATTTATTTGTAAATATGAACGCAAACAGAAACTTATTCACCAGGCTTTCTACAGAAGCAGAACGATTAGAATAACGTTAACTTCTAGCTCAAATATACAAACACCAAGATAAATTTAATTCCACAGAGGATCCACTTTGATAAATCCCTGAGAGTAAAATAATCATTGGTTGGATTGTATTTTTTCAAGTGGAATGAAAAGTAACCATTTGGGGTTTTTTGTTGGGGTTTTTGGGGGGTTTTTGGGGGGTTTTGTTTGTTTGTTTGTTTGTTTTTTGATTTGCTCTTCCCTACCTCTTTAAGCACAGGTTGAAGTATCTTCTTTCTGGCTGGTAATTAACCAGGCTTCTTTCAGACCGTAGTATATGGCTGACAAGACTACAGACATCAGAACAGATATATTTTCTGAGTCGTTTGAAGCATGAATTACTTAAGCTAGTCCTATGCCTTTGCGATTTGGTTTAGATGACCTCTAGGCATTTCAATGATTGCATAGCATGCTCCACCATAACAAGTCTTTCAAGCTGAAAGAGCTACTGTTCAGTTTGTCATTTTAATCCCACAGTATGAATTAAAAGATTACTTCCATAAAAGTTATTTTATATCAAACTGTCTTAATAACATGGACCAATGAGTCATTTTGAGGACTAGTAAAATATTATGCAAGCATTCATATGAATCTTTAGATGATATTTACTGTAGGTCTTTAACTATGGTATTCCTCAGTGCCAAAACATGAGTTAGTTATGTAAGATGAACCTTGCAAGGAAAAAGCAGAAGGTTAATTTTTTGCTTCTTAACGAGTATTTGTTTATCAAAGAGTACTCACTTATTTGTGGAAAGCCATGAGGAAGGTTTCTAGTTTGTTTAAATTAAGATCTAAAATATTTTATCTATATTAGAAAAGCTGATGATGTTGAAATGTTCAACAAATTATTCACATATCTTGTTACAGTAAAAATCTTGTTATGGAAAGAAGGGAACACACCTATGCAGAACTAAGGATTTGTTGTTAATTAAAGTTTTACTAGCATAATCAAAGTATATTGTTAATATTTTTATTCTGGTTACAATGTTATTAACACTAATAGTATAAACTATGTTATTATTACAGAAAAGCCTCATAAATAATACAATCTGAATTTTTACACATGCATTTTCTAGTAACTATTTGGGTTTTTTCTGGAGTTATGCATACGATTCAAATGCTGCTCTCAGTCCTGAGGTCAATAGCTATAGCCTTCCTCAAGAATGAGAGTGCTGGGGAAGTTCAGCATGTCATCATCATCCTGAGTTCTTCACCAAAGGAATATGATTTTGATTGTTGGAGTTTTCTTTTTCCTTAATCCAGTCTATGCCTACTTGGGGTTATTTTTATGCATTTTTCTAACACAATCAACCTTTTTTTTTTTTTTTTTTACTGATTTCCTGCTGAAGTCTGATTACTTTCACCCATAACATTAGTTTAAAGTTACATGACATATATTCTCCAGCCAATTAATATAAAGGATTAATACTTTTTACTTATTGATTGCATACGTTTATTTGACATACATATATTCACGTAGTTAAGTTTAAACTAATCACCTGGATAGTAGTCACGTGACCACTAGACAATTGCTATAACAGCTGAAACAGGCTAAACCCAGCTCAGGCCAAGACAAAAACAGACAAGTGCTGAGACCCCGCACTGTCAGGTCAAGACAAAGGCTGTGGACTTTTCCAAGTAGTGGCAAAATCATATTTTCTGGTCTACAGTCTAAACTGGACTAAAAGCTGGGGGGGAAGGTTTGAGGTATGGGGTGTTTTGATTTTTATTTTAAGGTAAGAAATGTTAGTTAATTTCAGCAATAAATTCATGAAAGTAAATGAGAATTGGATGGAACTGATACAATGAAGTTTAGTATTGAAATCCAAGAAAATAACTCACACAAGCTGGTACTTAACCGTGGGACACTTGAATTCATTTGATTTACCCTTTCTGAGTATAGCAATGATACCTCTTTGCAACCACGTCTACTCTTTCCAACCACATCTATAAAACATCTGTGTGGTCCAACACTCACTCCCATGCAGATTTGTTAGGAATTTTCTGACTGAGTTCCCTGAGCAGCCTGATTCTTGTATTATATTAAAGACATTACAGACGTGTCAGGTACCTCACTAAAAGCAGTTGTGTCCATTTTCCTCCCTTTGTCATAATAGACTGGTCTTATAATATTTACTGAGAATCCAGGAACAAACAGGAATTAAATGACATTGTAAGCCTGAGCATAATCCATATGTCCCTTGAAAATATATTAAGTATGTGCCCTGTTGTTAAATAAACCACATACAAACAATGTCTGGACTTCAACACAAAGAAAGAAAATACATTAGGAGACAAATAACTAGGAGAACTTATTTAATTTCCTAGAGAAAGGAGATGTCACACTTCAAACATTCTGTATTCTACCTATGTACTGGCAGCATTGGGTTTCTATTTTACTCAATATCTGTTTTACATAAAATGAAAGCCAGGTCATACAGTAGGAGCTGGAGAACCACCTGAATGTATGCTAATATCCAAATATCAGCTTCTTAAACCAGAGGACCTTGAATTTTTTTTTGCATCATTAGTCATATTTAACAGAGAGGAAAGGGGTTGTTCCTCCTTCCTATGGCCTATAATCTTGAGATTAGGGTGCTGCCTTGTTAGGTTGAAATTGTGGATATGAGAGGAACAAAGAAAGCACGGGACCCATTTTCTGTCTTTGCTTTAGGATGCTTAAAATATATTATATTGTTTAAAAAGAATAAATTTTATGTAAATTTTAATACAGTTCTGAGAGGTAATCTAATAATTGATTTATCCCATAAATGGTTAAGAACACACAAAATATGGTCGTAATTTTGTTCAGAGATGTTGCATATTGTGGCACATACTACAGAGCTAAAGTAACCGGTGGACAGGTTTATGTAGCCAATCTGGTTAGAGTTTCTAATGACATCTTTTATGCATTGCAAGTTTGAATTACTTTTTTTACATTATTTTGAGGATTTCCTACCTTTAAGGTGTGTCCTTTCACTATATCTATGTCTCTTTTGCACTTTTTCACATCCACGCTAGTCATTTGTATCTTCTTGTAAATTACTGTTCAGATATGATCCAAAGGCAACCAACAGACATCCAAGAAAATCAGGCGTTTTGTCAAATAAACTAAAATTTCACAGCCACAAAGTTATTCTGCAGAAAGATCTATATACTTTTCACATTATATTTAATACATTATTTTTTCAGCTCAAGTCAAAGAACACCAGATTAGATATTTATATTTTCTGTATTTATCTAGGAGGAGGCAAAAAAGTATCAGGATACTTTTTCTTTAACATTAACAATAGTTATACATATAGACAATTTTCATTGTCTTAAATAACAATATTTTAACAAAGTTTTATTACAGCCTTTAGTCACAGAAATTTATCATCTAATCTGATCTATGTTATTACTAATGCATATGGTCTACACAAGAAATATGCAGTAGAACAAAGTGTTCATACAAGTCTGTAGTAAAATATTGACTTCAGTTTGCAGAAGACTTCACAGAATACATCATTACTGTGTTTCTGGGAAAACTTTTGAAAATGTTCAGTGAAAGAAGGATCTTTAAGCCAAATACTGGCTTGCTTTCTCTGTCCCTCTCCCCTCCCCTCACACCCATTCCCTCCAATTTGGCTGCTCACCTATGAGAGCCTTAACTGGTGCTCTTTTATCATGTAAAATGGACAGATGGCTTGGATCTTGTCAAACAGAGATAAGAGAAAGGAAGGTAGCAATGGAAACATAGTGAAGGGAGATTTCCTTCTACAGATGAGTAGACTCAAAATTACACAGAAACAACACAACTGATGAATTTACCATATGCAGCTTTCCTGTCCAATCCATATCTGTTTTTCTTATATTGTTACTGATAACTGTACATGATGATTTATCTTGTTTTCCATTATCCAATTAAAATTTAATTGTTTTCTTCATTGTATGCATGTTGTTCTAAGGGTATGGGCATAAGTGAAGTCAGTGTTTTTAATGCCTTGATACATGCCTCTTCATGAACACTCAATGCATATAATGAAATGATTACTTGGATATTAATCAGTTCTTTATAAAATAACAAATTATTTCTAAGGAGTTAGGACACTGAAATAGGCAAAATCAAGATCTCCACAGATAGTCTGCTCAGGTATAGCGGAAATGATCTTTCTGAAAGCCACACTCTCTATGTACTTTAAAAACAACTGTGGTTAGACATTCACCTGCTTCGACTTCGAGAAAAGTATATATAAGATATTATTGAGCTTACTCACATGGCAACCTAGTCTAAAAAAGCAGCCAGCTCACTGATTAGTCCTGCTTTCTTCACAGCATTTTCAATAGCAGAGGAAGACTGCTGAGCTCTCCCTTCCATTAAAGGAAAGCTCTAGGTTTCTTTACATCTATTACAGATTAGATTTTACACTCATTTAGCCAATTACCTGCTAAAACTGAACACAAAAACATCTTTTCTCACTAGGCTTAAGTTATATAATTTAGTGTAGGAGAAATATAGAGGATTTTTTTCCTGATGTATTTTGTTGAGCTATCCTGGACATTGGGCTGCTAAAAATGTTCAACTATGGCTCCTAGATATAGTTTTTAATCCCCTAATTTATCTCTTTTGAAAGCTGATGCAGTATATATATTAAAAATCAAACAAAACCAAAACAAGCCTTCTAACAGAATTAGGATAAGTTATGGAAGTAGTTCAAAATTTCTAGAGAATCTGGCTGATAAATAGTTAAATAGTACCTTAATACCTTACACCTTAAAATTTTGTTTTGAAGTAAAGGAATTTTACTTTTTTGGATTTGTTTACTTTGATTATATATGTGCCCATTTTTCCTGATGTTTGATAACCTAAATTTCTCTTATCTTTGTAGTTAAGAAAGAGAGGGACAGCAATGAAATTGATAAAAGAGTCCTCCAGTGCACATACGGACACACATGCACACTGGTAATTACGTACTTCTATAAGCTATAGAACACCCCAAAAATAGTACACCAGAGGTGGGATTCACCTCACTGAACTCTACTATCCTACAGTATAGAAATCCCCATCTGAGTTGGCAGTTTAGCCTTCCATTTAATTTGGCCTATTTT
>WAAD01010056.1:0-14347 GCA_013389945.1 Fregata magnificens | reverse complement strand
TCCCAGAAGAAATGGGAATGTATTCTTGCACTGGGTGCATGGAAAGCAGTATCAGACTGAAACTATTTTCTCACTTTGCTCACCTTAGTATTTGTGAGTTGCTGACATTATTTTCCATTAGCCTCGTGCATTTTATTTATTTATTGCTCTGATATATGTCATCAGAAATCTTTATTATTCCCAGGATGCTGATGCAGTAAAGTGAAGATGAAATAAAAGCTCTAAGTTTGTATTCCAAAGTTTTGGCTGATCCAGTAATATAACTTTTATTTCTAGAGATTAAACTTTTAGTGTGTTATTCATAGGCATGTTGAGGTTACTTATTTCTGTCAAAAAGTCAGTAGGCCTGGCACTCAACTGTCATATTTAATTTCCCAACATGGGTTTAAAGAAACAGAAGGACAACAACAGTAAATTCTGTCTTAATTTTGGAAATGATAAATTTCAGCCACAGTTCTTATCAACAGTATTTTCAAATTGAAAAACACCAGTAAATACATTTTCCTATGTTTTACTTCCAGAAATATCTTAGTAATTTGAGTTATTTAATTGTGAATTCACAGAGTCTGAAGTAGTTTTTGGAGGTGTAAAGCATGATGGACCTTCATAGGTGACTGAAATACACACAGAAAAAAAAAACAGTTTAACACAGCTGTTTATAAATAATTTATTGTTATTCTCAATACAACATTCTGTAAGAATAATATTTTCCTCCATTTCTGGCTCCTTCTAAGCTTTGAGATTTGTCACGTTTTTGTGTAGACTGATGTCACCATGTAATTTCTAGGATTGCAATAGGATGATGATACAGGCATTTTCTACAGGTTGGAACATGACGCAAACACAGTAACTTGACAAAACCTTTTATGTTCTCTGTGGTGCCATTTAAAAACATGAAACCTAAATTCCAGGTTTGTGTTACTTCAGCACAAAGTACCTCATGTTTAGGTCACAAAGCTATTTCAGTAATGACTTCTTAATGTGATTTCTTTTCATGAAAGGTGTAATGTTCCTGATTCTGATCTCACTTATGCCATATTTGCATTTGTTCATGATTTTTAATAGTTTTTCTTTTATAATTGTTCAATGTCTGTAAGCTTTATAGTACTGTAATGTTATAATTATAATGCACTTCACAGAATATTTATTAGTTATTTATGGAAAAAAGATTTTTTTTCTGCCTAAAGTTACAAAAAAACATAAGCATGCATAGTTATTGAAATGGTTAATGTTGTATCAGAATAATACTGAAAACAAATCAAACATGCAAGGAAATGCAGTTACATTTAAAAGGAGATTGCAAAGAGGCTACCTAGCAGAAACGTCCTACAGGCAGCCATTTATAAAAATATACTGCTTAAATATGCTATTCAGTTGTGAAAAAACTGATTTAGCTGTTGAACTGATGTGGTGTAGGTTTTCAAATTTGAACTAAATTTCCATACATTGTTTCTAAATCAAAATTAGTGGTAAAAATAAATAAGGCACTTCCATATCTTTATAAATTAACTTTTTTTAAATTCCAAACGTAAAAGGAAAGTATTTTGTACATGAGATATTTCTGGAATATTGGATCAGCTAGGGATTTAAGGTAATCCTCATCATTATATACCACATTTATTTAGCCTGGTTTAAAATTCCCTTTGAAACCAAACTCCCATTAGAGGTAATCAAAATGATGCTTGAGTAAGTTGTTCAGGACTGGGATGATCACAGTTTGCTGCCAAGTGGCTTTAAATTTTGCAAGCAATAGAATGATGAAATATTATCTGTGTCAGAGTAGAAATGTGTGAGTATTCACAAAGAAAGTCTGCTTCCTTTTACCTGTCTTCAAGATAAACCTTCAAATGCAAGGAAAAAGGCACAGCTCCCCGTGGGCTGCAGTGAGATCTAAGTAGCAAGACTGAAAGAGAAAAACAATCAGTTTGAAACACAAAAGTTTAAAAATGTTATTATGTCCCCCTTTAAGGTGGGAACATAATTTGCACATGAAAATAGGGACATATCTGAAACTAAGTTAACTAACTGAAGTGTGATAAAATTCACTCAAGTGAACAAGTAGAGAAAACAGCAAGGAGAAACCTCTAGAACCTTTTGCTGGTTGTAGTGAAGAAAGAAAAAAACATTTTTTTTTTTTAAATAGACTGATGGATTGTATCTATATTTTACCTGAAAAGCATCTCGAGGCCCCAAGATTAGCTTCCTGAACATATTCATCTTGCATTCTCACAGCCTGGCTTTAGACACTTGAGTGTCTACTCAGGTAGCACACTACCTAGAATATTTTAAAGTTCTCTTAAGCAAATACACTTCACAGGTTAACATACCATTGAGCATATCCAGACAGACTATCCCCAGGCAACCCACAAGTAGTGTACTGATGAGAAGCAGTCGTCAAGATAGGAAGTGATCACAAGGCAGGTGGAAATGTTTGAAATGTTTACTGCTGTTGATTTGAAAAATACTATTCAACTGAGCATAACTGTGTACCTGCTCCTGAGTTTGCCATAACAGGACATAAACTAATTATATTTGCCATTCTTTGACTTTTAATTTAACTGAAATGGAGCTAGGAGATATTTTGTTCCTTTAGAAAAGACAGAATTTGGTTTTAAATTAGTACACGATTCATCTACTGTATAACAGCACATCATAGGAGTGCAGTGCATCGTTGCATACCAGCTAGCTGATAATTACATTTGGTACTGTGAAATGCAAAGCTTGCATAACCTGAAGTGTCATCAGCTGGTGCCTGACTGGCCTAATCACTTTGTCTTCTAAAGAATTTACGCTGATTTCTGAAGACACTTTTAAATCCCACTGTAAGACATATTGTGTTGGTGTTGTTTATGCCCTTTGTCAGTTTATGTTATTCCCTGCGTCCTTACTATCATCGCAGCAATTTTGGTTGACAGCAGTGATGTGTGTTTCTCATGGAGCACACAGGCAGTCCAGGAAGTTGCACCTTAGGTCAAGTCCCCAGTGCTCTTACTGTGCTCTAATTTTGGAAGTACTCCAAGAAAAAATTGGTTTCAGTCAAGATTTACTGAAATACTGATCTCTATTTTTTAGTTTATGGTAGTCAGTATTTCAGCAACTTCTTACATTATGATGACATTTTCATAAGAGCACTGGAAAAATGGCAATATTTTAAAACTAAGTAGAGATGAGATTAATTTCACCTATTCCTTTAAAAATAAAACATTTATGGAATAATCACCTGTCTTCAGTATAAAACTCCCATTAAAAATCTGTGATGAATAGACAGCATACTCCAGCTTCCCTAATGAAAACAGAAAGTATCTTCTATAATGTTCCTCTTTATGGCATATATTATATATCTCAACACGCTGTACTTTTAAGAAAAATATTTTATAATAATAAAAAGTGTTTAAAAAAGCAGTCAATGCTATCCTTAGTTTATCCTCCTCTCTCTTTTTTTTCTTTTTGTTCACTAGCGTACTAGTTTTGGCTCGAATAGAGTAGTAGCTTCTGTGGTGCTGGTTTGGATTTGTGACCAAAATATCAACCTATGTTGACAACACAGAGATCTTTTAGCTATTGCTGAGCAGTGCTTACACAGAGTCAAGGCCTTTTCTGCTTCTCATACTACTCCACCAGTAATTAGGCTGGGGGTGCACAAAAAGCTGGGAAGGGACACAGTTGGGACAGCTGATCCCAGCTGACCAAAGGGATATCCCATACCGTATATATGACGTCGTGCTCAGCAGTAAAAGCTGGGCAAAGAAGGAGGAACTTTTGGAGTTATGGAGTTTGTCTACCCAGACAACCATCATGCATGATGGAGCCCTGCTTTCCTGGAGATGTCTGAACACCTGCCTGCCAATGGGAAGTAGTAAATGAATTCCTTGATTTGTGTTGCTTGCATGTGCAGCTTTTGCTTTACATATTAAACTGTCTTTATCTGAACCCACGGGTTTTCTCACTTTTACCCTTCTGATTCTCCCCCCATCCTGCTGTGGGGCAGTGACTGAGCAGCTGTGTGGAGCTTAACTGCCTACCGGGGTTAAACCACAACAACTGGATAAAGGTTTTGTACAGTTGCCATAAAGGTAATTGAACACTGGCAAGGTCTAATGAGGCCAAGGACATAATCTTAGATTCTCTATAGTAATAAAATGGAGATATTGATTATTGCCATAAGGATATATACTTACTTTAACTGAAATGTCATTGCCCTCTACATGATGTCTGCCTTTAAGCAACTTGTCGGACTGCCTGACATGAAAATGTTATTTATATGTTCAAATAGAAACAGAGACTTGTTTTAGTCTATAATCTGCTTAAAAAGTTCTGTCAAAATAAGGATCTGGACAAATGTGCAGTGACCAAAAGTAAAACACTCAGACTGTTCCAGCATTTGCTATAGATGTAATAACCTCATGGAGCAGTTTACACAGCCATCTCTTGGCACCACAAACTTGCCAGAGGCAAATCTGGGTACAGCAATTATTAAAGTTAATGTCTCAAAGGGGAACTAAGACAATGACCAAGTAACCAATGCTTGCCTGGAGATGTGTGAATGTAATGTCTAAAAGTAATATGAAGATGAAAATAACTGTGCCTGGAGATTAGGACCTGAAAGTAACATGAGGAAGAAACCAGCAACAGAAGATGAAAGAGATAATGACTTGAAATCATTCAAAGTAATATTTGATTGCAAAGCCTGTGTAGCTCTCAGACCAAAACAGTGGTGATAAGAATCTGTAAAGCAAAGTTGATGTATGCATTTGTATGTGTGTGTTTGAGACAGAGACAAAGATGGTGAGTGAGATGTGTGACAGTAGAGGGGGATTCTCCAAAGGGCCTATAGGAACTGGTGACAGTGCCTAACTTCTCTGCAGAGTGATTGTGTCAGAGGAAGAAGCCTTAACCTACATGAGGAAGCATTGGAGCCTCATGCATTGTGATATTATTCATTGTTGTTGTTGTTTAAGTAGTATTTTGTTCAGTAGAATTACTTTAGTTTTTACTTGGGTTTTTTTTTCTGTGTATTTTTGCTGACAAATGTGGTGACCTTCTATGATGGGGTTACAGCATTGGTGGATAAAGGAAGAGTGACTGACATAATCTACCTGGACTTGTGCAAAGCATTGGACACCGTCCCGCACAACATCCTTGTCTCTAAATTGGAGAGACATGGATTTGAAGGGTGGACCACTCGGTCAGATAAAGAATTGGCTGGATGGTCACATTCAAAGAGTTGCAGTCAACAGCTTGATATCCAGGTGGAGACCAGTGATGAGTGGCTTTCCACAGGGGTCGGTATTCAGACCGGCACTGTTTAACGTCTTTGGCGGGGACATGGACAGTGGGATTGAGTGCACCCTCAGCAAGTTCGCCAATGACACCAAGCTGTGTGGTGTGGTTGACACACTGGAGGGAAGGGATGCCATCCGGAGGGACCCTGACAGGCTTGAGAGGTGGGCCCATGTAAACCTCATGAAGTTCAACAAGGCCAAGTGCAAGGTCCTGGACATGGGTCGGGGCAATCCCAAACATGGATACAGGTTGGGCGATGAGTGGATTGAGAGCAGCCCTGCAGAGAAGGACTTGGGGGTATTGGTGGATGAGAAGCTCAATATGACTCGGCAATGTGCACTCACAGCCCAGAAAGTCAACCATATCCTGGGCTGCATCAAAAGAAGCGTGACCAGCAGGTCAAAGGAGGTGATTCTTCCCCTCTTCTCTGCTCTTGTGAGACCTCAACTGAAATACTGTGTTCAGCTGTGGGGCCCCCAGCATAAGAAAGACATGGACCTGCTCGAGCAGGTCCAGAGGAGGACCATGAAGATGATCAGAGGGCTGGAGCACCTCTCCTACAAGGACAGGCTGAGAGAGTTGGGCTTGCTTAGCCCAGAGAAGAGAAGGCTCCGAGGAGACTTTATGGCAGCCTTCCAGTACTTAAAGGGGCCCTGCAGGAAAGATGGGGAGGGACTCTATCAGGGAGTGTAGTGATAGGACAAGGGGTAATGGTTTTAAACTGAAAGAGGGTAGATTTAGATTAGATATTAGGAAGAACTTCTTTACTCTGGGGGTGGTGAGTTACTGGAACAGGTTGCCCAAAGAAGTTGTGGGTGCCCCTTCCCTGGAAGTGTTCAAGGCCAGGTTGGATGAGGCTTTGTGCAACCTGATTTAGTGGAGGGTGTCACTGCCCATGGCATGGGGATTGGAACTGCATGATCCTTAAGGTCCCTTCCAACCCAAACCATTCTATGATTCTATGATTCTATTTTTTTTTTTACTATTTTAGTTATTATTGTTTAATTAATATTTTAATTAAGCCAGGGCTCATCTATTTCCCTAGTATAACCACACCCACACTAACTGATTAACTGTCACAACCTCTATGCGATACTCAGTGTATGGGTACAAGGCATCGAAGGTATTGATAGCCAGCACCATGGCTATCATGTGACAAACATGGAAGCTAAGATGTCAGAGAAACTGACAGCTGTAAATATGAACAGGGTCACTATAAGCAAATATATTATTTAAGTGAATGGAGAATAAGAATACAGGTGTGTTGATTCATCAGAGCAGTCTACTGTGTAATCTTTGACAAGCTTGAGTTTGTAAAAACTCTAAGGTAATCGTGTAAAACTTTTTCCAGTTTCACTCCATGGTTCAAAAGCTGGAATTTTTCTTGAAGGAAGACTTTGTTTACTAATGACTCATGAGTGTCAACAAAAGATTACAGATTTATCTTTTTTTTATAAGTTCCCTCCATCTTCCTCACCTGCTCCACACATTAAGTGACAAGACAGAATCAGCAATCAAGATATTTTTCAGATAAATACAGAAATTTGCATCATGAATTCTGGTCGAGTTTTAGTGGCTTTCTTGGCATGGACAGGAAGGAAAAACAGTAAGTTGTGAAACAAGTAGGTTGTGAATCAAGGACAGCTGCTATGCAACTGACTATCATATAGTTGCTAAAACCTTCTGTAGGTGTAGGATGACAAAGCTCATCACTGACGTAGTAAGGCAGAGCCAGTATTACAGAAAGGGCAGCACAACCTAACCTGGGTATCTTTAAAAGGATTGCAAAAATCTGCCTATAACTCAAGTGCCTAGTACAAAGCCTTGTAGAAACCTTTTACTGGGTCTTTGTATTAGTGTTCCATGCTATGAAATGGGTCATCTAAGATGAAAATATTTTTTTTTTTTATTCTGCGCTGTACAATCTGCTATGTATATGAGAAAGATGAAGCAGATGAGGGCAGCAATATCTTAGATCGCTACAGTTACATTTTCCTGGGGTTTAAGATACTGCCATTACCAGGTATATTCTTCCTCCCCCTATGATAGATATGGCTTAAATTTCAGCTGTTGTGGCTCAGTAATTATTTCATTTAAGTATTTCAAATTTCATCAGTAAAGAAGATAAATTCCATTGTTTTTTCAGCATTTCCGCAAAGCCAAAGTATCATCATCATTTGATCATCACCATTTGGTGATAATTTCCTATTGACAGTCACGCTTATTAGATAGTTTAAATATTTCAAACCACAAAGTGGCACAGTTATAAAACTCAAACCTTTCAAAATTCTAATAGTATTTTAATTTCATTTAGATAGCTAAATTTGTAAACCAAACTTGTAATTTCAACACAGAATGCAATCAGTCTGAAAAATCTTGTTTTCCATAAAATGCAGTCAAATGTCATTGTTTATATTAATACTCTATAATTCTTTAATAAATAAATCACACATCACCATTTCCATAGTTTTGCCTAGAAAATGGCACTAGCCTATCCAAGTGTTAGCTTGATCAGCTCACTGGAATTTTTGATTAGTAGCATGTAATTAGTAACATGTAGGCCCAGATGTGTGATGCAGGACTGTTGTTTCTATTCTGGGTCACTTGGCAAGATTATACACATGCTTTGGATCATATAGCAAGCCCAGGATCTATTTATGTTTGTAACTAGGGAAAGACACAAGGTATTCTTTTGCTTTTCTCTAATGCCCTGAATCTGCTTCATGGGACAGAGGTAGAAGTCAGTTCTCAGGGCACACTGGGAAGAAGATATAAATTGCCAGTGTCACTGAAGGAGAGTGGTCAACAGGCCTACCAGCAGAGGGATCTGTGCAAGTTCGGTTCTCTGTACCTATGCTCAACAGTTTTAAGCAATTTGAGGCTTTCTAGCTTTAATTATGTTTACATTTGTCAGGAGTTCCTACAATCCTTAATCAAAAGATGAATGTACTTAAGAAGTGTGTGATCCACCTTACAAAAAATGGAATGTAATTAAATGCATACATCTATGCTGGACACCTTAGACACCATTTGTCCCCCTTTTTGAAGCAAGTGGATACTCATGAAGATTTAGCATATTTTCTATGAACGTTATTAATTTATTTTAGTTTTAAAAGCCTAGCACTAAGCAAAACTGCCTAAAAACCATATGAACAGAACATTCACAGTGAGAAATATTTAACCTTGAAATTACTTCTGTATCAGCATATTGTCACAATTTGCTGCATGGTTTCTGATGCTGGTAAACTTACTTTTCCATTTGGCTGTGGTATTTTTCCCTCATGTGAGTAATGCAAGTGGGAAAGTGATGAGCCATCTATTTTGGCTCAATATCAAGTCTTGAGAATTTGTGCTTCATGTCTGACAGCTTTTAATAGAAGCTGGATTTAATCCAATTTTATACACTAAAAAGAAAAATAGAAAACTTTTTTTTGCTAGATTTAGCACTCACAAAAGCACTGTGTGAGCACTATGGTTAACATTATTGGCCAGTGACTTCTTAATTTTAGCCATAGATCTGGAAGCAGCAGCCATTCCAGTTTTGCCATTTGGCCCAGATTCTTTATTCTGGGGAGAAAAAAAAAAAAAAAAAGCTCATAAAACTCAGAGGTGCTGAACTATCTCAGTGGTATTAAGCACATGGTCTCTTTTATGAAATTGTTAATAGGAATGCTAATTAAAAGAGTGACTCTGTATCAACAAGTCAAATAAATTCTAGGTTATATAACTCCATCAATAACACTTTTTTGCCAACTCCCAAATATTTTAATCCAAAATTTAAGTGTGTTGGCTCATCTTTCTCATGGCAGCTCACTCCGTGGCAGGTGGTTTGTAAGAAAGAAATCTGATGCAAGCTCCAGAGAGCAGAAGTTAAGTATTCCTGCACATGATACAGCAAAGTAATAGAATGATGACATTGTTTCAAGCTTCTGTACAACCTTTAAAGATTACATCATATTAAGGCAGTTGAGAGGCAAGAAGTGCATAGAAAATAATGATAAAAGAATGGAAAATGCTCAGAAATAAATTTGCATTACTGATACAAATATAGGTTACAGTTGTATTCAAAAACCTAGAAGCTGTACCTGTCTTTGACTCTTCATGTCAAACAGAAAATGATTGTTTCAAATAAATACAGACACCAATTCATCTTCTTCCCCTCCCTCCTGGTATCTCTCTAACTTGCCTCAGCTGAATATCAACCAGTTCAGTCTTTTCAGTTTCCAAACTTTATTAGAAAGTAAGGACTAGACATTTAAAGGCATGTGAATGGGAGTTAGCCATCACAATATATTTTTTAATCTGGCCTAAGAGCTAGATCAAAGAAAAGGCTATTCTGGCAGAGCAATGGCCACAAGTTAGATTCCTTACCTGAAAGCGCCATTGAAAAACAAAGTCATGGGCCTTCTTTCATCATAAAAGGAAAGTAGGTACTTAAGTGCCAAATAACGTGAATTCATGACAGCCAGTTCAGTAGGCAGGTTGTCTCTGTTACTTAGTAAGGAATTGTGAAGAAAGCAATGTGAAAACTTAGATACCTAACTGTAGTGCTTGTTTGTACGTGGAGGGCTGTGTCTCCATAAATAAATAAAAGTAGAAAGAGGGCCAAGGCCTAATCCTAGGATGCAAGGCCAAGTGTCACCATCTAATTGGTGTTCACACTTGGCTTAGCTCTAGTTATCTCCAGAATTGCTTTGTCCGGGACACATCTGTAGGACAGGGAATAACTAAAAATTGAGATGGTTTGTGATTGACAACAATACTCAGCCACTGTGGAAGAAGTGGCTGTTGTTCAAAAACTGACTCAGTACAAGAACTAGGTGAAACTCAAAAAAACTCTTAGGACATCTGTTTAGAGCAGATGAAAGAAAGTATTTTTTCACAAGCAGGTACTGAATTTTGAGAAACTTGCCACAGGAGGCGTGGGAGGCAGATATTATCAGCTAATTCAAAAAGGAATTAGATAAATGTCTGGACTAAAGATCCATAAATGGGTACTAAAAGGACTAGGCAGGATTATACCTTCTAGTATTCCTAGTACAATTCTGGATGCTGGAGGGGTATGGGAGGAGAAGATTGCAGAGAGTAGACAGGCTCACATGCTTTACTTAATAGCATCTTCTATTGCCACTGTTGGAGACAGAATAATGTGTGAGCTAGCTAACAGTCTTTTCTAATCTTTTTTCCTGAAGCGCTTGGCCACATTGCCTTCATTCAAGTGTGGGGGTTTTTTTTATTCCTGTTATGAAATCTTACAAAAATAATCCACCCAGCCATTAGAGCGTTAGGGGTTTCTTCCCCACAATTTTTTTCTGTAAGTCTTGGCTAACACATAACAGCAATAAGAACAAAGGTCTGTTCTTCTAGTATCAGGCTTGGACACATTTCAGTCCCCTTATCTTCAGAGCACAGTGAAGATCACAATTCTTTTTGTATACACAGTAAGTATGGATACAAATGTAAACTATCATATAGCATGTATCAATATAGTATGTGAAGGTCTCTAATTCAGTAACAGCAGACAAGAAATCTCTTACGTTCATCCATCATGTTTTCTGTTATAGCTTTACTTTCCAATACTAGCAGTATTCCTGTCCATTATTCTGCCCTTTCTCATTATACTCTTTTCTTTTCACTTCCTACACTTTCCATTTTCCTTCTTTCTTACTCCTATGAAGTCATACCACAAGATGCATGAAAAGGAAATTCAAATTATAACTGCTCAGCAGTGTCAATTTGTGACTGAGGAATGATCTAGCATGGAGGACTAGAAGGCCCAACTGGCTGGCAGCAGGAATGCCAGAGACAGAATGACTCCCTGTAAGGGAGTGAAGTTTCCCTTGGTGATTAGGTAAGGAACAGCCCCAGCACCACCTTGTAGCCATCCGGGAATGGGAGCACTCAGGGACTGTCTTTGGGCATGGTGCTGGGGGATGGACCCAAGGCCGGGCTGAGGCTCCTCATACAACACTCATGGGATCTGTGCTGGTGTAAGTGTGTATAAGGAATTGGCTTGTAACACATCTTTGCAGACTCCTTGTAGAACCTTGTAGGACTCTGTCCAATGCATTGTTTTTGTTTTGTTTTTTAATATATATTTAAGCACAACTTGTGCTTAATTTGCCTCAAGGCATACAACAAAAGTTCCCCAACATGTTTCTTTCTCTCTCTATCTCCCTGATTCTTCCCATTTCCTCTCCTCAAGCTGACCTATTCTGAACTGGGATGCTGGAAGCAAATAATAGCTCTCCCTACAATTTTTCTCAAAGCCTATGGATGTTCCAAAGTTAGCTCCATCTTTGAAAAAGTCTAATATTAATCACATTCATAACAAAAAATGTTTTCCAGAGTGACATTTGAATTTTGACATAAAAATTAATCTAATTTTTGTTGTGCTTCAAAGCCATTGAAGTACAATATGTTATTAGTTAACTCACTCTGCTTGTGGTTTTGTTTCTTAATTTAGGATTATTTGGTTAAAAATACTATGAAATTCTAAAAGGATTGTATTAAAGACAGCTAAAGAATTTGTCATGGATTATGGTCCAGAAGTACAAATACATCCTAGAAACATACTGACTTGTGTTGACTATGTGCTATTTTTCTCCTTTTCTTCTGCTGTAGTTATAATTCTAGAGAATATTAATATCACTGAATCTGTAGGCTCTGTTCCTTAGGTTTTAAAGTTTCACTCTACATTACCTAGGTTTCCACCTATGCTTGTTCATTCAGTAATTTTCAAACCATAAAGAAAAAAACTTTCCAAATGAAGATACAACTTTTCTCCTACAGCTGTCCAGTGGAATACTGGTACCAGTTTCCTCAGGAAGGCAAGTGTTATAAAATGAAGTAACAAGAGTGTTACAGGCTACCTGTTCCCTCATCTCTTTCTTCTCTCCTCTCTTTTGTTTTTAATTTTTTTTCCCCTTTTTGTGTGTATGTGGTGGTGTTGCGGAGGTGCACAAAGTCGAATTAGGCAGATGATATAACCCAAAATAAAATTTATTCCAACCCAAAGTGCTTTGATACTCCAAAGAACATTAATTAATCACAGGTTTAGGATGTCAGGTGGGAACTATTACTACCCAACTGACCCTAAGGATTCTTGAGGATTTATCCAAAATGCACAATCACTCACCTAAGAAGATGAGGGCTCTCAACCTCAAGGAGTTACCTTAGGAGGCATCGCGATCCAAGGGGAGAGTCCCCGACTGCAGACCTGCTGCTCCAAGGAGGACCAGCTCCATAGGCGCCCTGGCAGGGCTCCATTTATACCCCAGTCGAATCTGACCTGTGGTCATATGAGGTCATGTCTGTTGCCTATTGGCCGAGGGCCCTGTCTGTTGGCAACGAGGCAGCGAGGGTGTGAAAGTAAGGGCACGAAAGTAAGGTCACGAAAAGCAGCAGCGGCTGCTCTGCTTCAACAGTTGGAAAGCCCTGGTCTCTGTAAGGGCGGGTGCACCTGCCACAGATGGGGGTGTTTGTCTTCTACATTTTTTTTGTTGTGTTTATCTATGCGTGCTTGGTGACAATGACCTAATGGATCGGTCATTCTGGAAGTAAAATGAGTATGTTCTGAAGGCATCCTTATTGCTATTTCTGTCATTCAGGAGATAGACTTGGTTTTGGACTATTGCACTTACAAATAGACAAATTTAAATTAATAAAGGCTTCATTGGGTAAATACTGAGTTTAATCCTATTACTTCATAAGCAATAAAAAAATCCCTAGATATTGCTCATGGTTTGCACAGTGGATAAACCAGAAAGAGCCAACTTTCTAGTTATGCAAACAGCTTTTACTTATTTTTGCTGTAGCAATGTTGTATAAATGCTAGCAGTAGTTTTATTCCTAACTGCATGTATTTATGCAACTGAATTCCACTACCTTTTCTGCTGAATCTGATTGTCTTAGGCTTCATCATATTTATTATGCCTGTGCTGCCCAGTCATGTGCAGACATTTGTTCAGGCCTTCTGAACACTCACAAATTACAAGTTGACGTGCCATACCAGCAGCCACGAGTTGTGGGGACGAAGCACTCCAGTTCTCGCTTCCTTTCCCAGCTGTCTACCACAAAATAAGTCCACACACGAAGGTTCAGAACATGGACACTTTTCTCATATTTTCTTTTCTTTACTTTAATCACTTTTCAGTGTTATATTTTCATCTGAGCTTTAAGGTATTGCAGACAACAATGTGTTTTCCTAGGGTATCATAACCTTGAATTGGATGGGTTTCTTTGAATGATATGTATGACAACAGCACTAACAACAATGCTGTCATTCATAAATACAATGGGAAAATAATAGTTACATATCTGTTTTATCTTTGGTTACATAAGATAATAATAGCTGGAAGAGCATAGATTTATACTTAATATTATGCAGTTGGATTGATGAATAAAAGTCAATTACGTGGTATTGGTCTTCCTTAAAATCTTAAGGGTGTTTAATTCCTTGCAGTTATACAAATGCAGACTTTTGAATGTGTATCTGTGGTGGTTTGACCCCGGCTGGACACCGGGTGCCACCCAGCCGCTCTATCACTCCCCTCCTCAGCAGGGCAGGGGCAGAAAATGAGGTGGAAAGAAAACTCCTGGGTCAGGACAAAAGCAGTTTAATAAAACAAAGACCACGTGCGGAAACAAAAGGGAAAGGACAACAAAGATCACACTCCCCACCTCTCACCACAGCGACGCCCAGCCCCCGCCCGGGAAGCAGGGCCCAGCACGTGCCGCGGCTGCTCCCGAGGGCACAGACCAATGTCCCAAACCAGGAATGCCCCCCACTTCCTCCTTCTCCCAGCTTTTATCCCTGAGCAGGCGTCACACGGTACGGAATAGCCCCGGTCAGCCCGGGCCGGCTGTCCTGGCCGCCCCCTCCCAAGATGCCGCCNCCAGCTCCCCCTCAGCCAGACCCAGTACAACCTCCACCCCTTATTCCATACCATTTGTGTCATGCTCAGGTCCCACAGAATTTAATACATACATATATATATACACAACTTAAACTACATATTCAAACCATTTTTATACCCAACATACAGATTTATACATTCTCATT
>WAAD01010054.1:25950-60081 GCA_013389945.1 Fregata magnificens | reverse complement strand
GGGTTGCTCCTGCGTGGGGCCGGGCGAGGTGCCCGGCGGGGCGGCACCACCCGAGTTCCCCGGACCCTCCCGCCGGACAGCGGTTGCCAGCGTGATATCTGAGAGAGGCGGCTGACACGCTGCAAGCGGTGAAGTGTATTCCCATCAGAGGTTGCAGGTGTTACGGACTTTGCCTCCCAGGGACGAGCTTTCACCCAAGTAGAGAACAGTATCCGGTTACAGTAAATTTGATGAGAGTTGGGTGGGAGTGTGCAGTCCGGCTGCACTGCTGGAAGGGTACTGAAATTTGTCCCTTCATTGTCTTCAGAAAGTAGCTGCTGACTGACCCACTGCAGAAATACCTTTGAAAGGGCTCTAATGATCACTCCGACTCCCATGGATTTCCATCCTCAAGGTTGATGAACTCCCATAATAATTTGTGAGCCATTATCTGCCTCCCCTTTTCATCAGGTGATTCCTTTCCCCTAGCCTTGCTTTGCATCATATCCTCTACATAAAGGACTCAAACCACCTCCACAAGCTGCTGAAGAAGAAATACCCTCGCCTGTTCATCAACAGTTTGCTGTAATTTTAGTATTACTATGTTAGCAGAGGAGATTTAACTATTTGTTTGGTCAAAAAAATTACAAAATTATTACAAACACAGCTGAGGATATGCAGTTCCAATGCGGTTTATGCACTGTGACACTTCTTTCCTCCTAATCTCCATTTCACCGGTCATTCCCTACTGACTATTCTGATGATTCCCAAATGCCAATAATCTTTTTCATTCCCAAATTAATTTTTCTCATTCCACATTCAATAACTTAAATTTCCTCTTTTTTTTTCTCTCTAGTTGTGATACATGAAGTCCTTTCTTTGGCATCTTTCACTTTTCCAACCTTTTTTTTCCCCTCTCTCTCTACTTCCATTCCCTCCAAAACACTACTGCCGAGTCTTCCCTCCCTCCCTCTCTCCCTTGTGACACCTTACTATTCTCCAGCAGCCCCTCTGTTGCCAAATGTTTTTTACATTTGAAACGCTACATCAAATTCTGCTAACTTTATAGTAGATCTCAGTTGTAGCATTAGCAACTTGCATTAGCTGGTAAAATTCTGCATATATACATTAGCTTTACTGTTTCACTTCTGTGTTGATTCTGTGACAGGACTGGAACCAGACATGGTATACAAACACCCCAAGATTTACCTGGTGCTTTGAGAGTACAGTCATTGCTTGGATCCCCTGTGTCTATCTTTGGATCTGTTTTCCTTTCTACTATTTGTATCTTCGACACAAAAACAAAGGCTATATTAGGATGTCCCACATCTTCAAAACCAAAATGGTAAGGGTGGAGGATGGAGTTTGATCCTAACATTATCACAACTTTGATGCAGAACTTATTTTTTCTAAATCATTAACTCTTTTCTGATGATCCATCTCTGTGTTTGCTTTGACATTTACCGACTCAGGTAGTCAGGTCAGTATAAATCAAGTAAAGTTTTAGGAAGAACTGTCCTAAGTTCTTCTCCCCTGTACTTCCATTGAGTTCCCCGCTACTTCCCGTAACACTCTCTAACCCAAACCTCTTCACCTCTCCAGTCTTGCCGCCCAGGCTGCTTGGAGCATTCAGTTCAGTAGATCGTTCCATCATCATTTCAGTCCATTCCAACGTGTGTTTGCTGTTTCTGCCCCAGGTCCTTGGATTCATCCTGGTAATACTGTGTTTTTCTAATGTCTTCTTCGTACTGTGGGAAATAAGCCAAGGAATCCCACGGGCCCCAGCATTCCTCATTAGCCCTGCCATGGTGGGAATCACAATGGTAATTCTTCCTTTGTTTTGTCTGCATGTAGCCCAGCTTAGCCCTCCTGGGGTGCATCTTGTATTTCCCATGTTTCTCAGTATCTTTGAGCTCAAAGAGAGCTGATGGGGAGTAGAAGGCTGGAGACATGCTTTGTGAGTTTCTGCTGTGTAACGCAGGAGGGGTTTGGAGTTGGGGCAGACCACGGGGTCTACAGCTATGGTATAGAGCCCTGTCGGCAGAGTACACCTCACAAGAGCCGAGGTAGCAGTAGTGTTTAGAAAGAGGTCTGACATCAACAAGACAAGATCTAGTTTCTCATAACCACGGCATGCGATTTAGTATGCTTTAGAATGAAATGGGATTTCTGTTCAACTAAATGCCCATCTTCCCCTTCTGTCATTGTGTCTTCAGAGCCTAGATCCTCCCAGCCTGTTGGCCCACTTGTAGTTTTATTACTTGCCCTTTCTGGAGAGACATTCTTCAGTACAAAATTGCACATAATGCTTTTCAGTTTTAGCCTTTTAGGAACAATACTGCAGCTCTGAACATCTTGAAATGTTTGGGCAGGAAACTAACTGATTTTTCTCTATTGTATCCGTTAATTTGATAATAATGTTTGGCGTTCCATTACCAGCTATTTATTTGGACAAATTTGTACTTCCTCGCAGATCCTTGCCATGTTCCTTACCCAGGCGGAAAGAATGATGGGCATCCAGTCTTCAGGCATCCTGTTGATTTACTGGCTGATCTCATTCGTGGCTGCAGTTGTGATGTTTAGTTCCAAAGTCCAACACGCCCTGGAAAAAGTAAGTGAAATCGCGTATCTTTAACATGCAGGGATATGAAGTCTCTAAACAACAGGGCTCTTTTTGCCTCATTGATTGTGAGGTGGAGAACCAAATTCCTCTCTTAAGATACGTGCTGAGAAAAATGATTGATGACACTTTGTCATCTCCATCCATGTTATCGCTTTCAATGTAGACAGAGTGTGGTTTTCTGAGAGCTCGGCAGACTTCATCTATGAATAAAAGCAAAATGAACATAAACACTGTCACTAAAAACTGGCCTTACGCCAGATTTTGTATTGGCATAAATATGTTGATATATTATACATTTTTATTATTTGGATATTTGTGGTGAATATTTATTTGTGGAGGAGCGCTGCCTGGGTTTACACATCTGAGAGTTACTGTCAGTGGCCATTTTCCTCAGGCGAACAGTTGTACCTTTCCATCACAACAAGGAATAAACAAAAATTTATGTTACCTCTGTGTTTAAGTAATAGGGGGAAAATATGCGGCCACTAAACAAAAGACAGTTGGAAACTTGCTTGCTCCTGCTGTGTTGAATGATACTCAGGCATCAGGCCCCTTGTAGAAATAACACTTTGCCACTTCTTGCTACCAAAATACAGTTCCAAAGATAGTCAGACTTTTTCCTTGGTTTTTCTCATTCACAAAATTAATTAGAGAGCCCTTCATGGAGCCCCTTAGACACACCATTTATAATAAAAACTGGCAGCTGCTTTATTATATCAACAACTCATCCCACTAGGTGAGCAAGGAGCTTGTATCCCTCACAGCACCCAAAGTTCCCTGAATAATGATGCAGTGTGGACGTCTCACTTGAGTAGACTGCTGTGAAGCCTCATGATAAAACCGTCACTATAAATAATAAATATGTCCATTATTTAGCATTTTCTAATATTCCAGTTTCAGGAATTATCTATTTAAGTAGCTCTACATAACTACAGTTTAAATAAACGCACCTCATGCTTCGAACCAAAACTCAGAGCTTATGGCTGGTAGAACATGAGAAGCCACCCTTCTCCGCTGATTTCACGTGAAGGTTCTTACCTCATTCTCAACAGTATTCTGTTTTGTAGGGCTTCCTGGAAGACCGTTTCCGCCACATTACAACTTACCTTTATGCTAGCCTGGTGCTAGGAGAACTTGTGTTATTCTGCTTAGTTGATCACCCTCCCTTCTTCCCTAAAGCTGTCAACAATCCTGTAAGTATAATGTAGTTTTTCATAATGCATTGCTTCATTGCTCAAACAGGAATTTCAGTTTATGGAGATGCCCAGGAACATGAGTATCTGGGAGATGCAAGATGCATCATTCTGTATAAAGGCAGACAGTTTTAAAAGGTAACCGGCAGAATTTGGGATAACAGTACTCTGCCTCTCTATGTATGTTTTGAAGAACTAAAAACCTCTTCTATCCATACTTGTGTTTGTTTTCTTTGAAACCAGTAGATAGGGCTCATATTGCTTCCCCATGCTCTCCTGTGCAGCAGTACTCTATTTGAGGTATGAGTATGGCAGAACTCAGTGCTTCAGAAAATAAATGTCTTTGGGTATGAAGAATGATATTCTTTGTTCCTCCATCTGAGACATTATTCAAAGTCTAATTCTCCGAAGTCTCCCGATCCCATTGATCCTCCACAATACATTTACACTGTCGGGGTCAATGAATGGGGGGTGTGTAACTTTTTGATTGCTTTTCCTGGGGAAGCACAGAAGGGGATTATATTCATCTGACACATGTCCTTTTCTATATATAAATATCACCCATGTTTTTCCTCCCATCAGAATCAGTGTCCAGAAGCCAGCACCTCTTTTCTTTCCAAAATCACATACTGGTGGTTCTCTGGGTAAGAAAACACAGAAAAGACGTGATTTTGCTAGAATATCAGAAAAAAACAGCAGCATAAGAGAGGGTGTAGATGACAGCCAATAGGAAATATTTCAGCCCCCAAGTTAGCTTATGCAGTGAGGATTTAAATTCTTTCTCTGGGGACTTGAGGTATTGTCACAAGATCAAATTATGAAAATTCAACTTACTTTTCTCAAAGTAATTCAAAATACAAATTTGTGATTCTAGATAATTCTCTTCCCCCTTCCAGCTACCCTTCCAGTGCCCTCCCAATCTTGAAATATACCTCAGCAATCTCAAAAGATCACTGTACACCAACCACAGCCCTACCTGCCTGCCAGACCTTCCTGTAACAAATGCTGGGCAAGTGGAAAATAGCAAATGAGGACATTGGCCTAGCCTGCTGCTTAGCATTCAGAAGTAAAATGATTACATACCTTGGGCCTAATGGCTGCTATGATAAGGCCTCATCTGTGTTTCACTGAGCCACAGAGTAAGTTAAACTGAACTTTGTCCCCCGCTGCCCAAGACCCAACTCTCAGGATGGACTAGAAATTAGGGCTTACTGGCAAATCCTCATTATGTTGACAGAAGATAGCATAGGAATTTGAAGCAAAACTGCTGTTCCTGAATATTCATATTTATTCTGGGAAAGGATAGTCCCAAGTAGTGTTTTATGGAAGTAAGTCCCTATGTACTCACTGTGGTGCACTAACTGAAAGCCCATCTGTTTTGAAAACGTTACATGTACATGTACATGCTTACCTTACAGCAGTCTGTCTGTTCTCCAGGCTTGTCTGGAAAGGCTGTCAGCAGTCCTTGGGGGTGGACGACTTGTGGCCAGTGAGGAGAGAGGACTCCTCTGAAGAAATTGTTGCCTGGGCTGAAAGAGAGTGGAAGAAGTGTCACAGCAGAACCCAGCAGTGAGTACTTGATCTAGAGAGTGTGCCATGGGCTCAGCTGGGCAGTTTCTCTCTTGCCTATAGATAATATGAACAAATACGCTCACAGGTGCTGGTGTGCCATCTCAGAACAGGCTTTAATCCTCTCCGTTCCCCACAGAGTACTAGACAGACTGCTTCCACACATATTGAGGTTCTGAACGATAAGCTCTGCTAGGTGCTTCCTATCGGGACAAGAGAATGGTTGAAAGATTCAATCCCACTGATTTATTTGTCTGTTAACCAAGAAGAAAAGAATAGCATGCATAAAATGGCCCAAGTGATGCTCTGCTGTGAAAACTTGGGGGTCTTTACTCTTCAGTGGGTGAGTGCTCAGCGAGCAAGTTCCTTTGTGCAAAATCTGATTTTAAGTGTTGAAATCTGCTGGAGAACATCCTTCCATTCCTGGAAGCACGGAACTCTAGGTTTTTTTGTGAGAGGGATCTTTTTTTTGATGAGCATTTATACTGGATGTGGCATGAGACCCAGTGTGAGATATTTATTGATTTTTTTGAAAGCATGAGATCCCCAAGCTTTCTCCAATTGCGGCTAGCTTTCTCATTGTTTCTTTAGAAAAATGGAGTCTGCTACATTTAAAAAGAGTCAGAAGAGTGAAACTGACATAGCAGAAGCTGAAGAGACAGAGGTTCTACTGCAATCAGAGCACAGTCAGAGCGGGCCCTTACTGAAAGCGTTTTGGAGCATGTTTGGAACCTATTTCCTTCTCAGCACTGTCTGCTTAGTTATCTGTGATGTCTTCTTGTTCTCCATCCCAAAGTTACTGAGGTATGTGCATTTTTATAATGTATTTCTATCACATGTACAAGATTGCTGTGTGCATGAGCTCACAGATGTGTATGCCAGCACCCACAGAGGTGGACACACAAACACTTATCTTTTGAAATCTCCTATTGCTGATGAAAAGAGCTGGATTATCATTTGTGCTAAGCCCACAGTCAACTCATTAAGAAAAAAAAAAAAAAAACCAAACCACTATCTAAAGCTGCGCACACTTTCTCCACTGCTGAATTCCAACAGTGGGAAGGGCAGGCTGCGCTAAGCCTTTTGTCAACTTTACTAGAATAGGAGTGAGTTATTTGATGGTTCTACATATCACATCATTTGCACAGGCTGTCAGCCACTTCCTGTAGTCTTAAGGCTCCGTGTTCCCTGACTAATTATAAAGAGCACAGCTGTGCATCCTACACATCTTAAATAGCTTCTTTAGTTAGTTGACATAATGCTTTGTGAATTGTGTTGGTACAACACAAACCAGCATTACAGTATATTTTCAAGGGCAAGATCACTTCTTAGTCATTAAGATTAAGAGAAGTTCTGGGAATGTCGATGACTTCCTTAGGTTACGGCTCCTAATTTGCATATTTCTGACAAATTCATGAAATTCAGGAGCCATCCTCACCATTGAAAACAAGCTCTCCCCTGATAAGATGCTGAGATCAGAGATTGCTTCAAAACCAAGAGAGGGTAAATGTCAAAAATCAGGATATTATAAGACATGGGATACTCAGCAGTTTTTCCAACACTTGTGCTATTTTACAGATAAACGTCAGCCAGAGAGAATACAGAAAAATCCCTGGTATTTCTGCATTTTTGTGTGTCTGATATCTCATCAGTTCTCCACGGATTCATCAATATTTTGCTCCTGTCTTGCAGCCTTTTCCTGGAGTTCATTGAAGATCAAGAAGCACCTAGCTGGCATGGTTATTTCTATGCCTTCAGTATGTTCCTTTTGGCTTGTCTCCAGACTCTGTTTGAACAACGATATATGTACATGTGTCTTGTTCTGGGGTTGAGACTGAAAACTGCAGTAACAGGGCTTGTGTACAGGAAGGTGAGTCTGTAGCTTCCTTTTCAGCTTCATTTTTTTCTAGCCCTATATTAGTAGTTACAACATTGTTGGTACATTGTTCTTAACATTATCAGGGGAGATGTTATTAGAAACTGCTTTTAGGATGTAATTCTGTGCTATATTCATCTCTGAACAGTATGTGGGAGGCATTTTACTATTTGTTTTTGTGGATCTTACCTCTGAAGGAAAAGCCAAGTAAAGGAAAGAGGAAAAAGCAACAAAAACTTTCTTATGCTGTAGATTATGGTTGGGGAAAGGAGTAGATTCTTCATCCTAAAGTGAAGTCACATATCCTAGGCAACAGCGTGTTTTCAGTACCTAGGATTTGACATTTTTCTCCACCTCCTTCTTTCTTTATAAGGAAAAGAAAGTTGCTTGATTTTTGGACCAAAGCTGTTGTTTGATGATGCCTTTCCTTTCTTCTCTACCCTGTCTAGATCCTAGTTATGTCAAAGGCATCAAGAAAAGCAGCAACAGTAGGTGAAATTGTTAATCTCATCTCTGTTGATGTCCAAAAGCTAATGGATCTGATTATCTATTTTAATGGAACCTGGCTTGCTCCTATTCGGATTATCATCTGCTTTGTCTTCTTGTGGCAGGTAATATATGATGACGATACTTATCAATCCCTTTCTATTCTAGGTATCAAAGGAAAAAGGAGCTTTCAAAATTCTGCTTAGAGCTTTGCTGGTCTGAGTAACCCGAAATTGCCATATTTTTCTTAGTTCTGTAGCATGGTGGATTCACTTTTCTTTTTAGAAGATATTTTTATTGGTATAGAATCCTTACCTCATCCTTCACTTCATCTTTTCATCTGTGTATTCAGCATTCAGTCTCTTTTAGGGAAAAGCCTGTGAGTATGGTTATTCTGAGCTGACTGATCAACTTCTGCCTCAGATTTTCCTCTGTCACCTCTCTTTTCAACCAAAATGTGGTGGCCCAGTGCAGGCTGAGAGTCCAGTTCCAGCTCCTCAGCATAGTTGCAGAACATAAAGGGGAATGGACTGAAATAGCAACCTGACATACCTCATCCTGAAGCCTGATTACCACAAGATCAGTGAAACAGTTTGAAGCAAAGTTATATGATATTCAAAAAGAGTATCGGATACATTGAATTTCATAGGTGTCAGGGAGTTCAGCAAGGAGAGAGCAAAACCTGAATTAGAAATAAAGGATGATAATTTAAAGGTCCTTTTTCCCCCCCTAATTCAATGTATGGCAGTTTCTCAGCAGGATAAAGCCCTATTTCTTAGTCCCTGTTTTTGGCTGCACACCAAATGGAAGTATGAACACTATAGAGACAGTTGATTCCCAGGAGCTTTCCAGAGGCCTTTGAGACCTTCCTTTGCTAACCAGGATGGACTGTGCTTTGTGCCTGGCAGGATACTATGACCTTGGAAAATTATGCTATAGACCGTTGAAAAATCATCATCCCTTTTCTAGTGATGTTGACAAGCTGAATGTGGTTGCATGTAGTTGGAGCATAATTAACACTTTGTTTGCTAGTATTCATAGACCATTTGTGTAGAGAATACTTTTATCTCTCTGCGTATAACAGCATTCACCTCTCTAGCAAACATAAGCCGTCTGTAGAGAGATGTAACTAAACCATGAGAAACAAGCTCTCTATTTTGATACGCGAGTCATTATGAGCCCTGGTATCCAAGAGCTGTCCCAAGTACATGACACAGTATAATGCTACCATTTCATCTCACTAGTTGATGTAAATTCAGACAAGCTAAGTTATTTATGCTGCAAGAATAGTTTCTTGAGGGTTTGGCTTTGTTTTTTAAACAAAACCTGGTTTTGTTTCGGGTCACTTACTTATGGCAGCCAAAAGATGTCCTCCTCAACACATCCAAGAACAGATGGGAAGAAACAGAAGTGACTTGAATTGCCAGCATGCTTCTGGATCGCTTTCAGCACTAATCTAGTTCCTAAAAGGGAAGCAAATAAATTCAGCAGAGCATGATGACAGGAGTTACCCTGCCTGGAGAGTTAACAATCCACAGTGCTTAGGGAGCACAATTCCCAGGAAAGGCAAAGGCAAGATTAGAGTAAAGCCTTAGCCATGAGGGATGTTAGGCATAAGATCTAATAAGAGGGAAGGTGAGCGAAGGGGAATGGAAAACAGTCATTTCTAGTAATCATCAGAAGTTACTCCTCTTTCCTTTTCTCTCCTGGCAGCTTCTTGGGCCATCTGCCTTGACTTCGATTGCTGTATTCCTTTTTCTCTTGCCTCTGAATTTCATGATCACCAAGAAGAGGAGTCAGTTTCAGGTACATTTTGCTTCATAAAAATGAAGTGGTTTACTGACTTGAATTATGCTAGGGTACTACTTTTAAATCTAAGTTAAACGCTGCCATGCTCTTCCAGGAAAGGATCACATGGAACCCAAGGCTACTGATACAGTAGGCATGCATGTTGCAAAAAGAAAACAAACAAACAAACAAAAATAGTATTGTACTGAAGCGTATCACTAACATTCAACATCAAGTGATGGCTTAATATTTATTATTCCTGCTGACCATGACTGACTGAAGGAACATAGGAGGATTCAAAGCCTGCTAAGTTTCTTGAAGTTTAGAGTAAGGTCTTGCATGTTCAGTCTTTTACCTTGTTTGCCCACCTTTTCTGTGTTTATGTATTGCCAGTAAAAATGAAGCTCTGAAGATGAAAAGCAAAATATTTCCCAGTCTGGAAGATTCATAGGCAAAACAGTATACACAGCTCAACTGCAGGGAAATTTATTCAGAATTCATAGGCAGGAATAAAGTGTTTTTTCAGAATAATTGCATGGTTAAACATTCAACCTATTAAATGATAAAACTCAAACATTTATTACAGGAGATCCAGATGAAACATAAAGATGAGCGGGCCAAACTCACCAATGCCATTCTCAGCGACATTAAAGTAATCAAACTGTATGGCTGGGAGAAAACCTTCATGGAGAAAGTGCTTGGTATCCGGAAGCAAGAACTTCAGGCCCTAAAAAGATCTCAGATTCTCTTCTCAGCATCTCTAGCTTCTTTCCATTCATCAACTTTCCTGGTGAGTGGTTCACCTTCCTACATAAAACGTGCTATTACTTCCATTTCTCTTTGTACTCTTGTCTGCACAGATTATTGCTGTGGGACAGCTAAAGATAATGTCTGCCCAGAGGAGCTGGTGATCTCACAGGCGTTGCTGAGCCCCAGTGGAATCAGCCACACAGTCATTTACACTGTCCTAACAGTTCCATGGACAGGTCGCCTGGTCTGGTGGTGTGCTCCAGGCAGACTGAGCCTGCTTTGCAAGAACCACCTGGAGACTTCCAGCTAGACAGAGTTCATGGCACAGTCAGTAGCCGCACAAGCCACTTTTGCATTTGGTGTTGCAGCTCAGCCATATGTGTTTTCAATGGGAAATGGCTGTGCTGTCACTTTGGTGTGGTTGCAGCACCAAAACTTCCTTAAAGCAGAACAAACGTCAAATGATCAGACTTGGTTTTGTCACCAATGTGCAAGACCTTTGCCTATGATATTTGCAGGACGGGTACCACGTATCCAATAGCCTGGATTTAACTAAATGGGTTCCAGAGTCTTTAGGAAGGGGCCTGTCACCCTTGAACAATTCTCTTTCCTGTCTGAAGCAAATGGTTTGCTTTTCCTTTGCTCCCTTTCAGATTGCTTTTGTCATGTTTGCTGTCTACACGCTGGTGGATAACACACAGGTCCTGGATGCTCAGAAGGCCTTTGTATCTTTAACACTGATCAACATTCTCAACACTGCGCACTCCTTCCTGCCATTCTCCATAAACGCTGCTGTCCAGGTTAATTGCAGGCTATGTTCCTTTTTCTTTGTACATAAGTGTTTTTTTACGTATCACCATTAACAGGTAAAGGTAGGGATTTCTTAGCGCTTTGAATGCCAGGGCTAGCTATTTAATTGCTATTGTGAAACAGTGAAGTGCAAGGACTTGCAGCTAAAGGTACTTCGTAGTATTGTTTTTCAGAAAGGCTCCATATATTAACAAAATAGTCACCAAGAACAACTCTTAAGTCTTTTGGGACCAATCACGATGACCATTACATCTCAGAGGTGCTTCCAGTTCTGTTTCTAATCACAGAAATCAGAACAGGTGGAGCAAAATCTCCATGGGAGATCAATGGAAACCCTGCTAGCCCAGGCCAGAGAGTCATTGTCCAGTAAGAAATTGGGAAATTGCACTTCCTCTTGCACCCCAAGAAGACTGTCACAACTCTTCATGTACAGAAGAAAACACTGGAAAGACTGCAGGATGAATTGGAGGAAAAAGCACCAATTTCACTGTGTGAACAGAAAACACAGGGAAGAATATGGGTTTTTGCTAAGCTAAGTGGAAATAAAGGCAGTTAACATAAGGAAGAGCTGCATTTGTCCATCTAAGCCTACAGCATCTGCAACATAGCACCTAGTCAACATTCTAAGCGCATCTTCAAGTTGAGCCTTCACTTTGGGTTTTAGCTTCCTTTCTATTTTAAATCTTATTCTTTTGTGTGCTTCTTCATATCAGGCCAAAGTTTCTTTAAACCGCTTAGCAGCTTTTCTGAATCTGGAAGAATTGAATTCTGAGAGCTCAAGCAGAAACACTTCCGACTGTGGTAAGCTTTTGTGTTAGCATTGTTGTCTTATAAAAGGAGTAGCTTCCATTGTTCAGCTTGCACTCTCAGGGTGCCTACCATACTCAAGAGAGAAAAATGTTTGCCCCTTACTGTCACTTTATCTCTCAGGCCTACTTATTTCTAACAATGAAATCTAATCTGGTAATTAACCCCTTCTTTTCATACTTAAGGTTCATTTTACATAATGTAAGTACACACTGAAACATAAAGTCACATGAATAGGGATGCTTCTGTACCTACCTTTGAATTTATAAATGTTCTATTTCTCTTCATATTTTAGTACAGGCAAGTGTCACCATAAGAAATGGGACTTTTTGCTGGAGCAAAGAAACTTCTCCTTGTCTTAGAAGGTACAGACTTACACGTAGTCATCTCAATTCTGTAGGTCAGGGTGGATGCTGAATGAACTAATTCCTCAGGGCCTAAGTGAAATGAGTGTGAAATATCTAGAGGCTTCTGAGTTTACTTCATATTTAACGTTGAATTCTGAAAACTGTAAGGTCGGACAAAATGTAATCTTGCTTTTATGCTTGGGAGCACATAAATGGGAAGGTGCCTGTATCTGGATGTTGCCTTAATACGTGGAGACTGCTTTCTTTACACAATTTTCTTGTGCAAATATGAAATTACAGTAATTTAAGTAAAAAAAGTAGAAATGATGGTATGCAGATATTATATATGACATCACATGCTTATTTCAAAAGGCATTGCAGTTTTAGAGAAGAAACAGTGTTGAAAAGTTCTGATGTTCAGGAATGTTTTATATCCAGTGCTTTGGGCTAGCCTATCTCCAGAGTGGGGACCTGGCTCTTGGATCTGGTTTTGAAACTCAGATGGGGATGTGGATGAAGACTTTCTGGTTGGAGGTGTCTTTGAAGGGATGACTCCTGTTCTGCTGCAAAATGTCAGCGTGACAGGAAGGATAATCCTGTGCAACTGAGGCCTCGAGTATGAAATTAGGGGAGTTGGTACATTTTTATTGCTACAAGACAATAGCAAGAATTTTGGTCATTTTCTTTTCAGAAAGTGTATCTAAAAGGTGGTAAGAGACTAATCTTTTCTCTGTAGGATAGATCTTACCGTGCCCCAAGGCTCCTTGCTTGCTGTAGTTGGCCAGGTGGGTGCTGGAAAGTCCTCCTTGTTGTCAGCATTACTTGGTGAGCTGGAGAAGATGGACGGCTGCGTGACCATGAAGGTAAATTTTCCCCTGAGCATTTGTTTCTAATTAGGCTGTCTTCAGGAACAGTAAGGTATTAACCAAGGCATCAGGTACTTGATGAAAACCCATTTACTGCTGAATTTTAACAAAGGCTGTATGTAGCAGCCCACATTTAATTATCTGAAGGTGCTTAAGACCTCTCAGATGAGCCTGGCCCTTGGGAATGGGAACTGGAACAGCACTTCAAAGATCCAGTTCCATTTCCGACTCCGACAATGAGCTGAAGTGGCATTGTGGTAAATCACGTCATGTATTCGTACCTGTTTCTTCCTCTATAAGATAATGAAAGTGCAGACTCATATTTTGCAAGGCCCTCTGAGACCTGTCAATGGTGATGATCATTCCAGATTTCTATAAAGCTAACCGGGAGAGTTTTTCTTCAAAGACTGGTTCCCACAGTGTCAAGTTGAGCTTATGAAAGAGATTGTTAACATTCTTCCACTTCCATTTTTATAGGGCACCACAGCTTATGTCCCCCAGCAAGCTTGGATACAAAATGCTTCAGTGGAAGATAATATTCTTTTTGGAAAAGAAATGGATGAAACATGGTTCAATAGAGTGATAGATGCTTGTGCACTGCAACCTGATTTGGAGAGCTTCCCTGCAGGGCAGAAGAGTGAAATAGGAGAGAAGGTACTGGCTTAGGTTTATATTTTGGCCAACTTCTCCATAAGTAGCTACAACTTTGGGTGTCCTGCTTAAAACACCTACAAAAGGACTGAACTTGCAGGAGGCAGGTACTCAGTGATTTCTGAAAAGTTGCGCCATGATTTAATGGGGTCTGAAGCCCACCTCCTGACAGTTAACCAATAAATTTGTTAATCATTTGTTGATTAACAAATGTTGATTTGTTGATTGTGATCCAGGTCATTCCTGGGTCCTCTTTTGCACGAGAGGGGAGTTGCTCAAGAGAATCTGCTTCTGCATCTCAGGAGCCCTACTGGGAGGGAGGGAGGGAGAGAAGCACTGATTTAAAAATAAGGAAGACATAAAACCTCAGTGTAAAATGGAGCCAACAGTTGGCAAATGTACTGTAGCTTTGGAATAAACAGTGTCAATACATTTTTACAGGGAATAAATATATCTGGAGGGCAGAAGCAAAGAGTGAACCTTGCTCGTGCCGTATACCAGAAGGCTTCCACTTACCTCCTAGATGACCCTCTCTCAGCTGTGGATGCCCATGTTGGACAGCACATTTTTGAACATGTTCTTGGACACAATGGCTTACTGAAGGACAAGGTATGTTATAAATCCTAAACTGTAAAAGACTGCAAAATGTATCTAATTATCGGGGCCCTTGAAATGTTTCCAGTAAGGTGGGTTACTCACTTTATCAAAAGCTCCAAAATCCTTTTTTGCTAGTGGCAGCAGGTACTACCATTAACAACAGTGGAAGTGGAATGGGTAGCCTCTGCAGTCCACACAGCACATGGAAGTCCTGCAATGAATCTCACCTAGGAGGCAGAAGACTGAAAAGTTAGGTTCTCCTGAAAGACTGTCTTTATCCTCATGCAAACCACATGCCTAGTTCCAGCCTTAATTCTACAGCAAGTTTATAGCTCTTTGGTCTTCTGTCACCGTTATCCTTCTCCTTTTTTGAGATTTACTTCTAGTATAGTTAGGAAGAGCTGTCTGATCTCTTCCAGCTCATTGTATCTTATCATAATGTCTAATCCCATCACTTCTGAATAGTTCAGTGGCACCTTTACAGTTCTTATCACCCAAATGGTCATCACTTAAACTTCAGTCTTAAAATCCATGTTAAACACTTCTCTTCTGTTCTTTTTTGCATTGGTTGCATTTCATTATTCCTTGGTATTTCTCTGCTGTCAAGCAATCGGGATAATAAATGTGGTTACCTGAGAAGGGATGCTAGGGCAGCTCTATTTGTTTCATGGTATAAATTGCCTACAAATACTTGATTCAATTTCACATTGTAGAAGGAAAATAGGTAATTTCTTTCATTAGAAAGTCCAATTAAAACAGACATATCTGATTACAAATACCTTTCTCTTCATGTGTAGATTGGTTGCAAGTATCAGAATGTAATTATTGTATTGAAACATAGAAAGACTGGCAAATAAAGAAGGTATCAGACTTAAGCAGTACTCAGAGGGCTTGACTGTATATTAGAAATACATAACATGCCAATTTGTTATCTAGGGAAAATTTACTTTTCTTATGTCCTTTCCTACATGTAATTATCTGTGCAAATATGCTCAGAAATTTACATGAAAAGGAACTGCACTCTAACTCCATTCAGGGTGATGAAATTTTCAGGCACAAATTTGATTCTGAAATACCGACATCAGTGACAATAAATGTGACATACCCTTCAAGTAACATCATTCTACTTAAAAGCTTCAGCCAGAGTGGAATCAACAACATGGAACTGGTCAGTCAGCCAAGCAAAAGGTCCTCCTACACACAGGGTGCTAGCCTGGGACTTCAGGCTTCAGTTCCCATCCTTGCTCTTTTATGCCGTGCATGACACAAAGCAAGTTGATTCACCCCTCCACTCCCAAGTTCTGCACTTTCAAAATGGGCAGAAAGCTGTGTTGCAAAGAGAAACTTCATCAAAGAGACAGTCAGAAGTGGTAGGAATAAATAACAAAAATATCTCCAAGTTAGTAAAAATCATAGCTCACACCGAGTACGTGTCTTTCTTCAGAAGACAGCTGACTGCAACAGCTTGAGTGAGCAGGGAAACACCAGAACAATTGTAACCGTTCCCTCTTTATTCAAGCAGACTCGTATACTGGTGACTCACACAATCAACATTTTGCCTCAAGTGGACAACATTGTTTTACTGGTGGATGGGGCGATCTCAGAAATTGGTTCCTACCAAGAACTTTTACAGAGAAATGGGGCCTTTGCAGAATTTCTTCATTCACACATTACTGCAGAAGAGAAGGCAGGCGCTGGTTTTCCAGGTAACCCAAATGAGTTGGGATTGTTCTTCCTAGGTCTATCAGTCAATTGTTTCCTTAATATTATACTTAGCATTGAAGGACTGTGGGGGAGAGGGAGTCTGCTGCTGTTCACAGTTGGGAAGAGGGAAAAGAGAATAAAACTGGAAAAGCCAGTCTTACATTTGTTCTATTATGGACATTTAAAGCAGAGATCCAATCACAGGAAGCTGTCGCTTTCTGTGGGGAAAAATATGCCTGTCAAATTAGCTGACGCATCTCTTCAAAATTGGTTCTTGAATAAACAGTTCCATCTTAGTAGACAACAGTCATGCAGTAAACAGAATTACCCACTATATGTGCTATTCTTCAAGCCTCACCTTGATATTTCTACCCTTAGAAACAATTCTTTGTAACGAATCTTTCCCCTGTATTACCAGTCTCTCAAAGGCTATACAGGGCAAAATGGGATTCTAAAGCATTTAGAAAAAAAAAAAATGCATTTATTTCACAGCTATAGAAGACACCAAAGGCACCATCACCTCTAGAAAAGGTCCATCACAGGAGAAGCTCTTTAGGTAAGCTTAAAGCTGTCTCACACACTGAAGAACTTGCTCCAAAGGCCCATACAAGCCTGCATGGAGGCTCTAAGTATGATATAGGTTTGGGATTGATCTGTAAATTAATAATAAGAGCAAACAAGCAAAACTCAAGAATAGGTAAGAAACTGCTCTTGAATGTGGATGTTGACTAACATTTTCTCCATATTTCACAAGGAGCCAGGATTTGTTCCGGAGCTTACATAAAAAGCATGTTGATACATTTGCTTGCTGTTTACTTCCCAGTGGGCCTGTAAGGTCTGACTTATTTCAAACCAGCCACAGCTAGTGAATGCTTAAAGCTTCTGTTTGTTAATAGCTTGACAGAGCCCAGTCCCTGTGATAAATATGGACAATGGTTGGGGTCAGTCTGGAGGACCCCGAAAACTGCAGCCCTCAAAATAAGCATGAATATAGGGGTGGATGGGTAAGGAGATCAAGCTTTAAAATACTCATTGCCCTGGCTAAAAACTGAAAGGGTTTTTGTTTTCTTTATGAAGTGACAATTCAGTCAAATCTTCTGCTATGGGAAGGGAGACCATTCCTGTAAGTCAAGACTGTACCACTGCCACAGCCACCAAAGGAAGATTAACCAAGGGAGAGAAAACTCAGCATGGCAGGGTAAGCGCAGCACCTTCCTGTAAAGGCAAAGACACGTACCACGGGTTTATTACTGACCCACTCATGGCAGGCAGATCAGCTCACTGCCTAAGTTAAACCAGTGCAACTCCAGGGAAGTCAGCTGAGCTGTACAAGGTTGCCCTATAATTGAGAAAAAAGTAATTTCAGCATAATTTTACATAGCACCTTCTATGCAAACTGTATCTCCCTGGATGCCCCAGTCTAAGCCCTGCTCCCAAAACAGGAATAACGCAGGTACATTGCAGAAAGCACATTAGGGAAACAAGAGAGGAAAAAAGTAAATTACGACCACTTGAAGAAAGAGATCCTGATTCAAGAATTGACCTGAAGGGGGAAAGCACACTGAGGCAATCAGGGTGAGGTGGTGATAGGGGCCATAAGAGGACAGATTACAAGGGACTTGTAATCTTGAGTCTGTCCACAAACTTGAGGCTGGTGGGAAGGGGCAAAGAGGCACATCTCTGTTCTCATCTTGCCCAAGGGAAGCACCTCAAAAGGCTGAGGCAAGGAGGGTACTGTGAAAGGAAACAAGCAGACGCGGGACTCCAGCTAGGAGGAGTCAGGCATGGATGAGATGTGTATTCAAGGCACATTGTAGCAGCAGTAAAACGTGGGGAGGAAACAAATACCTGAGGCTACACACTGGTACCGAGAAGAGATGAGAGTAAGAAGTCAGACACCCCCAAAGGGGGGCTGCTCGGCCCCTAGGGAAGCACAGTATTGGCCAGACTGAGATTGTCCTCACCTCTGCCATCAGCAGTTACTCACACAAGCAGTCAGCGGGATACGTGATAGTTCTCACTCTGACAACAAAGGAAAACCACTGCCTGGCATAAGGAAAGCCTTACGTGCATTCCAGCAGTAACACGAGCCTATTACAATAACATTCATCTGTTGATAATAATCACTCATTAACACCACGGATTTATTTAAGTATGGCTTCATTATTCCTCCATGAGGAAAACAAAAAAAGAATTAACATGGTTGCTGTGGCCCGTGACATATAACCAAGTAGGTATGCCATAATAAATCATTCCTTGTTTCGGAGCTGCTTTTCCTTGCTAACAAGCTTGGTCCTCCCAACCTCTCCTCCTATTTTTCCCCCCAATTGTTTTGCTCTAGGTTAATACTTCGATTTATGCAGCCTACCTGAAAGCAACAGGCTTACCACTGTGCGTGTACATCATTCTGTTGTTCACATGTCAGCAAGCTGTGTCATTTTCTCGTGGTTACTGGCTCAGCATATGGACGGATGACCCTGTTCACAATGGGACACAACAGCACACAGAGCTGAGAGTTGGAGTCTTTGGTGCACTAGGAGTCGTTCAAGGTCCGTTTCACTTGCTCACCTAATTCTTCTCTGTGTTTCCATCTCCCTTTCCCATATCCAGGATGTTTTCTCAGAGTATAAACAAGCGCATACCCACAGGGTCTTAGCCTCCTGGGCTTTTGGCAGCAGCCCTAAAGTTTGGCATGGGTCCTAAAACTACAGGCTCTGACGCACAGAGAGGATTTCTAAGGGATCTGAACAATATTCCCAGTGTTACTGCCTGAAATTCTACTTCATGCTATGCTAGAAGTGTTCTCCTGTGCCTTTCAGCAGACCATGATGGGTAGTGTCTTCCTCTATATTTCCTGCTGGAAGAAAATGACCTGAGCCCCTAAAAAACATTCAGCAATGGAAGAACTACAACATCCTTATTTTTCTATCCTGCCCCCTTGTATCCAACATCTTCTGCATATGTTTCTTCCTCTTATCCCTTTCCATTCCTCCAATATAAATTAATCATATCAAGCACAAGCAGTGGCTCTTCTCCACGCTGAATTAAATCTTGGTTTAGGTCTTTTGAGTGTAAAGAGAGAGAGAGAGAGGAACTTGTGGAATTCTACATTTCTCTAAACCCTTCTCTTTAAAAATGGCCACAATTCTTTTGGTTGCTCTTTTAAAAAAAAAAAAAAATCACTTGTTTTAGGACAGAAATCAAATCTGGAAAAATCTCAGCCCAAGTGACAAAAAAAATTGAGAAAGCTTTGAACAAGCTGAAAAGAGTGGGAAGGGTGCTAACAGTGATCTGTAGGCAGGAAATCTAAGACTGAGTAGTTCAAAGTAATTCCAGTCAAGCTTATTTTGTAAAGAATAAAGAATTTGTCCTGTGTGTTTAAGTTCCTGAATCTGTGGCCCCTATCAAGCTTGCTTAGAAGGTCTTCCACCCCTCTGTAACTACCCTACAGAAAGGGTACCCTGCAGCTCTGAGGCTTGGCTTAATTGCTACCAAAGAGAAAGTCAGCTCCTTTCACTCATATAGCATTCAGAGTACTAAGTGAAAATCATGATCTCGCAAAGGGGAACTCCAAGGTGAGTTTGTTCAGACCTAGTAATAATTATTTTTTTTTTATATTACAGCCCTTGGCAGGTTTGTCTCCACAGCAGCAGTCCTTCTAGGTGGCGTGTTAGCATCGCACAAGCTGTTTCTGCAGCTGCTGAGAAACGTTGCTAGATCCCCAATGGTCTTCTTTGAGCAAACACCCATTGGAAACTTGCTGAACCGCTTCTCCAGAGAAATGGATGCTATTGATTCTGTCATCCCTGAGAAGCTGAAGTCCTTGCTGGGATTCTTGTTCAACTTGCTGGAAATCTACCTTGTGATTATAGTGGCTACACCAAGGGCAGCAATGGCCATAGTGCCCTTGACTGTTCTTTATGCTGCATTCCAGGTAGGAGCTCATAGAGATACACAGACAGGAGAGGCTGAAGCAGCATGGCTGCGTCCCTGCAGAAAGCCTCCTTCCATTTCTTAGAAGCGGAGACATGCAGAAACTAGTTTGATCATCTTTAATTGCATCTGAACAAGGCTAATGTCAGTGGCTCTTCCAACATCATCTCAGCCTTCCAAAGCATCCCAGAGACCTCACACAGAGGCTTGTGCTTTTCTGATGTCCAGATCAAATCTCTAGAGCTATACTCCCTGTCTCCATTAGTGTAAATGCAATCATATTAAGACCAAAAGCATGTTTCCTTTCCTCCAGAATTCCTACACTGCTTTTTAATATATCCACATATGCCGTGCAGCTCTCCCATTGGGCTCTAAAACCTCAAGTGCTTTGCCAGCTAAGACTGAACATGAGGGAAGGGCAATAACGGTGCAAGTACGCCTCTGTTCTCCATCAAGCAAAGGGCTGGTCTACAGGAGAGAGTAAGTGTGAGTTTAGAGGCTTTGTGAGTTAAGAGTACCCTGGCTTCTTTGCATTAACTAACCATGGGGTTATTCTTAATGAAGGTAGGACATAACACAGGCAGAAACACTACCTCACCTTTTAAGGACATCTCCTACCTGCCCATTAGGTTTTATAACACTAGGATAGTACACACTATTGCACTTGTTCACCCCTTCCCAAATTTTCTGTGGAGCACCTCCATGGAGGTGTAAACCTTCTAATCGCTTCCCCTTCCATTTCCCTTTGTATCAGCACTTCTATGTCATCACCTCCTGCCAGCTGAGACGCATAGAGGCTGCCAGCAGGTCACCCATCTACTCCCACATTTCAGAAACTTTCCAAGGGAGCAGTGTGATCCGTGCTTACAAGGACCAGGAGAGGTTTATTTTGAAGAGCAACTTTCTAGTGGATGAGAATCAGCGAATATGCTTCCCTGGAGCAGTTGCTGACAGGTACAAATCTGCAGCATAAAGAAAATTATCGTTTATTCCCATGGCCTTGGTGAGTGGAGATGGCTACTCTTGGGGCTTGGGTGGAGGTACACAGAAGATGAGACAGTGGTGCACGGTGTTTTGGGGGTAGGGTAGCTTCTTTCATTATCACTTGCACTGCACCCCTCTCTGGCAATATGCCTCTCACACAACCAATATGCTCCCATCTCTGTTGTGTGGCTAGGCACACACACATGCTGACACACAGCTAGAGGTATCACTTGGTGTCCAAAATACAGGAAGCTGTAGTACCTGCCTGGTGAGGCCCATCATCATATGACAGAGTGCACGAGGCCTGCGGTATATGCAGAACCTATCAGACAATAGAGCCATCAGCCACCAGTCATGAAACAGGTAAGGAGTACCGGAAAGAGTGAAAGATGTTAGACCAACTCATCCAAGAAGCTGTGTGCTGGCTGGTCTCATCCAACAGGCCTTGGAGAAAATCCTAACAGAGACCATACGCCACCCAGTTTGGACAGACGGGAGCCATTAATGAGCTACAAGGTGGCTGGATGAGAGAAACCAGGGCGTGACAACAGCTTGTTGAGCACCTTGTACCCCAGCAGCTCCACAAGTGTTTTGCAGTCATCACAGATGCTGTTGAGAGAAAGAGGGCACCCAGCAACAGCCCTGTACTCTCCTCCTCTTGCAGGTGGCTTGCTACAAACCTGGAGTTTCTAGGCAATGGCATTGTGTTCTTTGCAGCACTATTTGCAGCAATGGGCAGAACACACCTTAGTTCAGGAACTGCTGGCTTCTCCATTTCATATGCTCTTCAGGTAACTCAGCGCTGAAGTAATACCATGCTTGCCTTTCATCAAAAGCAACTTGCATTTTAATTTCTGCTACCATTTTAATTTCTAAGATTTTCTAAGAATTTCTACCATTTTGATTTCTGTGGCTTTCTAGATGCCTTCTCCTACCAAACCCTGCTGTCATTGCTGAAACCAGAGCATCTGGAGCACATGGCCCCTTAGAGAGAATGAACCTGATAAACATATGCACTAGCTGTCTTTGTCCTCCTGCATCTGAACTCATGCTTAAGTCACAGCATGCTCTGAGCAACTGAAGCATGGTCTTCAGTGTCTGCCTTATCTGCTTGTAGTTACACAGCAACCTAAGAAATAGTCATACTATCTTTTAGCACGCAAGTCAGTAGCATTTCATTCTCTATGGGGGGAAGCTGGCTAGGCTCTTTAAACACAGCTTTATGAACTTTCACAAGGATCTGTGGTTATTTTTCAGCCTTTTAAGGGATGATTTCTCAAGTAATTAGCTAATGAGGAGGTCTTAAACACTAAGACAAAGTACCAGGTACTTCGCAAGCACAGGTCAAGACTTATTTTATCTGCCCAAAAGCTTCTGTTTCTTTCTGCTAGATAACTGGTGTTCTGAACTGGATGGTGCGCTCCTGGACAGAAATAGAGAACAACATTGTTTCTGTGGAGAGAGTGAGAGAATACTTGAGGACTCCTAAGGAGGTAGCTAACCAACTATTGACCTTACTAGCGGAGGGGAACATCTCTGTAAACTAAACAAGTAACTTTTCTGTTCCACCTGGACAAACCCCCTAGTTTTCCCCGTCTAAAAGGCCAGTTATGTTTCCTTTAAAGAACTGCAGCATTTGGTTTTTATCCAAGCAACTAGGCTTGTTTTATAACCTCTGATCATTGTTATTTCCTTAAGAGAGTTAAGCATTAGATTGCCATTAAAATAGCTGCACTTGGTAACACTCATGGAATGAGCCGTATTTTCTGCCCATATTTGGAGTATGTATTTATTGTGGGAGTTCAGATTCAACTCTCTGATAACTGATAGCTGCTAGATAGCCTTTTAGCCACTAGAAGTCTCCAGTGCAATCATTTTTGTTCTGTAATCATTAAAATTATTTCTCCATATGCTGACCTGAGATCATACTAAAGGAGACTTTCACAGTCCTCTTTACAGGGGCGTATAAATCTTTTTTTATTGAACCACTCATAATGTCAGAACTCTGACATGGAAACAAATGTTTATGCCCGTTTTCAGTTAAGATGATTGGCATCTTTGCACAAAGTAAAAAGTCAACATTTGCAATATGAAAGTTAGAGGCCTTTTTCTCTTTTGGAAACAGTAAACAGATCAGGGGAATTTGGCACAGATGTCTTCACAAGCTTCCCATTTCAGTATGGCCACTTGATTTGGAAATTTAAATCAGCTTTATACATTGCTGTTTGTTTTCATCTATTTAGGCACCCTGGACTCTGAATGGCAAACTTCAAGGTCAGGTCTGGCTCACTGAAGGAAAAATTGAATTTAGAAACTATAGTTTGCGATACAGGCCAAATTTGGAGTTAGCACTGAAGCATGTCAATCTAACCATCAATGGGCAAGAGAAGGTAAGCAAAGCCATTTGTTTCAGAAGAGCTACAAAGCATGAACGGTGCTTTGCAGTGATCAGATCCGGGCAGATACAGTCCCTGCCCTACACCAAGGTATAGTAACTTGTAAGCGTGAAAGCTGCAGTAAGGTATGAGCCTGTCTTATCACACTGCACACCTTTTCTAGTACAAAGTAGTGTTTCCAGGATTGCTGCATACACTAGACATTCTTCTGAGTGAAATTTCATTTCACAGAGGGTTAGCAGAGTTACAGCAAAGGAATTTCACTTTTTAAATCTAGTGTGCATCAAGGCCCTGTTCTAGCTGCTAAGTCTTGTAGTTATTCTTCCCATCAAAGGCTTCCAAGATTCCTTTTCATACAAAACAATTACAAATTATAAATGATTCCCTTTAAGAATGTATTGCTAGATTACATGAATCTTGAACAGCCCTGAAGGGTTGATCCATGCAAAGCTTGTCTCTCTTCAAAAGGCCAAGAGGAACTACATGACAGGTCTGTCCAACTGTGGAAAACGATCAACATCAAAACCAAGAGCTTTCCATTGCACTTTACAGATCGGCATAACTGGAAGAACAGGAGCTGGGAAATCTACTCTTGCTGTGGGATTGCTGCGATTAGTGGAAGCAGCGGAAGGAGCGATCCTAATCGATGGACTAGATATTGCTCAACTAGGTCTCCATGACCTTAGAACCAAGATAACTGTCATTCCCCAGGTATGAAATTAATTTCCAAAATGCTTCAGCAGCATTGTAAATCTTAATACCTAGGAAGAGTTTATAAAGATTCTGTGAGAGGAGGGACATTCAGAAATTTCAAAGTTGGAAATAACCTCTATGCCATGCTAGTCTCCCATTCAATATAACATTAGTCACAGATTTACACTGAGCAGGGAGAACCAGAGAGCTCATTTTTGTAATTCATTTCAGGAGTTGTTTGTACTGTCTCTGTGCTTAGGATCCAGTTTTGTTTTCTGGCTCTCTAAGAATGAATCTCGACCCATTAAACCGATACACTGATGCAGACATCTGGAGAGCTTTGGAACTGACTCAGCTCAAGAACTTTGTTGCAGCTTTGCCAGACCAGTTGGAATATAAATGCACTGACCAAGGGGAAAACCTAAGGTACCTTATCTGCAGAAAGACAGTGGCAGGGCAGTGCCTGCCCGTGGGCTAGAAGAATATAAAGCTAGTGGGATAGTGGGACAAGGAGTCTAATTCATTTAAAAAAAAAAAAGTGCCTGGACAGCAAATTGCTGCATTGTTGTTCTGTTTAGCAGCATGAAATCAAATCATAAGACACCAAGTGGAAGACCTTTGAGGCTTAATCATTGTGGTGGCTTGTGTTTGTGCAGTACTTAAAACACTGGAATCCTGTTCCAGGTGCAGATCTCCTGGGTGCTATAGTCATACACTCCCTTCATTTCCATGGGTTGTTTCATGCTGTTACCTGCAGTGCCACCAGCCTCAATCACCCTTTCAGGGAAAGGGAACAATCACGTTTTCATTACTATTTTCAAATTAATCACGTATTCTGACCCCAGGGAAAAGTGACTGCTGCTCTCAGTTTACCATCCCTCTTTTACTTGCAGCGCTGGTCAGAAACAGCTGGTTTGTCTGGCCAGAGCACTTCTTCAGAAAGCGAAAATCCTCATTCTAGATGAGGCCACGGCAGCAGTAGATTCAGAAACTGATCTTCAGATTCAGTCCACCCTGAGGGCTCAGTTCAAAGACAGCACAGTGTTAACAATAGCTCACCGGATAAACACTGTCATGGACTGTGACAGGTAATATCTTCAGCCACTTTCCTAAGGAGGAAGGAAGACACAGGCAACCTATGTGAACTAAAACCACAGAGTGTTAGTGAACAGCAATTTCATTTCTGTCCTTCTTGTTTAACCCTCAGAGCTTTGCTTTAGAGATTGCAGGAGCTATCTTACATCAGCTAGGCACCAATAGGTTAATCGAAGATCATTTATTCCCACACGATGCATTTCATGCTGTCATACCCCTTTTTCCCCCACTGACAGCAAAACCATGGCTACAGCTCATTGCTTCATCTTAAAATCGCTAAACTAAAATACACATTCACAAACCTTACTCGAGTCTCAGTTGCCACAAAGCTCTCCTCCCACAAACTCAGTACTTGAATAGTCACTCATCAGAAACCTGTTTCTATCCCACGGCTGTTTCCCAGCTGAAAAGCTGCTGGAAAGCTTGGTTGAATAACAAGTACTGAAATTTATTTTAGAAATAAGTAGAAACAACTAAGTTTATTACAGCTGCTGGTGTATCCCCAAGCTTACACTTCTGTTTTAATGTTCACAGGATTTTAGTCTTGGAAAATGGTCAGATAGCTGAATTTGATACTCTGGAACACTTAATAGCTCAGAAGGGACTGTTCTACAGACTGATGGAAGAATCAGGCCTTGCATGACTCACTCATGGAATATACCATAATGCCACCACTATCAGGAATAATTGATCTCGTAATTGAGTTATCTCGGTTTCACTCTAAAATGCCTGACAGTCACCAAATCTTATTTGAGCTATGACCACAGTGAGTAGATAAAAAGCGATGACTTGGGATACACGTTATTTCCATAGGAAACTCAGCAATTCCATTTTTATTATGTTTCCAGATACAAAAACCTCACTCTTCTGTTGAAAAATGAGCCAGTCAGAACTTAACCGCATTGTTGCTGTTATGGTATAAAAGCAAACAAGCCAAAAGAAAAAGACCACAGCATTTCCAATTTATACTATGAATGGAGCCCAAATATACTGCCATACTTAAAGATTACACCGATTATTTTTTAAAAGCCAACAAGATTTTATGGACAGCAAACAAGAATCTAAACTGGTAGCAAGCAAACTTAACTGTTTACAGCTTGTCCTAAGTTCCAGGCAGAACAAATTCAGTCTTTTGCCAATGTCCTAAGGACTGCTCACCTGAGCGCTGTTCTTACAGAGATATGGTGGACCCCAAGGCAACAGCTGGATCCAGTCACCCAAAGTGCACAAACACTGGGGGAGTAGGGAAGAGGAAGTGGGATGCCACTAAGCACGAGACCATATGGCTGCCTGTGGGCTGCCTGTTGTAGCAGCTGGGGATCAGATCCACTCCGTCTCCTTCCATGTCAGCTTTGGAGCAGCCCCGAGTGAATCATGCTGTGCAGAGGGATGACAGACTGCCTAGAGGAAGAGAACCAGCTTAGACACAGGCTCGCTGACGCAGGAGAGAGTAACTTGGCTGGGAGTGGGCAGCAGAACATCATTCCTTCTGCTTGAAGGCTTGGAGCAGCCCTGCTGCCAAATGCCAGTTCGTCACAGTGGAGCATGTCCAAACACCGACGCCAACATTTCTGAATTGAGTTCGGCCACAAGGAATTTGTGTGGTGGAAAGTGTCCTCCTCTGATCCCTGCAGTGTGGCAGTCTGGCAGATGGGGAAAGTAGCAGGGACTCGCCTGTCAACCTGGTGGTTCATTCCTGGTTTTCTTCTTGAGTGCAAGTTTACCTCCTGCATGTGCCACCCTGGCACCGCAGAGCCTCTGGCATGGTCATCTTTCAGATGTTACTTTAACAAACCAAAACGGCAGCTGAAAGCAAAGTCTTCCTGGGCCTCCCACAGTCCTGAGGAGCTGCGGTCAGAGCTGTCCCCAGGTCTCTCCTCAGGAATCGCAACAAGAAAATGTGACAAACAAATCACACTGTGAGATACTGCTGTTTACTGTGACTTTTGTTAAAGCACTTAATTTTCTGGAAAGCTGAAATAAAAATAGAATCAAGTATTGAAATGGCTCTCTTCAGTAAGGTAAATATAGTATAAAAAGTAGTAATGGGGGAGGAGATGGGAGAGTTCAAACTGGCAAGAGTCAACCCAGACCAGCAAAACCCAGCAGTTTCTTCTCCGATGGCTGTTCAGTAGCCTCTTCACCCACGTTAAGAGCAGTTAATAGTTCTGCTGGACAAGTGCCTAAGATATCGAAGTCCAATGCCTGCCGCCAAACTGGTGCTCAAATACTAGGAAAGAGGCAATTTTTTCCCTCTGCTTTCTCCAAACCTTACTCAAGGGCAGAGACAAAAAAAATTCAAACAGATAACAAGCTATGAGCACTCTAAAGGTTTATCAATGGATCTCAAAACCAGGAAGTAGTGAGATATAAGTTAGGTATTTTTTCTTAATTGAGGTCAAAGAAAAACAGAAGTGCCCATGTTGTTGGGTAATTCTGAAACAGACATCTTTTAGCATACCGTAATCTCCGATATAAACATCTTAAATGCTCGCTTTCCGTTCCTAAGTTGGTAATGAAGAGAGAAGGCAACAGAAGGTGAAAATAATCAAAACATACTTTCACACTGGTAATCTTTGAAAGGGTGCAGTTTTACTGTTGGCTTGCACAAAGTAAGAGCAAGCAAAAATACCATCAGCTTTCACATGTCAAGCTGTGCTGAAAGGGCAAATGAAAAGGGATTTCCAAAATTACATGTGACAAAACCCACTGTGTTGCACATGAGCCCGAGTCCCCAACTTTATGTCCAAGTGGTACTGTAAGGAAGTGACAAATCAGGAGCTCAAGTCTCACAAAAAAGGTAATAGTCATCACAAGGAAGTTAGCCAGAAGTTGGTTAAAGCAAAATATATAAAGAAGTTAATACTTGGCGATACCATCCTCTCTTGAAAATCTCGTTTAAGGACCAGAAAGCGGTGTTTGAAAGGACAAGCCTGCTGGGTCTTTCCAAAGGTACTTCTTCCTAGATTAGACTATTTGATTGAATTATGCACTTAGCACAGGAGGTAACTATAGCAGGCTCAGAACTATGCTAACAGCCTATTTCATAAGTTGCTGTGAAGAAATTTTAAATATTAAGAAATAAAAATCTGCCCAACACCTCCAATAATCTAAATGTCTAGAGCTGATCAAGAGGAGCACCTGGACTTGCCCTGTCTACACTTTTGCAGCATTAATTTTTAATAGCTATTGTGCAGCATTAAGTGCAACATACACAGAGCAGCTGTGTTTAGCTCAGCGTTAGCTACCCACTCAAAGTCTACATAAAATCCACCAATCTAAAAAAGGGTTTATTGACATCTTAGTGGTTTTCCAACTCCTTTTTTCCCTTTGGAGCAAAACAAGTGTTTCACCCTAGGTCCCGTAGGAACTCTAGAGAAAAAACAAGTTTTTACCTAGACCACAGCAAGAACAGACGATGTCCCTGCGTTTCTGTGGGAGAAACCCATATTTCCAACCACCCTCTCAGCCAGGCAGGCTGAGCTGTGTTCCCGCCTGAGGCAGACTGTTGCTGGATGGCCAGGCCAGGCCGCTGGCAGTGGAGGCAGAACCCAGACCAGGGGGTTTGGGAGCCAGCAAGCATCGCCGCTACGCAGCCTCTGGGAGACAGTCCAGCCCAGCTGGACCAGTGACAGTGTTTCATCCTCACAAAGCCACCCACTCTACACAGGCCGCCTGCTCTGCCTGTTAAGCCAGTATAGGACTCCCATGCAATCGTATGAAATGAGGTCAAGAGCTTAATTAGTGCTATAAAACTTTCACTGTTCCAGTCGTCTGTCCAATCTGGACATCAAGAGTTAGGGCTTTTAATTCCAAGTTACTTTTTTTTTTTCCTTTTTCCTCCACATTTAAGGCTATCTCAAACGAAGTGAAAGCACAGCATACGCAGGAGAGAAAAACGACCTAAAAAAAAAAATATTCTTGTCCCATGATTCCAAGTTTAAGGTAATACCGAAATTGCCAAAGCTAGGAAATAGGAATGGAGGTGTCATGCATTGATTTACACCAAGTTCGTGCCAAACATGTAGTTTGTAAGTCGCACTCCTAGTTCCCTAGATGGTCGCAATATGCACAGGAATGCTGAAACGTTAAAGGCTTCAGTGACCCAGAGCACAACTGTTTCTGTGCTACACCGCAGTTGAACCACTAAAGGATATCTTCAGAGATGTCTCAAGACTGGGAACAGTTTTACAGAAGTAGCTGTTTTCACACACATGAAGAACTAGGGTGTTATTTGCAAATCTCCTGGAAATCCTGAGCTGTATTTTCAGCAGAATCAGCTCTTCCAGGTGTTAGATGCCTTCCATGTTGCAGCAAATAATGTCAGCCAGGATATAACAACATGCACTGAAATCCAGAATGGTTTTATTTTACTCATAAATATTTTTATAATAAATATGTTAATGTTTATTATTATTAACACCACCACCACTAGCTTCACATGGGCTGCAGCGGCACACACGGTATTGCTTTAAGATGGAAGATATAGCACAACAGGAGCTGAACAGGTTCTTTAACATGAACAGGATCCTTAACATTTCAATGAACAGAATGGAACAAAATGGTTCTGAGAAAGATGAGAGCTTTGCTTTGAAAGATAAGGGTCTTTTCAAAGACTGGAAGAAATGGTCCATAGAGCAAAGAGCACGGAATGAACTGGAGAGAGGCACAGCCTTTCTCTAGATAAGAGCAAGGATGGTAAGTCTGGCCACTTACTTTCGGGCCTGACAGGTATTTGGCAAATTTTTCACAAAATACACTTAAATAGCCAGCAATGCAGCTAAATAAGGTTTCCATATTTTTTGCTGATCTAAATGAAATCAATTGTGCCATCTTTATTAAAAATAAGAGGGAAGAAAAAGAAAAAAAAAAAAGGAAAACCATGGAGCTAGGCTTCCACACGCTCCATAGGAAGTGAGAACCTACCCACCTACAGAAGCACAAGACTACCAGCTATGAAGATCCTCCTGGTAGGCAGATAATTACCTCTTCACCAGGAGGGGACCTGGAAGACAAGAACAGGACGAACGCAGGCCATGCCACAGCGATACACTTCAGGGAAACCCTGGTCTGCAGCAGCTGGATGAAGGTGTCCAGCTCACGTCCTGCCCAAGGACTAAGCTGCTCATTGCAGTACACACTCCCAGTACAGTTCCCACCTCCTGTCCTAGATGCCGTCTTTCAGAGCTGGCCTTACCTTTGCTGCATAAAGGAAAATACGGGACATCAAGGCATTCAGGGAAAATAAGTGTCTGCTACATGACTCTGAGCTCAGCTACTGGAATTCAGTGTCACACCCCTGATTTTAGTAGTGCTTCCCCCCCTCCCCCTGTCTCCCAACAGCTGGAGGGAAGGCTCATCACCCTGGGCTGTAATATCACTGATCCCTGCTGGATGGCACCAGACTCTCTTGTATTGGAGGTCACATGTGTCAGGCTAGATTTCACTTACCCAAAAGTGCTGAAAGTGTCCCAAGTACTAAACAAGCATTAGGTTCTCACACGCACACAAAAATGAAAACAGATTATATAAGGAAAATCTACTTGTTTTAATGCCAGATTCTAATACTTACCTTGCAGCAAGTTGTATCATTTTCTGCAATTGGTCCCAATAACACTGTATGCAGGGATCAGTATTTGGCCCTCTTTCCTAGCTGAAACAGGATCTTGCAGCTATGCTGCTCCTACCTCAAGGTGCCTCAAAGTACTTATGACACTGCTCTTACACATAGTTTCTGTGGGAGGAAAGCTGCATTTGATCAGCTAGCTCTGTGTGCAGTAAAGGTTAGTTCAGGGTGATCCTCATCATGCATAATATAATTCTGTTCAAGTTACATCCAGACAAGATATTCATCATTTTTATGAGGACAGACATTTGGAATCAGGATCATGAATCAATGCAGCAACAGCACAAAGCACTGACAGGTATTTAGGGCAACCAGGAAAGAGTATCTACTCCAGAGCTGGGGCAGAACAGTTTGTGCTAGCAAGCGTATAAATATATAAAACTGGGAGAACACAGTGATGCGTGTTAATAACCACATCATTGAAAAAGAACAAGACTGAAGCGCACATACAAAGAGCAGTCTTCTGACCCATTGCTGCACTATTTAGAAGGTTATCCTGCAAAATACAGCATTTTGGACACGCAGTTCCCAAAATGATCACAAACAACCCATGAACAGGACAGAGAACATTCAGTGACACTTTCCAGTGTACCCAGTCTGAGATTGCAAATGCAGTTTAAGTCATTCCTACACAGACAACTCCACTGCAAATGTTTTACACAGCGGAAGCATAATTCTGCAAGTTCTGTATTTCAAACAAACCACGCTCCTAAGTGCAGTTCCATTGTTTTCAAAGGACTTACACAAATGTTATGGCTTGTAAATGTCTGTTAATCAGTGTGCAATGGAAAGCATCATTTCCTTGAATCTGAAAGCAACTTCCACCAAAGTAAGAACTCTAGGAATACAACTTCCTTTCAATTCAATCCCAAACCTACAGAGTACTTGCAGAGTCCCCATCTCAGTAACGAGCTACACTAAACCCACACTTCTCCTCAAAGGTATTTGAAATCTTGTCTGAATTTCTTCACTGGATGTTCTCCACAGCTCTGACTTGAGGAAGGTGTTGGTGATAACTACTTTGCACAGGCAAGGAGAGAGTACAGGGAGCTTTGCTGTCTGGTCACCCAATGCCAGTGGCCCCTCTCCCCTTTCCTTCCCGGGGCTCTGCTAGGCGGGGGTGGAAGGCGAAGGATCACAAAGTGTTCCTGATGGATGACTGTCCTCAAGTGGGAGAGGTCTCATGGTGGTATTCACAATTCCTCCTCCGGGTCTCCTCTGCAGATAGATCTGTCTCCATTTTAATACAGCTGAGCAAAACAATACCAGCCACGCACCTTACCTGACAAGCTCAGTTCTCTGCTCTATACTCTGTTCCTTACTAGCCATTTGCTCCAATCTTGCCACCGTTCCATCCATCACAACGCTGCATAACTGTTAGGTGATTTGAAAAACCAAAACCCACCACTCCTTCCCAAACTCTCAAATCACCCCTTGCTCATTCCATTTCCACAGAGGAAATTAACACCAAGCTGCCCAGGAAATGTGACAAACATAGGCCATGAACACCATGGGTATGACAAAGGTCCACAGAACCACTGAATCCTGCTCCACTGATCCATCGTTATTACCTGGTCTGCTCAACAAACTGCAGTACTCAAATTACAAGAGAAACCACGAGATGTGATCCAGCCCCACCACAGCACAGAGTTATTTGGACTCAAGGTTCCTCACCCACCCTAACACCCCCCAGACATCAGGCCTAGCAGCCTGGCTAGTCTAAGCAGTACCAATGATTTCCATTTTCAAGTCAAAAACCTGAACTGACAAAGCTAACCCTTTGTCAAACACAAAGCAAGAAATGACACATTATGTTATCTTTCAAACAATTTTTTTACTGCAAGTTCTTTGCAAATATTTGTATAGTCATTACAAAAAATACCAAAGAAAATGTCAATCTATTCAATTTCAGAGTCATAATTTACAAAAAAAATAAATAGCTTTACTCTAAAGACAACAATTGTCTAGTATTAAGGTCAGCAATATCATTCACAGAAGTCCACATTCTCAGAGTGCTGAGTATTTGGGTCCATCTGACTTAGTTTGCCTTCTTCCAGCATTTGCCTTTAAAATAAGACTAATCAGAACATGAGAAAAGTAACTTTTTTCTTCCTGCAGAAAACTGAACATTCAACATGGATCTTGAAAACCAGACTCCATTGCTAACTGAATTGTTAGACCCCTCTGACACACAACTTTAAAAACACTAAAAATTTTTTTTTTTTTTTAAACAACTGTAACAGACCAGTTTCCCACAAAATTTAAGAGTCAACAGCAGCAGCATGAAGGGCATGTTTCTTTGATGTAAGGCTAATGGTTCTTGATGTGGCAGAGCTTCTATTAAAGCACAGAACTGCCAAAGCCAAGGGTATTACAATCAATGTCATGCCGAGCCTGCAACCTCCACTCAGGCAAATCTTTACTTCTCAGCCTAGTCCCCACAGGCGTAACCAGGATTCGCCACCCAAGTCAGAATTCCTGAGCGAACTGGGTATAAGATCAGGTACTGCATACTGCAACACACCAACTGCTACACGAATTTGGTTTTGGAGTGATTGTCGTTCTAGACATGCTTAAACACTGCTTTGAAGTTGACTGTGCTTTTTCACATCAGCACTACTGACTTGTTACAGTGAACTTGCTGCTATACACTGTAAACACATGAAACCTTTAGGAGAATGCATAAAAGCATTAACCATGTACAGTAAATGCCATAATGAGAAAGTCTGGCACACGTTATTTCACAAGAAGAAAAAAAAAATCTTTGGACTATAGTACTATATGCCACAAAATGTTCCAAGTGCCTCCCGTAATAGATGGCTCATCAAATGAGGAAGCAGCAAACAAGCAAATAACTAGCATTTGCAAAAATGTTTTAAACAAAAAAAAAAAGGGGGCTTCAGAACATAAGAGCAGATGAAAAGAAAGCTTTTCTGAACTTCTCTGATGAATCACTCCGCCTTACATTTGAGCATATAATGACAGATTTCAGGCAAAAATTAAAAGTCTCTGAAGTGTTTTGCACAGTGCATGTGCTTCTCCTAAAGCTGGCTAAAATCAATACTAAGGAGAATAAAAAAAAAAAGAAAAAAATTGCATTTTTATGTTACTTCCATCGCCATGCTCTGGCTGACTTCACTAGGTCTGAAACTGAACTGTACAGTTCACACCAGCTCAGGGGAAGTTACAGTCCTCTGAATGTATCACCTCCCCCTTCCCCACATGAACCAACCAAGTTCAAATACTACACCAAGCCTGAATCTTTGGCCATGCTATAGAAAATGCCTTTTTCCTGAAGTAGGTGGTCTGGGCTACCACACTCCACCACTTCTCCTCTGTCCAGGACTAAAACTCTGTA
>WAAD01010054.1:0-25913 GCA_013389945.1 Fregata magnificens | reverse complement strand
GGGGGGGGGGGGGGGGGAAGGTCACAAGAAGATCCAGAAAGCCAATGAACACAGACACATACGTACAGACAGAAACTGACTACAGAGTAGCCACTATATGCAAGCGAAGACAGTCCAGACTGTATGAATGGACAGAGGTTCTCAACTCTGTCCTTCCTGACCTCACTGCAGATGGTCTGTCTGGTCTATTTTTTACGTAGCATATGTTTACCCAGTCATTTGCAGGCAGCCATGAAACTTCTAACTGTGCTCTGAGCCAGCAAGAAACTAGATGTCAGCACTTCTTGTCAAGGTGAGAGAGAGCCCCTAAGGCCTTCAAGTTCTGGGATAACCTTCCCGTAATACTGCACCACATCAGCTGCTGTTACACAGCTTCCGCTGACAAAATACAAACACAGACATAGCTTATGCAAAACAAAGGTGCAGCTGGAATTAGGAAGTTTACAGAGCAAGTTACCAGAGTCAGTAAAGTCAGCTCACAGTTAAAACACTGCCTTCGGCTACCTCCGCTAATTGGCCAGGCACTGCAGAGATGCTCGCTAAGCCCTCAGCAGGTGCTGCTGCATGGTGTTACCCACTGCCGTGACTGAATTGGGTGCTCATGTGGTGACAGTACTGCTGGTGCTGGGCCTGGCGCAGGCAATGCTCCCGTCTCTTATCTTTCACTATTGACAGCATAGAGAGGTCTACAAAAGTACACAAAAATCTGATCACTGGTCACTTTGCTCTCTGCCATTCCGTGATAAAAAGGACAAGAGAGCTTAAAACTGAAATTATGAGACAAAACCTCTGCCCTCAACCACACCTTAGCAAGGCAGCTAAAGATGAGGGAAGGCTGTGTGAACTATAGCCAAAACTGATGGAAAGAGAAACGCTGAATAAACTTCAGACAAGCGCAAGACCTGCCCCTTTGATTCCTTATACTGTCTGTGCCTAGTTTAGCGTATGAACTCCCTAAAGCTCTGATGCCTCTTCCAGCTGTGCCTAAATTAGGGCAAGACCCAGGAATAGACTCCTATCCTCGCCTCCCTCCCCTTCCCAGTTTGCCTGGGCAGGAACAGCACAACAGCAGCGCGACAGAGCGATCAGAGGAGCTCCCCAGGCCAAGCGCAGCCACCACAAGCCAGAACACACACACACACACACCACCCAGCAAAACAGGGATTCCAGCAGCTCTGCAGAGAGGTGGCTAAATATGCACTGGTAAACATTTAGCTAACACAAAGATGCTCATTTAAGTAGAGCACAATGCAGGTCACACATGCCATTCTTCAAGATAAAAGTGGTATTACTTTACCTTGTGTAGTCCATGATTGTGTTCAGACGATGTGCTATAGTTAATACAGTACATTCTTCAAATTGAGACTTTATTGTTGACTGTATAAGCTTATCTGTTTCAAGATCAACAGCAGCTGTGGCTTCATCTAGAACCAGGATTTTGGACTTCCTGAGCAGAGCTCGTGCCAGGCACACCAGCTGGCGCTGTCCCACACTATGCAGATGGGATGAGAGGGGAAGGGGGGAAGTCAGAACAGGTTTGCGGTATTCATTTTGAAGCCCAGCAATTCCTTGTAAGAAGTCTTCTAAAGTACAGGTGCCAAGAATCCAGCAAAATAGATAAGGCTGGTCTTCCTACTTCACTGCAGAGTATCTCACAGCATTTGAAACTACATCCCACTCACAATGAAGTCTTGGCAACGTAATAAGAGAATACATTACGAATTGTTTCAGCATAACTGAATCAGTGCAGTGTTGAGGACTGGACTTTAAATGGTTTCTACAGACTGAACGTATATCCCTGTTATGGTACAAAAAGCAAGCTAACAACTCCCTTAGAAAAAACTGCATCTGTTGGGCAAGAGCCATGGTAAGTTCAGAGCATCCACTATAAATAGCAGGCTGCTGCTACCAAAATCCTTTCTAAGACTGCCCAAGCTGTGAAACCTCACAGCATTCTGAGTATTTCTTAAATTACTTTGAATTCCGAAACCTGAGAGTTTAAAATGTTGAATAAAATCTAGTTGGTTGATTGCCTGGTCACGCACTAAGAACTCCCCAACTCCCTTCACAAATTCTCGTACGGAGCTGGTGGGGGAGCTCCGCACTACATTGCTATTGCTAGGGTCTAGCTACGTACTCTCCCACGTGAGCTGTAAGGTTTCTGGAAATGGAAAGTCTAGTTGCAGATGGGAGGGCACACCCCCCTCTCAGTTCTCATTTAGTTCTTAAGGCAATTTTCACAAGCATGGTTCTTTGACATACCTGAGGTTCTCTCCACCTTCAGCACACTCATGATTAAGTTTATCAGGAAGGGACGATACAAAGTTTTTCAGGTGAGCCAATTCCAAAGACCTCCAAATATCTTCATCAGAGTGTTGGTCAAAAGGATCAAGATTCATACGCAGAGAGCCAGAAAACAATATTGGATCCTAGTCATAGAAAGAGGTTATTTGACAATGTGCACAGAACATGGCAAGTGCTCCAAAAATATTTCTTAGATAGTGAAAGGAAAACAACATGTCCAGATGCAGTTGCAAGCAAGCTAATTTACTGAATTTAGGACTGAGACCTCACTTTTTCCAATAACAGCAGGTTATTCTCCCTCACTCTTACTCCTTATGCCTCTTCGGGGCCTGACCTCTGCTTTCTGCAGACTCTGGCACACCAGACCTTTCCATGAGTCAGTAACTCATGAATCCAGAAGGAAAAAAAACAAAACAAAAAAACCCACACCACCACAAAACAACAACCAAAAAAAAAAACCCCAAAAACCCAACCCAACCCAACCAAACAAAAAAACCCCCACACAAACCACCACACCCAGCCAGCTTTCTTTTTACTGGGCTACTAAGTTAAAGAACAGGCACTCCCTGCCCAACCTTCTGTCAGCAGGGACTACTAGGTCAGCTTTCCACTTCTTAGGGAATTACACCATCTGTAAATATTTCAAAAGTCTTCAGCTGCAGTATTAATGAAATGAATGCATTTTTTTCTTGGACATGGAGAAATACTACCTTGGAAATACTTCTGACCTAGTAGTGTCAGACTGATGCAAAGTGATCAGAAGGAGAAAGCAAAGTCCCCCCCAGATTTCCAAAAGAAGTGGTACAGAAAACCTTTTACAGTGCGCTCCCTTGTTTTTGCCAGTGATTTATATAACCACATTTTATGGTCTCACTTTGAATCAGAACAGGCAGGCAATGAAGGCTACACAGTAAGAACAAGAAGACTTGAGACTGCAAGTCCAGTGCTTGTAAAGCTGTATTTCCAAATGTTTTGGACTATCAAACCCACAGTTGCTGGGCTAGACTGGGATGGTTGTGTACAGGTTTCTGTGAGTGAACAGTACTGCATACCTCACTCACAAGATCCTGCCAAAGTCAGAATGCTTTGTACAAAAGGCCCAAAGAGTGTATATCAAGCCTGAAATAGCAACGCAAAATCCCAATCCCTCACAACTAGACTATGCAGTAACTTCATTCCATTTCTAAAAAGAATGGAACTACCTGAAATGAAAGTGGAAACCAATCTCTAGAAAAAGTCCCCTGAGGGCTCTCCACAAGTGGAAATACTCAGACTTTACTTCTCCTCTACTGGCCAAAAGAGCAATGGTCCTAGTTAACCAAGGGACCCCCATCAGGTGTTCAGCTGGGATGAGACTCCCCCCCACTCAGGCTAAGCTGTCTGTAGCATTGAAGTGATCAGCATGGGGTGCTGACAAAGCCCATGGATTAAAAGGCCAAGGTTTTGCTTCCACATCACAACTCGGCCATAGCCAAGCCCCTACTTGTTACCCAGCACAAGCAAATCAAAGCCAGTCTAGGAAGAAAGCTTGGTTTCAAGTCCATGAAACAGCATGCTGAAGTGACTCAATTTCATAGCTATAAATCAGAAAAGGAATAAATATATTCTTTCCAGTACATTACAGAAACAGCATTGCTACAAAACAGGTTCTGGTAATGGTAGGATTTTGCACCTACCTGAGGGATGATGGTGATCTTGAACCGCAAGTCATGGAGCCCTATCTTTGCAATATTAATTCCATCAATAACAATTTCTCCTTCAGCTGCTTCATTAATCCGAAACAAACCTAAAGTAAGTGAGGATTTTCCAGCTCCCGTTCTTCCAACTATTCCAATCTGTTGGGAAGAAATACAGGAACAACTTACTCTGGGGAAGAGTTAAAACATTTCCAAGCATCTACCTGAAATTGACACATTTTCAGAAGGTTGTCATATTTGCTGGGTTATCAACACCCCAAAACAGCATAACAAATTGAGGTGGCTCAAAGGGGAAGAAAAATCACTGGATATGAAAAAAACAAGAACAAAAAGCAGTCAAAATTTGCAATCTAGTCACAGAAGTTTTCAGTTTTTCTAGAAAGGCAGATGGAATTGGGTAGAGCAGGCCAACGTTTCCCTAATCCTTTGGTTCACGCTTCACAGTTGTAATTGCTGACTTGACATTTATCTCGTTTGAATTTGTAGAAAAAATATACCAAAAGCACTCGGTTTCATACTGTGCGTTTTGCTTCCCAGTTAGACTGAAGTCTTCACCAATTCTTTTCTTTTTTTTAAACAAATATAAAAGATTGCTACTTTGGTTGGTTGATATATCTCTTGCCATCTGCCCTTTCTAACCACTCCTGAGTGGTAGTATTCTGCCCATACTTGTAGGTAGAAAGTGTGCACTCAGGAAAAAAGCAAATGCCTAGTTGGATACCACAAATAAGGAAGCCAGATACTAGATCTGTCTTGCAGCTACCGTCTATGCTGCCGTGCAAGATCACGCTATTATTAGACATCAGAGAATCCACGTTGGACTGGGGCAGGATGCGTGTGAGCGCATGTGTGAGGAAGCGGTAGGAGAGACACACACATATCACCATCAGTTTGGCCAGATCCAGAGAATCTACTCTCAAGTCCCATTTTTTCCTGCAGAGTCTCACCTTGCAACTTCTGCCTCACTAGATCAGGGCTTCCCCCCTCTACTTAGTAGCTTATTTTCTTGAGACTATAATTAACGTAATCTCTCTGCAACCTGTACTCCTCTTTGCTTACAGGAAACAAATTAGCAGAATTTCCTGGGAAGGGGAGAGAAGCCAGCATAAACCTCACTTCCTTATGAAACCAGGCCAAAAGATACTTCACAAGCCCACGTAATAGTGTATCTTTACCCCATGATGCAGGACACACCTTGGAAAGGGTAAGAGCCCACTACATCTGCCAGCTACAATAAGACTGATTCTACAGAAGGTCTTCTAGTTCTTAAGGACCCAAGACACACTACAGAACATGGTTAGACCTCTCTTTGGCTTATGCATGCAGACTTATAGACAGTAACACTCTACTATGAATTCACATTCATTACCTTCTCACCCCCATTTATGGTAACATTTATGTTTTTCAGAACCAAATCCAAGTCTTCCCGGTAACGTAAACCATAGCCTCGAAACTCAACCTTCCCTTCCTTGGGCCAGGTACTGGGTGGGGCAGTTTGTTCAATACTCCATTCAGCCTGAAAGAACCATACAAACATACCTGATCAGTTCCTCCTTCAACCAGACACGGGCTCAGAGGACTCGAAGAAACCAATTAAGAAAAATCCTTGTTAGTGTGTAATTTGCAAAAGGAACTGTGATGATGATGGGAAGAGAGGGAAAGAGCTGCCCCAAGGCAGATGAAATGGCATATATAGCCAAAGGCTTTGCTATCACAAGTCCCACTTGCTGGATAAACTTTCCTCTTACAAATGGCAGAATCATACAGGCAGCACGTATTCAGATAACCTCCTTGTACACCCCCACCACAGCGAGGAAACCATTGGGGAAGCCAGACACGCAACTAGAAGCAGTGTAACTGAGATATACACACCAAAATTTTAACAAGCTGGTAGACAGCTGGTGCCTCAGCCTCGCACAGAGGTGGGAGAGAACACACCCCACTGCCTTCACTGCCAGTGCCAAACAAGAAGGCTTTTAGCTGTATAAACACTGGTCTGCTACCAGAACCTGAGAAAAAATTCTAGGAAGCACCCTCATAAGGTTTGGCTGTAAAAATAGTGACTCAAGTCAAGTTCAAGTGACAGGCATGGCAAAGAGAAGCCACGGGAAACTCTGTTCTGTAGCCAAAAGGGGCACAACTGCAGATGAAACGAGTTGTTAGGTGATTTGAATCAAAACAAAAAGAAGTAAAACCTCTTTATTCCCCACACTGAGAGCAAAAAGAGAAACACAAATTAAAAAAATAATGTTTAAGCACTTAGGAAACCAAAACATTTGTGCAGCTCCACTGCTTAGCCCAGGGCAGAATAGCACATTTCCTAAATAACACTGTGTAAATATCAGTGGATGCCCCTCAAAAGCACCCACAGGAACTACCCGCTAAGATACAGCCTGTCCCTAGTGGGAGGGCACTGACAGCACTAAGCTCTATGCCATCCCTCAGCTCAGAGGATATGCCCTCTGCACTCTCCAATCCATTCTGCCAGGCTGTGAGTGAGACCTCAGAACAGGGCACTGACTTCTACAGGTGTGGTGGACAACTCAATGTACCTCCTTCTCCATTTCAGCATATTCTTTGACTCTTTCAACAGCAACAATGTTGGTTTCCAGCTCAGATGACATGCGAACTAGCCAGTTCAAGTATGCTGTAATCTGCAAGAAGAAAAGAAGTCTAGAAGCATTTTGCACTAGATATGTTACCTGCAACAAACAAAAAACATGAGACAACCAGAGCACTGCAAGTTCATGGAATGCATAAACACAGACAAGGTCTTGGCTAATCAGTGCTGGACAGGAGAAAAGTCCAGATGCCTTTAATATGCAGCGGATGAGTTGCCTTAGCCACATCCTGTCACACAGGCAAGGCACAGAAGGAACTTTCCAGCACCTCTCCAGATGCTATTTGTAGTTATTATTTTCTTCCTATGTTCCTTATATTAGTTTTCCCTCCAAAGCCATAGCAAGGTTCTGACTTTCTAATGCAGTCTTAGAATTCAGAGCTTTTTTTTTTTTTTTTTTTTTAAAAAAAGGTAAAATTACCTGCAGTGAGTAGGACACTGAGAGGCCAACCAGTCCTGCGCTGAGTTTGTTGCGTGCAATCACTGCAAACAATGCTGCAAAGAGGACAATACAGTTCCCCACATACTCCAGACGGACAGCCAGCCACCTGCAAGACAAAAATGTAATGCATCTTTCTGGTAATTCACCCACAGAGAATTAAGAATGTGGCCAACCAATGTTCTGTCACACATCTTGGTTTTGAAAAGATTAGTAATATGGCATCTGTGCCCTGCCAGTGACACAGGAACTGCAAGATATGTGAGGTTCTGCTCCAGCAGCATGCGAACCTGGACGGATGCAAAATTAATAAACCTTTTCGGTGCATAAATTCCTGTCTTCGTTCAGAAAGCAGTTGTGGTTAACATTAGGATCATTGAATCAAAACTTTTAAAAAAATTATTACCCAGAAGTGAGGCAGGAACTCTCAGAAAGAAAAGAAATTCAGAAGTAATCTTAATTCCATCACAGAAGTTTAAGCAAAACATCTGTGAAACAGATATATCCACACAGGCTTCCCTACCCTGGACAAGTATGCTGAGAGCTGTGATTGATAAGGAGCACAAGCAGCAGAACCACGTCCTCCCTACATAACTGCCTTTCAATATTTCAACCCCACTGTTACCTGTTTGCAACAATGCTTGGATAATAAGCTTTCTGGTTTTCATCCACTTTCATGTCATTCTGCTTTATGAAACGTTTCTGCTCCTCAAAGGCTCGAATGACACTGACTCCCAGGAGGGTCTCATTGAAGTGAGAATATACAGGAGAACGACTGACAGACTCAAGGCGTTTGAGCTGGCGAGAAGTGGCCACATAAAATCTCTGCAAATCAGAGTATGAGAATTATGGTTACATCCAGACTGCGTCTGAAAAGACAAAGGGAGTCGTAAGAGAATTCCCTGCCATTTGGGCTGTTAGTTACAGAGATTCAACTTACACATGGGAATACATGCCTTCTCCAACACTTTTAGGCCTAAAAAGACCATTACATACACTCTGCTGTTAAACAGCTGCCAATCAAACCATCTCATGCAATAGCCATTTCCTCCTCTTTCTCTTCTCTGCAAGCTTAGTTCAACAATATAAAACACACACATCGCTGCCTTTAAGGTTTACTAGTGCACCCCGATAGATTCACTAATTCAAGAGTCAAAGTCAAAATGCAGCTTCTTCTCTCTGATCTGTACTGGCTCTACTAGATTTCCCAAGAGTAAAGCAAGAGTGAAGCAAGCACACCTCGCCTACACAAAACAGGAGTGGAAAGGCTGCCATCATTTCTCTTGCTCTGTAAACAACGTTCTGATGAAACAGGCACATCAGCAATGCACACATAGCCCTCTAAAGGCTACTCTCTTGTTTGGAAGCAAGTTTTAGAAAAGCCCACACATTTTCTATATTTGGGCTCTGAGCAACAAGCTATACAAAATTTGCCTCAAAATCTAATGGCATTTTCATAAAGTCTACTTAGGTATTAAAGGATTACTTTCTGCACAGAAGTCATTCTACACTTGACAACGGAAGGAAATGCTCTGCTAACGTCAGCTAATCAATAAACCATGCAAAGCACAGTCAGTCAAGCATGACTCAAGTCAAACACATTAAAATCCATCCCAGTGCAAAGTCAGAAAAGAACCGTCCTAAGTAACAGAGGATGGGTGACTGCTGGTCCCAGTGCCCTCAGGTAAAACCCCTTACCTGCACAAACAAGTAGACAAGTCCCAGAGGAGGAATAATGACGGCAGCTATAGGTGTGGCCAGCAAAATGATGATACAAGCTCCAATCACGTTAAATGTAGAGCCCATGAACATCTTGATGATTGGTGGAATGGTGGAGTCAATGGTATCTATCTCCTTAGAGAAACGGTTCACCAGATTTCCACTGGGTGTACGTTCAAAGAAACTCATTGGAGACCTGAGGACGTTGTGCAGCAGGTTAAGGTGCAGGTGTCGTGAAGCAAATATTCCCCCTATTGACACAACCATCGAGTAGCCAAACACAGCAATACCTAGAAAAGACGACTTGTTTTTAACTGCTTCCACCTCTCACACAAAACATTTTCCTTCATTTTGTCACAACTTAGCATTAGCACATCTCTAGTACAATAATCCTGAGGAACTGGGGCTCACTACAGGTAGACTCAGCAATTACTCCAAGTAATTAAAAAGAAAAATAATCAGTGAAAACACCACATTTCTCTCACGGGAGAAGTTGTTTCGCGATTACAAAATTTTGTGTAATATTTGAGCACTTTCCTTGAGTAAAGATCACTGAATTTTAAGGTGGCATTTAGTTTTTATTGCAGGATTTTTATGGCAATTCTGAAGTGGGGTACTTGGGGTGTTAGGATTCATGGCAAACAAACTTTGACCACAAAGAGGACACATAAAAAGCCGCTGAGCTGGCCTCCCCATGGTGCCTTGGATGGACCCTCAAACAGTCAGAGTGAAACACCAGCCTACACAGATCAGCCATGGCCTCCTGTGACAAACTGTCCCTGCGAACCAGACTAGCACGGTTCATTCACAGGCGAAGGAGCCATTTCCTGGGCCAGACGTTTTATCACCAACTGCTGGCTCGTCAGCCCCTTGCAAACCACTTTTATTCTTGTTTTTTACAAACGAAAGAAAACCATATTCACTAACTGAAAAATTTTATAGGTTGATTTGCTTGCCTTTTTTTTTTTTATTCAGTCAAGTTTTTCATATCTCTACAAAGAAAAAAAAAAAACCCACACTCAAATCCTTAGCAACCAGCTGCTGCAATTCTGGGAATACAAGGTCACCAAGAGCATTAGAAACATTCTGAACCAGCTAATCTTAAAATAGGCAAGACCAAGCAAACCTTGAGAAATTCCCAGCGCTCCATACACTCCCAGTCTGACATTTGTGTACTGCTGTGTCCCATTGATAACAGGATCATCCGTCCATAAACTTAGCCAGTAGTTGGAAGCCAGGGAGGCTATGTGATTACACATAAAGAGGAAAATGCTCAAGAAAGACATAAAGAGTCCAATTGCCTTCATGTAGTCCCAGTACACTATTGCCTTTACCTGAAGACAGAAGGGAAAAAATATATTCATTTTGCAGATTAAGTTTCAAAACTGGCAATTCCCCCTTCTTCAACCCCCATTTAAAGTCAGTATCCCTGCATCAGGCCATAAAAACACAACAGTTGCACTCCAGAGAGCCACTGCTTGGGAACACAAGCTGCGAAGCGTTCTGTGGAGACATGCCAAACCCGACATCCCTCCAGGGCAGGCTCACGTCGTCTTTCCTTTGTCTTCCAAGGGAAGGGAAGGGTAGGGAGAGAGCTGCCTGAAGTAACACAGAGCATCAGTGGCAGAGCCAAAAACTTCGCTGAGGAGTTCCAGTTTTTGGCGCTCTCTTTTTACCACAAGATTATATAGCCTTTAATTAAATCCTTGCTCCACATGGCTTGTATCCTATGACCTGTCTTTAACCAGAGGATTCAAGCAACACTGCTAGGAATTGTAACTGCCACTTTCCCAGGAACCTCACTCTCAGGTTTCTCAGACAGCCCTCGGTATCCTGGGATTAGATACTTGTGTCTACAGTGCGTTTACAGCTTAAATTCACCTGAGTCAATTCCAGCTCCTTACGCTGAAGGGCAGATTTCATTAGGTCACCTAATTTGTCACAACCTCTCTCCAAGAAATAGCTGCAAGGTTTTAATTTCTTCTTTTAAACTTTGATGTGGTCAGGCCCATCATCTTAAAAGTTTTGGTGTCAGCACTCTTTCTGCAGACAAACCTGGGGCTCAGGTTTAAGAGTAGAGGGCACAGCAACACTTCCATGAAGTACTATACAGCAAGCAGCAAGTCCAAGAATCCACTCAGACCTTTCCTACCCCAGTTACACGGTCTTTGGAAGCTATTTTCTTCTGAACTCTGTGGATTTTTCTGAAACTGAAACAGAGTGCAGGAAGCGGGAACAGGACACCTTACCCTCCCAGTCTTCGCTGTATCAGCCTCCGTCAGTTTCCAGGAATTCTTTTCAGCAAGCGGCTTCTGCAGCTCTGCTGTGCTGCTCTGGTGCTGTGACTTCCCGGTGTCTCTGCTGTATGTTGAGGAGTTACTGAGTTGCCTGTTTGAAGACATTTATTTTTCAGTCTTAGCATGATACAGGCCAGGTGTTTACTTCATAAATAGATTCAACAGTCCACGGCTCCAAGTCAGTGGCTTACATTATTCTGGTGATAATCAATCTCCTAACCAGTCATCATCAGGTCAGTGGTTATTAGTGCTTCCCTCCTCCCCTCACAGTGCACTCCTAATCCCCCCTGCTGGCATTCAGTTCTCAAGTATCCATCTTCAGATACAACAGGCTAGCCAGTCACAGAAGTCTTGGTTAAGCAATCAAACTCCAGAAAGAAAAATGCTTGGTGATCGTCAACGTCAGCCTTTACAAACCTTATCATCGTATACAGTGCAGCTGCTGAAGTGCAAAAACGGTACCCACACTGGCATCGAAATAGGCCACTGTACTCCCAGGCACTCATTAGCTTCCAGAAATACAGTATCTCTAGAGCACCATAAGAATAAGGCATGGGCTAGGAGACTGATTTTGGGAAGGCATAATCAGAGTGATTGCCTTTGGCCTCTCTCAAGCATAATAGCAACTGTACTAGGTCAGACTAAAGGTCCACTTAGCACTTCATCCTATCTGACAGCAGTCAACTGCAGAAGCCTTGGGAAAGCGTATGAAAGCTGGGCTAGCCAATACAATACTCTCCCTTCTATGCGAGCCAAACCCATGGTATCTTGCACGCAATTGTTTCTTCACATGGAAAGAAGAGTAGCACAAGAGCTCTGTGTGTGCAGACATGCATGCCCAACAGTCTGTACCAGTGACTGGAGCGGGACTGCAGCCTCAGAGGTTCATATGCCCAGGTGCTAGCAACTGGGGAGATTGGGATCCAGGAGCAGCTATTGGGCAGACTGAGTGTCTGAGCCCAACTAGTGGAGGGATCCACCTGGTACATATATATTATATTCTCACTAGTGAACCTCTACCCTGCTTAGCCAGAGATGGGAACAGGATGAGGCCATTTGGTGCTGTGTTTGTGTGGGTGCTCTGAGTGTCCATGACCTGTGTGGCCAGCCATGTATACATGTGGTGTGTATGTACACTCTACATGCATGTGCCTGCTGGGAGTATATCTTCAGCCTTGCTACTGTTGGACCTGGAGCCATGGGGCGGCAGCAGCCTCCCCTCTCTCCGGCTGCTGGTTCCAGCATGATACATTTTCCTCTAACAAATACCATAAACACCAAATTACTGTTTGTCCATGACTGAGTAACGGCAGGGGCAGGGGGAAGACAGACAGACAGACAAAGAGAGACTACACACCTATGCATCAACTTCCCAGGGGCTTCATTCACAAGGACTCCATTTTCTACAGGCTTTCCTTCCTTTCCAGATGGACTATTGGCATCTGGAGGGGACGAAAAAGTAAACATGAAAATGGTAAGCAAAAAGATACAAAGGTTTCATTTCAATCCAAAATGCCAGGCACAGTCCTAATGTGCAAACAAAGGGGGGAACACAAATAAGTATTTACATATACTAATAGATAATTGACCAGGAGAACAGATCAGTTTATTTCCATCCCCAACAGGACTAGCTGCCAAGACAGTGAACATTTATTTTCTATTTTTCTACCAAATGTAGGTCAGTAATAATAATGTAATATAATTATGAGGACATACTTGATGTTAAAGCATGCAATACCAAGTCACACTATGACTCACTCGGGGGGGGGAACACACCAAACAATCCAACCACTCCTTTTCAAACCACAACTTTTACACAGTTAACCATAAATTATTTTCATTTTAGAATGCAATGAGAGGACATTCCAGTAATGATGGAGCAAAGCTGTAACAACAGAAGACATGTTATTAACTTTGAGCCTTCCTGCAAAATTAAGCAGGAAGCAACATGCAAAAGCCTGGTGTTTTTAAGCAACCATAAACCATAGCAATCAGATTAATTTAAGCAAGAGATCTTTCTATGAATGTCACTTCTCAAAAAAAAAAAAAAGAAGTCTTTTTATCCCACATCATCCCATTTGTAACAAGATGCAACACACGAGATAACTGTCCAAAACACTTCACAAAACTTGTCAGCTTGAAATAGTAAGCTTTCTCTGAGCAACTTAATTCAGTGTAATACAGTGCCATGAGTAAAACTTCTAGGTTCAAGTTATGTCATCATTTTCCTAATACAAACCAAATGACTGACTCCTAAAAAATTAACTGTCAATTAAATGGAGCTCTATTTTCTAGTATGAAAGTTAATTCAGAATTTGTAACAAAAAAAGAATTTTGCATTTTAAAGGATTTATGCATAGTTTATGCAAACAAAAAAGCCCACCTGCATCTATTCAAAAAATATGCAGGAAAATTTGTGTAGAACTAGAGTCTGAAGTTTTCATGTTTTTATACTAAAGCAAAATATATGCACAAAACAGTTCATCAATACATTAAGTGTGGACTGCTTCAACATAAAGCTGTTCCTCCTGTGTCTGCAAACTGAACATTGGTTCATTACTCTAAAAACCCAAAGCTAAACTGTTCAGTGTGGTCTAGAAGCAGAAAATGTGAAAGACTGAAGAGTTCAATTATTTAGCTCTTATTTTTATTTATACGAATGAGAGCAAACCAATATGGGACTGCTGGCTATTTTAAGCACTTGACAGCATTTCTTTTGAAAGGCTCCCATATGAAAGCCAGCAAGCATTCCAGCATCGTATCACTCTAGAGCATCACTGAACTTCTAAACCTACATGAACGACACAAAACCACAAATAAACCATCCTGCCCTAACAGCTCTTAAATTTGATTTTGTGCTGTAGGCTACAAAGATTTCCTGCTTATACTGCATTTACCTCTTGAGAACAAAAAATGCTTAAGATTGCCATAGTAAGTCTGGCATGTGCACCTAGGGTATAAGCTCACTAATGAAGGTTCTGTTGAAAAACGTGTCCAGAAACGATAAAAGGGAACAGCTGCAAAGTACTGAACACACATATGAGAACAAAAAGGACCTTCAGGGCTTAATCTTGAATGATGCCTCTCTGGGTACACTCACTAGACTCCAGGGTGCATCTTTAAAGTTTATTTAAAGCTTCCTCATGAAAGTGTTTGAGATAAAGAATTGCTGCTGATGAGTTATCTACAAGCTGACACACCAACCGTTGTAGCAACACACAAACAAGTAACATGCAAACCAAGCTGATACCTTCTATCATGCAGATGAAATTCTTCTAATGACTCAATCTCTTGTAAATGAACTGCAGCTACTCATATTACTCCAACACAAGCACTAATATAAAGCCATATGGCAAAAAAGCAGTTACCTGTTCCCAGAGGTTGAATCGTTCCTTCTAACGAAGGATCTGAGTCTAAAAGTATATATAATTAACTTCTTCCAGAACACACTCAACCATTTTCAATCTTTACAAACACAAATGCATCCAAGTAGCACAACATAAACCACAAAACCACAAATGCCCAGGGCAGGATTGAATTTGCTGAAATGGACCTCTTTTTAATCCCAAGCCTCATACACAGTCAAAAAAGACAACCTCGAGGAAAAAGAAAAAAGTCCAAGTCAGATGGCTACAAGTGACAGATCAAGAAACTTCCTTTCTTTCAAGATACGCACTAATGAAGAGAGAATCAAAAAAAAGTTATTCTAAAGTGGCCTCATATTGACAACAACAGGAAAACCTCACTATGTACAGGGAACTACCATATGCATTTTCCCCAGTGGTGGGGAAGAGACTTCATTCAAGAATCTTAAGAGACTCCCTGACCTTAACATTAAAGATGCAAAGCATCATGTTTTCAGCGTCGCAACTTTTGTCCACATGGCTATGTCTCTCCTCCCACAGCCCTGCTATTCTGCCTTGCTTTAGTCATGCAACTGCAACGAGAGAAGGAGAGCTGTGGCAGCACAGGTTCACTTAGTCCCAGCTACTCTGTAGTCCCCAGTCATCATCCTGCCTGGACAGATTAGTAAGAAACAGTGAGATACTTCACACGTCCAAGCGTTTGATACCCTAACAGCACTCATCTTGAATCAGTATTTGCTTCTGCCATTTAGGGCAGAGGCTGCAAATAGCTTTTACTTTAGGAGAGAGAAAGGAAAGAGTTGAATTTTGCTAGAAGATAACTAAAATGAATTTAAGAGAAAGTCAAATTATTTCCGGATGCAGACAGGTGTTTCCTGAATTACTACTCAGGTCCAGACTCCACAACAATATTTGGAAAAAAGCCAACACACCTCAGTATTTAACTCTTGCCTTCCAAGGAATCAGAAAGGAGAGAAGCACCCAACCATCCCTACAGGTATCATACAAGCTATCTTAACTATCCAACACTGCTATTAAGCTTAACTCACCCTCATGCTGTTAGAAAGAAGCACAGCCACAATATACAGGTGTGCTGGGCTTTACTAGGAGACAGCGTTGATTGTGAAGGTACAATGCTTTTCCTCGCAGATATGAAATCCCAGCCCATAATGCAGAACTAATTTTTATTATGAAATACACATTACTACCTAGTGTATAATACAAAGCAATTCAGCAAGGAAGGTATCTCCCTTTTAAATTCAGCACTTGAAAAAGAAATCTGATTTTTTTTCTCCTCGCTGCTGCAATTGGGAAGCAATTTATACAGAGGCCAAGCAAGGCCCTGCAAATCTTATTCCTGTACTATACTACCTTTTCCAGAAAGCAGATTTCTACTTCGTGCAGGACAACAGCTGAAATTTGGGGGATTAAGTCCACAAAATTTAAGAAAAAACTCAAAGACATTCAAATTGAATAGCTACAAGTCCCTTCAAGATACGCAGATTGTTGAACTAAATGCTCCAGTCCAGACCCTTAGCAGTTCTCGGAGTACTTTTACTCCCCTTCCCATCCAAAACAAAACTGAGTAACCTGTTGTGCTGACAATTCTCACATATAAAAAATATGAGATGAGTAGGCATTGAAAGGTCTTTCAGCTTTTTATTTGATTGCAAAGTCACAGACCCAAATGCTGGGGAGACAGCCATCTGAAGCACAGCCTACACACAATGTAAACCAGATTTAGAATTACTAATTGTGCCGTACATCTCTATCTTTCAGGCACTGCAGTCAAGGCCAAAGATGAACCAGACAGTTAAAAAATATTTCAACCTTATGGTGCAGTTGCACTTCTGTGGAGCCACTTTTACTCCCCACAAACACTAAAAATAGCTCCAGGCTTTTCAAGGACAAATCAAAGTTTATGCTGAAGCCATTTGGGAAAAACAGCAAAACCCCAACCCCCACACACGTTAAAACAAAAACTAACATCTGCTGCATTAGTTTGTATAGGAGACAAGGAAAAACAGTCATAAGAAAGGTAATCTTAAAATAACTATTTGCTATCTGTACAGCAGGAGGTATTGCAGNGGGGGGGGGGGGGGGGGGGAGAGGGACACAACACCAAAACAGAAACGCACTCACAGGAGTCAAGGGCACACCTATGACTCCAGACCAGTCTGCACAGGCAGGAGTAGTACTGGCATCAGCAAAACAGCCACGCTAAATGCCAGAGAATGGAACAATTGCTAAAAACCAGAAAAATTTGGATACTTTTTATACAAGGTGGTAGGTTAATTTTACATGTAGTTCCAATTACTTTGGAGAAGATTACACATGGTAGACACAGTAAGGCATCCATTTCATGTAGCCACAGCTGAAAGCAGCAGCGCGCACATTGTGTTCCCTGTGGCTGAGCACCTACTGCTGCCACCCTTGTCCTTGCCTTCTGCACCAAGTAGGATGCTGGAGAAGAAGGGGGAGCTCACACCTCCCCTCTGAGCCATCCCAAAGACTCACGCAGGGGCAGCTTTCTGGAGTGGGGAGTTTTCCCACACACAGAAGAAACACGGTGAAGCTGAGGATGGGAAAGGCAGCAGTACAGCACACAGCCAGCCAGTAATCCTCAGGAACCCCAATGGGAGAGAGGCGCTGGGAGGGAATGAGGAGCCAAACCTCAGAGGCTGGGCAGGAGGAGAGGCTTTCCCACCCTTGCAGAAGCAGGATGTATTCCAGCCAGAAAGCACCAATCCACCATTTTCTACTTTGCTCCAGCTTAAGTGTTTTCAGGCTGCCAACATGTAGCTCCTTTTTAAAGTGGGTGTGTAAATCCCCTCCAGCTAGCTCAGGCTGACTCCCGTCACAGATTACTCTGTGTTTATCCAAGAACCTGCGATTTTAATGTTTAGTGATCTTTTACACATCTGCTAAATATTAATATTACCCCTGTGTACCAGACAAATAATGCCCCTATTTTTCACTTTTTACCATTGGCAGAAGATCACTCGACCAAAACTGAGAAGCAAATTTTCTGCAAATAGGCCAACCCTATGACATAGCAATCCTCTCCAAATCACCAGGGTCATACTGAAGTTAAAAGTGCCTTTTATTAGACAACTGCAGAGAAGCATGGCAAAAGATAAAGCACTAGCTCACTTTACGAAAGAAGATTCAGTATTTAAACAGAAAAGTAAAGTAACTTAGTTTAATGTAAAGGACTTCAAAACCTACCATGCACTTGGAAAGGGGAGGAGACAAAGTCTAAAAGAACAAGGCTATTAAAGGAGGCAAATCTTTGTACAAGTCAACTTGTTAACTTCCTAGGGAAGCGCAGAGAAAGTTAATCTGTCTCTGGAAGTCTCGTACACTGAAGACTGCAACAAGTCTGACTGTGCTCAAAGTAGCTATAGGAGCACCTACAGAAAATACACAGAAGTTAGCTGGATTCTGCTTCCATAAAATCTCTTCCCACAGTGCTTTTCACAGTGGGAGACCCCACCCATACAGCACTCGCTGTTTACAGACCGTGTCCACCCAAACCACTGTCCCAGTATGCAGAGTGACAACCAAGACATATCAAGAGACCTTTCCAGGAGGAAAGCTAGCCTACAGCAGGGCATCCTGACCTTGAGCCTCAGCTTGACACACCACCCCCAAATCCAACTTCCCATCAGGGATAGCTGGGTGCATGACAGGGAGCCAGGAGAAGATGCTACCTTGCACATCCAGGAAACAGACTCTGCTTGTTCACAGCCTCCAAGGGCAGACTGTGTTGCCAGCCTGGACAGCAGAGGACAGCTTCAGAGAAGAAGGCAGACCATCACAGCCCTCACACAAGGAGCTTTTAGATGAACATCAGGAGCAACCCCGTGCCAAAGGCAGCCATTCAACACCTCTTTAATGCTTCACAGCTTCATTAGTGCAGCTAAATGTGTCACCGTTTCTGTTTTGCCTGTGACAGGCATGTGAAGAGTAGACTAAAAAATGCCTCTGCTTTCCCTCTAGGGAATGGGTGGGAACCAAGGGTTTTCCAAATGGAAGATGAAGGGAAAAGTGGGCTCAATCCCTTCCTTGTTCTGGAGAGCCTGCTCCGCAGCACTCACCAGCAGGCATTTGCTACCAAACAGGCCTCAAGCACATGCCAACAACTTAACGCCAGTCAGCACAGTCCAAGCACCCCTCATACTTTTCGACATGAGCATATGGAGGAGTGTCAGGAGATCACCACAGGCAAGCTGCTGAAGAAAACAGGCTGGAGGCAAGAGACTAAGTTCCCTTATTAAAATCCAATACTGCAACCACCTGCAGGTAAAAAAAAAAAAATCTAAAGTATATTCCTATATCAGCACAGCCTTACAGCTGTTTTGGAAAGCAGAAGCAGGAGTCAGGGATGTCAGCTGGAAAAATGAGCTGCTGCTTCCTCCCCATCCCCAAAGGAATTATCTGCATAAAGAAGACACATCCTAATAAGCACAGGAAGGCTGTATAAACCCCAGCTGGCCTTTACTTGATCTCACAACCATCTGAATTTTGCTTTAAGTGAGGAGTTTTACTACATATCTGCTCCACATTTTCCTCAATTTTAAGAAAGAATGTGTGTTTAATCTCATAACCTTCAATGCCCTCAAGAAAGAAGCCCCTCTACATATAGGTATATCACAAGAAATAATAATTTAACTTTCCTTCCACTACTAACATTTTTCCTTTAACGTGACTCCCTTAACATGCCACACATCAGCTTATCCCAAGAGAATTTATTTGTAAGCTTACCGCTGTTCTCCATGCTTTGTTCAGCATTAGCATATGTACGAAGAAACTCAGCAAAAGCCCCATCTTGCTTCAGCAGCTCCTGGTAGGAGCCCATCTCAGAGATTTCTCCGTCAGTCATTACCAGAATTGTATCCATTTGAGGCAGATAGTTGATTGCATGGGTTACCAAAACCCGTGTCTAAATAGCAAAAGAAAAAAAAAGTTTTTCGAACACCTCAACATCTCAAATTAGTAAATACAATGGTTGAACTACTGCTCTTGCTGCTTGAATTCTGTGTATAACAGTAATAACTATGGACAGGCACGCAGCATTTTTAAGAAAAATACTGTCCTTGTCTTGATTTTTGCATCAAAGAATTTTGAATTGCAGAAACCAGTGCACATTTCATTATAAAAACTCACTCAGTGTTTTATAGAAGTCCTCTAAAAATCTCAGAAGGATCCTTTCATTTTTCAGAAGTTTGAAACAAAAGTCTAAATATGCAACTTGACAAACTTGGAATCATTTGAACTCAGCAAAGAAAAACAAATCATTCTTTAGAGACAAGTATCTCATTATGACATACTTTATTTTTCAGGATTCCTTTTGGTCCAATAACTTTTTCAAAAATATGTTTCCCAACATGAGCGTCAACAGCTGATAAAGGATCGTCAAATAAATAGACATCTGCATTACAGTAAACAGCCCGAGCAAGACTGACTCGCTGTTTCTGTCCTCCAGACAAATTCACACCCTGGGGAAACAAGAAAATATGAACCTTTATTTACAACTGAAAAGAGATGTCCTGCTTTGTTTGTGAAAGTCATAGGTGGTTTATGCAAATTAGAGAAATTTCAACATTGTATGAAACAGATCTCCATCACAAATAATTTCACTACCACGATAACATAAGCAATCACAGTCAAAATCCTCTTGGAAGGAAGCACATCTATTAAGTTCTCACTGTCAGTGAGGGGCTAGTCAAAAAAAGTGTTTGCTAGTCTTGTAAAACAATTAACCCAGACCAACCTACCTAACTCTGTACATTCAGAGACTACTTTTCTTCTCAGCTGTATTTCTGCAGTAGTGCCTCTGCTTTAATAAACAAACTGTTCACACTCTACAATTTGGTTGGCCTACTGACCAATAAGGAAGATAAAGCCCCTTTACTGAATCTGGGGCTGCCAGTTGGCAGCTACACCCCACCTATAACTAGTCAGCAGGCAAAGCATACACCCCTACATATCCCTGTCTTCTGGTGAACATCAGCTCAGCAGAACGCCATGCAGGTTACATACACATACCCTGCTGGCCATGTGGTATGGGGACACCCAGTCCTGCTCCCATAGCATACAACATCTATACAAGTTTCTAAATCCCATACCACACATACTTTTGCAACCAAGTGCCAGTTTTGGGGTGGTGGTTGTTTTTGTGGTTTGTTTTTGGGTTTTGGGTTGGGGGGTGGGATTTGTTTACTTGTTTTAAATGAAACTGAAGTGTTCAGAATATTCTTCTCCTCCTGCTTCCATACATTTTTCTACCCTATGACCACTGCTACTTAGAGACAATTACAAACTCTCATTGCAAGATGCTTTTGCATTTGTAATTGAGGACAGGTTTCCTCCCCTTTGAGGCTTAAAGACAAGGAAAACATACTGTTCAAATTTGCCTCTTATTCTAGAGGATTTCTACTCTGAATGTTTTAAATTCAATACCACTTTAAGATAAAGTAGAATAGTAGAATAGAAGTCATATGGCCTTAACGACAAGCAATAGCACTGTTATGGTAGAGTGGGTATTTAAATACCTTTTCTCCTATTTCTGTTTTGTCCCCTGTAGGAAGAATCTCTATATCAGGCAGCAGTGCACAAGCCTCAATCACACGCTTGTACCGGCTCTCATTCATCTCTCTTCCAAAGATAATGTTACCTTCCAGAGTTGCATTTTGGACCCAGGCTTGCTGAGGAACGTAGGCTACTGAGCCCTGCAAGAAAAATGAAGTTCCTTATTCAGTACTTTAGACGAGAAGTCTACACACAAAGTCAAAGCACAGCAGGGCTTTGTGAAGCAGGCCGTGCTAATCACCTCAGAAATTGTCTATGGTCATTTCAAAACTGCACGAAGTGGTTCTTGGGCTACCGCCTCCTCCAAAATGTTATTTTTATAATCCTCTTTAGAAGTGAATGTAACAAAGTGTGTTGGTAGAAAATAAAGGGCTTCAAACAAAATATGATTCTCTAACATAAACTTGGAGGAAACACTTGTTTAGAGAATGTTTGCACAATTACTGAATGTCAAAAGTCATTAGTTCTTTCATACAGTTATAAATTATGTTCTGCATAAAACAATTTAATCTGAAATGCAAGTGTTTCACAAATGCATCCCTGCCAAGAGATTTCTGCAGAAAGTAGGGGAAGTAGTTTTTATATAAAAGTCACTTCAAAGGAAGAGATTGAGCTACTACAAAGTATTTTGCTTTGAAGATTAGTTCTGCCTTCCCTTTCTGCACAAATAATCAGCGATTCAGATCTCACCTACTTTATTTTCCCAGAACAATTCTGGAGGTGACCAAATGTGCATTCTTTTAAATGCAACATACTTGGTTTGCTCTTAAAATAATTCTCTTTCCATACATTACAGTAGCAGCAAAATCCAAAAGAAGGACTTTTTACTTATTTACTTACTTACTTCCAGGTTGTTTCTCCTCTGTGAGCTCTGTGCAACTCTGATGTCTAAGAAAGTACACACTACAACAGCAACTTTTCCCATGTTCAGGTATCTGGGTGTACCCTCTCTCCTTGTAATTCTCTGATGTCTAAGAAGGTATGAACCAATATTGCTCTTCCTCAGGCTGCACTACGTATAATAGGGTCTCTCCACCTCATACCTGGCTGCCAACAAGACTCACCAGAATACTTACCTTTGAGATCTCCATCATTCTGTCTATTTGGCTAAACCTGAAACCAACAGATTTAGAAGTTGTTGGGTCGAGGCTTAACAGGCAATTACACAGAGTGCAACCTATGGCATATACATGGCTTGCCAGGAAATCAGGCTAAAAAATGCATTCATTTGAAAGGCCATCTCATCTCCTTTTCACACCACTTGGAAATCTAGAATCCCTCTGGCAATACCCACAAATAGCCAAACAATTCTTCAGACACATCACACCTTGACAACCACGTAGCCTTCCTTTTTGTCCATCTCCCCCAGTAATGCAGACAGCAATGAAGACTTTCCACAGCCAACTTGACCAACAACAGCTACCAAGGAGCCTTCAGGAACGGTGAAAGTAATGCTGAAATAAAATGCACATAATTCAGCCTTGCTTGCTGGCACATCCCAGTAGTTAAACAGTCTATTGAACAGCCCATATAAAGCCAGATGCAACGTGAACACGCACTGCAAATGCTGACACAGCACAGAAACTTTTAACTGTTTGAAAATGCAAACCTCTCATTCAGAAAGCACTCAGCTCTTCTTATACTTAGGACATAACATCTTAATATGTAATTAGCCAAAAGGGGAAGAAAAAAGAAAAAAAAAAAAAGAAGCACCATGACACAACCTGTCCAATATTTCTCTCAAATGTTCTGTGAACACAAATGTAAGTATCAATGGATGCTTCCCAAACAGCATCCTTGTCCCAAAGAATATGCAATTCGAGGCCCAAGAAAGAGCAGCCAAAATGAAGGAAGGGGACAGGGAAGACATGGCTTGTAGCTGCATCACCCCAGTTACTTTGTTAGTCATACCATGTGCAAGGTTCTTCACTGGTTTTCTTTCACTGGAATCAAGGATGGCTACAGTTCAGTGAGAATAAGATTTTAAAAGGAAGACGCCGAGGACATAATGCAAACATGAGGGAATGGGGATAATTACAAGGGGCTAATCTGGCTGCATCCTCTAGATGGAGCTCATCCCATCTGCAGCACATAGCAACAGCTTGAAATCTGAGGCTTTCTCTCCTCCCATTATTATTATTATTGCTACTCCCCTTTATGCATTCCATACATACAACATACTTTGTAAATTCCTCTAGTTCATGAAGGCCCTGGTTTAAAAAACAGATATCAAACACAGGTTATTTGTTCTCCTGTTCCTTTAAGGCAACAAACTCTTTTGCATATAGATTTTGTAATTCAAATACAGATCATTTATGATACAACAAGATTATGGAGTGGAACGAAGGGTACTAATTCTTACCTGTTCAGTGAAGGAGGATCATTTTTGGACCAGCTAAACGTTGCATTCTTTACAACAATGCTTCCTTCAGCTGACAAATAGAAAATTCATATTTATAAAAGGGTCAATGCAAGCAGCTAAATTGTATGCTCCAGATCATGCCACAGAAGTCAATCTAAGCACACATAGGCAGAGGTGTAAAGCTACTTTTCCAGCAGAACAACAACCCACTGCTTACCAAAAGCTTGTGTTCTGCTTTTACTGAATTTTTCAAGACAGCAGAGGTTGTGAGGTTACACTTTGTCAGTAACCAGGAGGTACATGAACGTCAACTATACAAAGATCCTGACTTACTCAGCTGCATCCTCCTTTATCCAGCAACTCCACTGCAGCACTGCAAAGTCAGTTCAAGAAACTAGCAGCCTCAATCTGACTTGTGCTTCAAAGGAAGCATCAGCTAAACTGCCAATTCCATGTGTGAAGCCAAGTTACTACAAGAATGATAGAGCAAAATAAATCAAACTACCAAATCAAATAACTTTAACCAAAAATACTGTTCAGTGAAATGTCGCATGGTATTGGCATGGTACATGGAAATGTAGATTTCTACAGTGACAACTCAAAATATACCACTCCTAATTCAACCAAGTATGCAATAAATACTTAGTCTAGGTAAATATTTACATTAGTATGCAAGTACAACCCATTATGGACAAAAAAACAAACCAAACGAAAAAAACACCACACCACACTAAAGATTTGCAAGCAATGTATTCATGGTTGTGTATTGTCATGTCATGGTCACGTGTTCAGCTGAGAAAGAGGAGGAGATATTCCCAAAAGGAAGATGGGGGCGGGGGGGGGAACCAATACATACAGCAGATGACTGTTTACGGGAAAGCCAAGTGACTAAAATGATATAGAGCTCAGCTAACTGCATGAGAGGGACTGATGGGGATTTCACCATCTTTGTAAAAAGTAAGAAAATCATTTAGAAATGACTGACAGTTAATGACTACAGACATAGTTAAAGTCAAGTTTTGTTTTGCAAGAAAAAAGGCATTTGTTTTTCAGAAAGTCTGCCTTCATGCTTGCCTGTCTCCTAAATGGCTCTATATAACTGGACCGACAACACTGGATTACAGTGGGAGTGACGCTGGAAATAACATTCTTTGCGCAAAACAGAAAGTAGAGGCATTTGCCAGAATTGGGACTTATCCTTTCTCCTTCAAGGGTGCTGAAGTGTTCCATGATTATTGTTCTCCAAAATGCTGGGCTTTGGCACAGCATTAATTATCATTCTGTTAACTGCCTACAAATTTCAAATGGCTACACTTAAAACAGACTAACAAGTAATTTTTTAAGTGACCATCTATGTCTGGATGCAACCATTCTGTAGTTTGGACACAGGAGTTGGGGAGAGGAATGAAATTACCCGAGAAGGTGGTAGAAACTCTATATAATTTTCGTTTTACAAACTCCCTTCTCTGCTTTCTGGCTAAAATTTATCCGTAAAATCTACCAAAATGCAGTAGATTTGTTACAGAAAGCAAAAGAAACACTGTGAAGCCACCCAAAAGCTGCACACACAGATTTTCGACAGGAAAAGAAACTCACCTTCTGTGATGGGACCCCTGATTATGCTGTCTGGATCTAACTCTTCGTGAGACAGGAACACCCTAAGGCGCTTCAAGGAGACACTGGCCTGCATGGGAAAGGGATGCAAAACTATCTTATACTCTGCTCATTATATTTAAGAGCTTGTTCCTTTGCACGACATGTACATTACATCATTATTATGCACCCCTAATCCCTCCTTAAATCCATTGCATAGTTTCTTGGATAGTCACCAAACTCACACTTCCCAAACCACAAGAAATATGGTTGATTTTAGGAACACCCATCCACCGTAACTGGGATTGGTAATTTTGCTTGCACAGCACTAAACATACAGGAAATGCAAAGCTCCCTTTCTGAGGTGGCTGAATTTCATCAGTGGACTTTCTCTAAACACAGGAATGTAATCTTTCCACCCAGTGGCTACTTCTGCACAGAAACACCCGTTAGCGACTGAAGTCTTACTTCTACTATGCTGCTGATAACCATAGGAAGCATGTTCAATGGAAACCTAAGGATGTTGAATAATGCTAGGGAAACAAATGCCTTCTGAGCATCCAAGATGTTGTTCTTGTCTATTGTGACGTACACAGCAAACGTGGACAAGGCAACCTGAAACAAAGTGCAATGGTTACAGTTAGGGTAACATTTTTTTAAAGCCACTAACTCAGGAGTCACACAGTCTGACAACTGGAATCAGAGGCCCACAAATCAAAGAAAGAGTAATGTTCCGGTAACTTCCTTGCTCTTGATAATGCTTTTTGCAAAACAAACATTTGATTTAAATCTAGTGTTGTAAAAAGAAGTTGATGGCTCCTCTTGGAAAGGTGTCAAGTGCTCACTTTCTTCACATAGCAAAGGTGAAACCACAAATGTCCCAGGCTATTTGTGGTCACAGTGCAGGAGAAGGGAAGGAGAGG
>WAAD01010052.1:35543-49626 GCA_013389945.1 Fregata magnificens | reverse complement strand
ACCTTAATGGTTCTATGATTCTATGATTCTATGCTAAATAACACTTCATCTCTACAGTGAAAAAAATGCCCAAAAGGTCAGCCACCATCTGATGAGCTTGTGGAATTTTCCTCCTACCTGATTACAGCAGATAATTCCAGAAGTACTTGTCTTTGAAAGCAGAAAACACGATACGATAAACCTGTGACTTGTTTTGCATAGTTGCACTCAGGCAGGGAAATTAAATGCCAACATGTTACTTGCTGCCAGTCCTTGAAAACCAATGGTATTGTAAATCAACGTCAGGGTCTTGCCTCTACTGTCTCTTCCTCTTATTGCTTTATTGAACAAGGTGGAAAAACGAAGACTTGCTCCACAGCTGACAGGAACTAAAGAATATACAGCCACATAAACATCCATTACATTGCAACTCAAGCCTTCATATATTGTTTTGAAGGCAGAACCCAAACAACAGACATGTGAGGAGCAATGAGAGCTGCGACTTCCAGCTAACTCCAGAAGCACTGCTGTAATAAACCCAATGGGCAATCTCTGCCATAGAAACAGCTGATCAACTGTCACAAAACCAAAGGTCAGGATCTAAACCAACTACCCCACAGTCCTTAACCAGATAAATCTCTTAAAAAATTCAAAGTTTCATTGACAAGCAGGTGGTAAATGATTGATAAACCAATTTTACAAGAAGAGTAGCATCACAGAGGAGAAAGAAGTTGGGGTTTTTTTCATTACCACTATTCTAACAGGGCTAGTCTAGAAAATATTCCTGGTACTTCTACAGAAAACAAAAATAACACAAGGTTTACAGGATTGGCAGATAATTACGAATCAGAAGAGTCATAAATAACACATGTATTCGGCTAGTATCTGGTTCATCCAGGCTGAAGAAGCAAAAGGGTAAACAAGTTAAAGGTAATGTGTATATATGTTACAAATGTGCAACGAACCAAAGTCAGATTCCCAGTAAGTATAAAATATAAAGAAGTAAAAAGAGCAGATCACAATTCTACATTGTAGAAGACACCGAATAGGACACATGGAAACTAACGGTATTACTAAAAGTTACCTAAGGTTGCACGTCATTCTTGAGGCAAACAGAAACACTTTCATTTTAGAAGACAAAACAAATCTGAAGAAAATAGACTGCATTCCCATAGGGATGTTAGCTCCTGCTTCTTGGCTTTGGTTCTCTTTCAAATATAAGTATTTCTGCTGTCTTTACAGAAACAAATGGGGAAGGGGGACCTGCTTTACATTTATTACTGGTTTCTTTTCTAGATGCAAAGAGCTGACTGTACTGCCCCCAGATAGCTCCTCGGTGACTAACACGGACACATGAGTTGATTCACCCTCACCCACAGGAATATTTTCTCATTTGCTGGAATATGACATTCTAATATTCAAGCAAGCTCACAATCCCCAAAACATAAAGTCTCGAAGACAAGTAGTCTTATGAAATGAAGCTTTCACCAATCTTGTATAGGGAGTGCTAGTACTTGTCACTATCTAGCACTATCACTTGCACTAGCAATAAATTTATCTAGGTGGTAAGCTATCTCTTGCTAACACCTGAAGGCAAGATCCAAAGCCTACTAAGATCGATTAACAGCTTTTCAGTAATTTCGACAAGATCTGCATCAGGTTCAGGAAGGCTACGGCTGTTGTGTGGAGATGACCTATACTGCTTTGACAGATGTTATTTACAAGGCATGTCAAAACCAGATTTAAATTCAACTATTCAGCTTGGATTATTGCAGAAAACACGTACCTTGAAACAAAATCTGAAACCCAGATCCTTAATGGGAGGATGAATATAATACTGATGCCACTTTCTGTGCAGACCAACCACTGTGTTGGCTAAGTTTCACTTACACTAGTATTTCTTAGTTCTCTGCCTTTTGTTGCAGCTATAAATCCTAATTCATACATTGTTAAAAAAAAAAAAAGTTGCTTTCTCTCTTTTCCTGTCATCAAAACATCATGCCAATAGGCAGTTCAGTGCCTCTGGAAGAAGAGAAGTACAGTTCATATTAGATCAAACAACAGATCTTATTTTTAACATGACTTCCATGTGGTCTTCAGGGAATGAGATAAAACACATTTGTCACTACATCAGTGAAAGGGCAATTCTAACATGTAGCTCTATAAGCTGAAAATCTGATTTCCACCAGCATGGTGAGTCTGAATGTGTCAAAAATAACTACGAACTCTCTTATGAGATTTTGTAAAACTGGTGCAAATGACACCTCAATTCTAATGTCTCACTATTAGGTACGGGCCCAAAATATTATCATTAAAATGTATCACAATCTGAGGAAAAACTAGGTATTTTTTTAAAGTTATTAAGAAATAGCTAACCTCTTGACTAAAAACCTATACTGTATCAGCCAACTGAAACCCGCTCTTAAGTTTTAGATGCATTTCTTTCTCCATTTAACTGGATTTTGTTCCTTTACCATGAACTCCCTCTCCTCTGATGATATCCGGGAGGGGGATTCAAGTGTGGCAATAACTGTGGCCATATCCAGGTGTCAGGCAACTTCTTCTTCCTTCTGATACAGAAACAGCCCACTCCAGCCCTCATGTGAATGCAGGCAAACACCCAGGCATGCTTCCCCAGACTTTTAGCAAAAGCCAAACACACCTTCCTGTATTTGCCAGAGTGCTCGGTTGTTACCACATATCTGTGTGGGTGGCAAGTAAGGCTACCAGCTGTCACCCTCCTGACCCAACAGCCAGATTTTACTGCTGTGGGCAGCTGAGCAGCAGCTGTTGTTATGAGCTGGGATCCCCAGCCTTCGGCAGCCAGACTTGCTGGTTATGACGGATAAATAATCCAAAGAGGACTTTTCAGAATGTTATTATAAAATGAAAAATGTGCTGGGTGTTTAAACCAGAATATAAACTAGGAAGATTATGGTAACATTGAATGTGTTGGTGGTGGCACTGGTGCAGTGTGTGGCATGAAAAAAAGAAGAGACCTCAAAGAAAAGTCATGGGGCTAATTACAGGACTATAATCCACTTAATTTATCCAAGTGAGACTTTCACCATAATCTGCTGATCTGAACCAAAATTTGGTAACGGAGAGATCTTCCACATAGCACACAATGGTATAACAAGACTCCATGGCTGGAAATTGAAGGCAGAGCCACAGGAAGAAAGAAAAGTATTTTCTTAACAGTGAGGACAGCCTACCCGGAATTTTGGGGACAGTAGGCGAGAATCACTTCACCTCCTTTTAGGTGGCCAGAAGTTGAATGTTTAGTTTCAATTAGGGTGGGTGCCCTGTATTGTCAACAGATATCCTCCACAGGGTGATTCACCCCATCTTTAACTTCTACCTCATGACTCACTGGAGGTCCTTATGTGCCTCCATCGATTATACAGAGTTCACTCAACTGCAATGGATAGGATACCTGTGATAAACAGCTACAGCTAAATAAGATGAATCCTACTCCATGTGTGTGTGTATATATACATTATACATACATACATAATATATATCCATGTATACATACATATATCATGATATATCATCGACCCCAACCATATCTAATAGACCTCAAAGGGAAGTCCTTCTGTTCAAATCTAGGAATCTATTTTAGCAGCTTTCAGCAATGCACTTCTTCCTATGACAGAGCTCATGTTTCAGTTTCTTGTAGGTACCTGCAACCTTCAAGCTAGTACCCCATTTAGCTTCTGATTTCCCGTATATCAGCCAGCTCAGACAGTCCTAACAGGAGGATGATCTTTGTCCTCCCCTGCCTTCAAAGGCATTAAATGGGAGACCAGATATGCTGACAGACTCCTTAGATTTGTGTCATTTTCAGCAAAAAGACTGCATTAATTTCTTTTTATTGCTTCTTCCTATTCATTATGGCATTGACACGCATAGAGATTTTCTGTGAATAACAGCAACCAGTTATAAGCATGACCATGCATTCATCTGAAATGAGCTTGTTATGATCCACCTGTTTATCACTTATAAATTATGAAGAAGAATTTCTGAGTAAATCAGGTGGTATTATACCAATGCAAGAAAATATGACCAAATTCTTTTGGGAAGAAAATATCTGAAGACTGAAGCAATGTGTGCATGATGACACTTCCCTTTATTAGGAGAATGAGCTAACTTTTCTAGACCATTTATGATTTCTTCTCTTCAAAGCCGGGATCATCCTCTTTTAGTTCCCAACTGAATAAACTTTAGTGGAAAGGTGTCAGGTGCAGCAGTGTTATGTGACTTTTACTTTTAAGCCACTATTTAATTCATGACTTTGTTATTACTCTTGTTTACTTGTGCATCCATTTCATTAATAATAGAAATATCTGTGTCCTTAGTATACTTCATTTTTATGCAGCACAGTTCTCATGGTTGATGTTTCTCTGCTGTCCTTTATGCAGTTGTTTCTATTTACATATTTTAAGTAACTGAAGCCCAAATCTACAGTGTATGCCGAAAGATTTAAAAGTACAACATCAGTTTAAAACTTGCAAGAAGACATGCAGAATTATTTGCTTCACAGTGGCCAGAGTAACATTCCCATAAATTACTTGTGGTCAGTGTCCAGGTTTTGTTCATCCTATATGCTACACCAGAATACCGACCTTTCACGCATACCTTACTTTTATAATTTTTGTGCAAAAGTATGCTCTCTGAAGCAAAGATCAACTATTATCACCATATATATCTAGAAAATGTAAGACTACCGATACTAATGTAGACTGAAGACTCTTACAAAGTAGAAAAGGATCAACAACGATAAACAGAGTTGGCCTGTGGTTGCCCTATCCATGCCAAACAATGAAAGATGCTTGCATAGCAAACAATTCTTCACAAGGATGAATCACCTTCAAATGACAGAGAAAGTGGCGCTATTTTAATCTTGCATTGTGACAGAACTGACATTGATCTGCATTGTGTGAGATACTGCACAAGGACAGCAAGACGGGCAGTCCCACTCAGAAGAAATTCAGTCCAAATAATCAAGAGATGGAAGGAAAATCAGAGCTTTGAAGAGTTCAAAGAGTCCCAGCAGATGACGTGACTGAATGAAGGCCACAAAGCAGATAAGCAAGAACACACTCAGGTCTCCTCCCCATCTATAGAGTTAATGCCTTTTTGTTGAGCACATGACTTCACTTGACTTCAAATAACAGTGCTGCATTGTACTCCTACATTGATTTCTACATAAAACACAGCAAGAGGGGAAGGAAGACACCGGAGAAGTACACCTTTAGGTACAATGCATTGCAGATGCTGTAAGAATTGTGAAAAAGCTAGCAAACAAACAGAGTGCAGCAGCTCTGATATTCCAGGGGAGAAAAATCTTCTTGGTCCTTTTGTTAGTGNATTCCAGGGGAGAAAAATCTTCTTGGTCCTTTTGTTAGTGGAATCTCTTAAAATAAAACAGTATTTTTAAGTATAGGACTGTCTCAAGCTTTATCCTCTTCCAGCCGATATTCTTAGTTATGAACATCAATTTCTCTCAGATCCACCTTGATCCTTACATAGCAATTAAACGCCAGGTATTATTGCGCCATTTATCTAATGGTCTGTGACAGGGTTAATTTATTACCTTGATTGTTTGGCTTAGATAAGAAAGCACACATGTTTTTCCACATGGGTGCACTTACTTTTTTTCCTGTGCTCAGAGTAACTTTTTGAAGACCTAAAAACGAAACAAACAGGTAATATCAATAAGAACTGGGTTCTATGCCCTCAGTGTATTTTTAAATAATAAGCTGTGCTGCTAGCCTCTTTATGCATATCAGCCTTTCTAGAGCACTGCTGTATCTGAATACACTACTGATGCAAAATACTATGTCTGTAAAAAGGAGAATAGTAAAAGCACTTGTTATTATACTTTTCTCACGTAGCCTGGGGACATATCTAATTACTGTTTTTAACTATGGACTCAAAACACATGAACTATGGCCCAGGAGATGCTAATGATTACTGATGTCGTGCATTACAAAAGCTTGAAGGTTTGAGTTACTAAAATATTTTTGTTCCATATGTCAAATCTGAACTGAAGCTCTAAATGAGCTGAGCGTAATTGGTGAAGAGCTGAAGGCATCCGACGGAATCTCAGGTGGTTGCTTAGCTCACCAGGATTTGAATAAAAGCAGTAAAACTTCCTTTTATCTGGGACAAAGAGAGAGATACCATAAAAAGGTGGGGTGGTGTTAAGCTACATGGTGCTACATACAGCCCTGGCATAACTAAATACAAAAAGAGCAGAACTTACAGATTATTTAATACAAAAGAAGAGGGTAAACCATAACTTCCTTCCAGCACAAGTGGCAGGAAGAACTTTATTTTCTTTTCTCTGTTTCAGAAACGCTACTTAAACTGAGATATAGTTTTTCAGGCTTTAAGTTCTAACTCATTAGTTGCAACAAAAAAAAATCTCAGAACAACGGATAATTAAAAAAAAAAAATTAAATACAGCCAGGTGCATGTTACTATTACAAATCCTGACCTGACAGTGGCAAGAAGGGGAACAATTAAACAAACTTAAAGAAAAAAGTCTACACAAGAATTATTTTTTTGTGTGTGGTATATTTGGTCCCGTTAATAAAGTAGCTTTGTAGGGAAGGCTAAATATGGATGCCTTAACTTATATTGATATAAAATCTCAGGCTTCACATTGCACCAATCACTAATTTTGTATTTACTAAAATGTAGAAATAATGTTCCTTGGCTCAGAACAAAAAAGTACTTTATTAATTTCATGGAGTTACTGCAGAGGTTAATTTTACCCAATGTAATTAAGTTCTATGCAAGCTATTTTTTTTTCTTCTCTCTGAATGCCATGCATAGAGAGTCAAATATGCTTTCATTGTGCAGCAGCTGTATCAGCTCTTTGTCTGTGCTTTCATGGCTTCTTTTGGTCTACTGTTTCTACATTTGAGGCTTGTAAGTAAAAGCATAAATGAAGAAGTAAACAGAGTGCAATGTTCATAAATGAATCTCACTCACAAAGAAAGAAGCTGCTCTATTTAACTCTTCTGGATTCTTCTTGGAATCTGTTCCAGGGGACACACACCTCTGAAAACTGCTTCCACAGCTTTTCAGCAGCGGGACCATGTCATTGTTAAGTGGTTTAATGATCCCTTCAGTGATCCAAGCAGTCTTCAATTGNGCGGTGTACCACAGGGTCTGTTGCCTTCAGGAGTCTTTTAAAAGACTGTTACATCAGAAACTGAATGCTGCCTCCACTTTTTTTCTCCCTCCTTTGAATTCAGTTATCAAGGAGCAGATGCATGGTCAGATTGCATCTGGTATTGATTTCCATCTGCCAGAAAAAGCTTTTTTATATGTAAAAAAAAGCTACAAGATTACGGTACAACTATTCCTAAGTAAGAACTATGGACTTGAAAACCCCAGAAATCTGGAAAATTATTTTCACATCTGAAAAACTGTATCAGTCCACCTTCAAGATCCTGACTCAAGTTTCTAGGCTTAGCTGCAGTACACCTGTATCAAATCTGTAAGCTCAGTGCATGCTCATGGGGTATATACCTCAATGACAGCCGAGTCTCTATTCATACTTCTTATACCTGTAGGCTAAAACATTTGAAATAATACTATAACTACCTGCCTTTTTATGCTTTCAAAAATCTCCTCTTGTAATGTTATCTTGCACAGAAACTGTGGCAATATAATTATATTTACACAAACTCAGAAATAACAAAGGGAAAGGAAGTAGCTCTAACACCTCTTCACTGGAAGATGGGCAAATGTTTAAGTAAAAGGCAAGATAAGGATCAGAAGTTAAGCAGCTGAGGTAGGTAAGAAAGCATGAAACACTTTCCTAGAAGAGGAAATTATATATCTAAACAGAAGGCTGGGCGGGAAGTCATACAGAGAGAGGATTCAGAGACTGCACTACTTGTTTGTTTAATTTTATTGGGCCTTTGATATAAAAAGACAGCTAAGACACTGAAAACACTGTAAGAGAAGGGAGGGACAGGACACTGGGGGAAATGAAAAGAAGTTCAGTACTACTATCACGCTGGTCATTTTCAGTTTCCTTTACTACTATTACTATTATTAATAGTAGCAGTATTAGTAGTAAAGAAGTTTAACTAGAGTGCTAGTTAAATCTATTTAACCTGAAATTACCCTACCTAATTTACTCAACAGGTTTCTTGGCCTGTTTAAGATTACTTCTACTATTGCTATAGGCAACAGCCTCTCGCTGTCAAACCATTGGACAGAAAGTGCCAATTCCAGCACTGACAGTAAGTCAGATAACAAAATTGGGGGTAAAAAAGAGAACAAAAATCTACAATCATTCATAAAATATCATATTTTTCTTCAAAATTTTATCTTTTTTTTCCCTAGAGACAGCAAGGGCATGAATCTGAAACAGAAAAAAAGGCTGGTGGAGATAACTCACATGGTAAGCAAACCACAAAAAAAGCAACGTGATGGAAATCACATTCTGAGACAGACCCTTAATGACTCAGATATTCTGAATTACTTTTCAAAAGGAAGTGGTTATTTCTGTAAGGGGGGAAAGGATATCAACTGTCACATGATACTTCACTATATTTGTACTCAGAGCTCTACGGAAGTCACCTATTATTGCCAAAAAAATTCACAAGGTTCTCTACACGTTTCTCAAAATTGCCATCGCAGGAGTGGAAGAACAGACCCTACACTTGTGTCACGCAGGCAGAATCTGGTTCTCAGTATTTTCTTTCATTAATGGGACTACCAGATTATTGACGGACAAAAGCAGAGCTGCCAACGGATGAGAATGGAAGTGAGATGCACACTGCCAATAGACATGAACCACTGTATTCAACCTAAGTCAAGATGCACTGGTAACCAGTTTGGTTGTCCAGCATTCAGTATCTTTGTTAACCCTCAGCAGTTGCATCAACCAGGAATTTGACACAATTGAGGATGTGTCTTTCTCACTCCTACCCAAATCCTCCTAATCCTAAACTTAACCCTAATCTTAGTTCTCCTGCAACAAAAAGTTATATCTTCCCTTCTTTGCCTGGCATTAGCCCTTAAAGTGAGAAAGTTCTGACTTTAAAGGGGAAGTGCCAGGCTCTTATGATGAAAGATAATTCTTCCCTCTAATGATTCATTTATTTAAATAGAAACAAGATCAATGGAAATAGCAATGCAACACAGTTAACCTTCTTAAGTGGAACCTCCAGCTTTGTGGCTTTCAGGTGTTAGAGCTTAGAGATTTTATATGGATGGAGGACCTGCTGAATTCTCCCTTGCACATAGATTTGGAGAAGGAAAGTCATGCATTCATTCCCCACCCTTTAGAGATGCACTGGGCTCTGAAGGAAGACCACAGTAAGTTAACATTATTATAGAATTTTGTACGATACAAACATCTTGCTTTAACCTCAGTCAAATGTCAAATCAGCCATTTATTATTGGTCTTGTGAGACTGCATTTTTATACCCGACTTTTTATAAGAACAGGTAATAGCTCATTAATTCAGTGCTTGTCCACTCTCAAGTCACATGAATGGAGTTAACATCGTCTGGATGGTGGGGCAGCATGCACCCTCAGTCTGCCGATGATACCAAACTGGGAGGAGTGGCTGATACTGGGAAGAGTGGCTGATATACCAGAGGGTTGTGCTGCCATCCAGAGGGAACCTCAACAGGCTGGAGAAATGGGCTGACAGGAAAATCATGCAGTTCAACAAGTGCAAAGTCCTGCACCTGGCAACAACAACCCCAGGCACTAGTATATGCTGGGGGCCACCCAGCTGGAAAGCAGCTCTGCAGTAAAGGACCTAGGGGTCCTGGTGGACTAGAAGCTGAACATCAGCCAGGAACGTGTCCTTGCAGCAAAGAAGGTGAATGGTGTCCTGGGCTGCATCAGGAGGAACAAACACTGCCAGCAGCTCGAGGGAGGTGATTCTTCCCGCCTACTCACCACTGGTGAGGCCACACCTGGAGTCCTTCATCCAGTTCTGGGCTCCTAAATACAGGAGAGACATGGACATACTGGAGACAGCCCAGCAAAGGGCCACTAAGGTGATGAAGGGACTGGAACATCTCTCCTGAGGAAAGGCTGAGAGCTGGCACTCTTTAGCCTGGAGGAGAGAAGGCGGTGGGAGGGTGGGGCAGGATCTTATCAATGTATATAAATACCTGTAGGGAGAGTGAAAAGAGGATGCTTTTTTTCAGCGTTGCCCAGTGACAGGACCAGAGGCAACAGGCACAAATGGAAACACAGGAGGCTCCAACTGGGCATCAGGAAACACTTTTTCACTGTGAGGGTGACCGAGCACTGGCACAGGTTGCCCAGAGATGTTGTGGAGTCTCCAGCCTCAGAGATATTCAAAAGTGATCTGGACATGGTCCTGGGCAACTGGGTCCCTGCTTGAGCATGGGGTTGGACAAGATGACCTCCAGAGGTCCCTTCCTACTTCAGCCATTCTGTGACTCCATGAATGCACGTGATAAAGGACTCTAACACTCTGGATATGCTAATGAAGGATTATGCATGAGATATTTGCACATCGATGTATGAAAAAACACCAAAAAATAATGACTACTATTCATCTCTTCATATCACATATGAAACATATAGCAAGAGGACAGTAAGGTGGTTAAAGTAAGTCATAAAATGGCAGAATTAAGATTAATTGTCCAAAATTTTTTTTTTGGTGCATATATATTGTGAAGCTGGTTATTCAATGACATCATACAGTTTCTTCCCTGCTCTTTCTGGGACATTATGTATGAAAATTACTTTGCAGTATTTTGCTCCAACGTGTAAAATCTACTGGTAAAATTTGGAACAAGGAAATGTTTTCAATGAACAATTATAAATACATAGCTTGGAATACAAGAAATTGTAGAATTGGTCTTGTAAACAGAATAAATATAACCTTCTTAAATGCTATAGCACTTGTTCATTTTTTATTACCTTGTCAGCTTTTTCCCTTTCAGCTTCATCTTCCGAAATAGCCAGAGAAGTGGGTTGTATCTGTTTTCCACTAGAAGTGTTAGGTTTTCCCTCGTGTTTGCTAAAAGCTGGGTATAGTTCACTATCTGAGTGGCTAGATTTGCTCTTCTGTGAAGGGACTGACATTTCGATCTGACACTGTAAAATAAAACTCAAGCTTACAACGCATGCTTAGGAAAATAAACGTTATCCACATCATAAAGAACTGAAAGAGGGAAGAGAGGACATTTTTTTCCCCTTCCTTTCTGACTTTCCTTTAAAGAGCAACAAGATAGACCAAACCAAACCCATTAAACACAAAGAGGAAAGAAAAATCACTATCTTGTTTGATTAGCAATCAAACAATTATTTTAAGAAGGATGTGTCTGAACAAACCTCTCCCTTTTCTATAGTACAAGATCTTATTGGACAAGTGGAACAGTAAATAATGACAATAATCCAGTACTGTAGTAAACGTGAAGTACAGACAAATGAAAGTGTAAAAGCTACAGTCTTTCACCTTGAAACGTAAAACCTTTAGTTACCTTTAAAACTGTGTGAACAACACCACATCTGAGCAGCAGTTCAAGAGAAAACTTTTATCACGCCCTGAATACAAAGAACACTAATTCTCTCATCAGCGAGACACAGTGGCTTTCTTCTGGAAGATAAGCATAACAAAAAAATAAATTACTGAGGTTTTCAATGAAAAATAACGCTCTTGTTCAGTGGCATAATAACTGATAAATGAAGGCTATGTATAACATCATCGAGGCTTTGAGTTTTTACTGAGAATTACAAAGCTGATTTAAGAGCATTCCCAAATAAAGGAATGAGCTAATACAGTAGCTTCAGCGACAGCTTCCTCTAAAACTACAGATGGACAGCGTGGGATAAGGTTCTGTCAGACAAATGCCAGAAGGTCAGCAGAAAAAAAATATCTTAAATACCTTTATACGGGTCTCTGCCATTTTTTAGTATCAGCCAACCCACCTTCTAAACAAGAAAGCGTCGTGTGCCTCACCCATTTTACTCTTGATTCAGTCTCTCTCAGTAAGGTTATATATACTGAGACAGAGGTAGGATCGAGCTAAGTCGACACCAGCACTTGAGCTTGCATTTTCAGGCAGTGCTGAGCTGTACCACACAAGCAGAAGCAGATTGTTCAGAACTAACTGAGGTTTCTCTATGTGGCACCTCTGATTTGCATGGGAGCTAGCATCCTCAGCAGAGTTTCACTCTAGTAAAAATACAAATACTCTGCAGCCAATGGGGCAGCTAGATTGAAACCTGTTCATAGTATAGCCAAGGTCTAAAGAGAAACAGATACAGAATGTTCCTCTTCCTCTGGTGTAGTGCAATTTTCCCTGAGTGAGCATGCTTAAAAATACATTTTAGGTGTCTGTTATAACATATATTAAATAATTTCAGCAACATTTATTCATTTAAAAAAGTATTCCCACTTTTCATGTTGATTAAACATGAAATATTGTTTCTTCTATAAAAACAGAATTAAGTTTTAACTGCCAAAACCAGAAAATTATTTTGACATTAATCAGTCTAGGTATATATAATCAAATTTTTTTGTGCTAATAGTAGCATATATATTTAAAGCAGTTTATCCGGTCTCCTCTTTCTCCTTCTCAGTTACCCCCTTTTTAGGTACTTTCTCATGCCCTGTGCTCAAAATGTACTCATTGCTTATTCTTTTCAAATTTCTCTCAGCTAATCTGGAATCCCAAAATATTGAATACTTTATTTTTGTAGGCTACTGTCAGAATTCCTGGCATCATTATAAGAAATACCTGATGAATGGCTGCCAAATTCTCTTCTTCTGAACTGGATAGTAAGATTCAAAAGGATCTGAATATTCTTCAGACTTGTTTCTCCAAAACTCCAGGACACTTGGGTTTCTTTCCTTCTCTGATACATCTAAAACTATCGCTATTCTAGTCTTCTCACATAATGATTTTAGGGAATCTAACCTGCCCTTAGATGCACTTTTGGATAGAATTTAATGTTGTGTTTCACCGCATAGGATTTGAGTGTTTTCACATAAGTTGTTTTGCTATTTTTTTGTCCTTCAGATATACTTCTATCCAATACGTGACTACAGATGTATAGGTGTTTGCATGCAAAGAATTCAGTTTTTTGAAGGAAAGACTGTGATATGGTAGTTCAGATGGAGCATTTGTACACTTTTTCTTTCAGATGGTATTTTGGGTTGTTTCAATCCCTGCTCTCACAACCTTCTCTTCTTTTCTTTCCATGTAAATGTCAGCCAATTTGACATGTGTGAAGAAATATTCATGGCATATTACCAAGCAGTTTGTATTCTTTGAATGAGAGACACACTGATCTTCATTTTCAAAAAAAACAACTTGCATAATTATACATTCAGGGGGCATGAGCAATTGTGTAACACAGATTCTCTCTAACTGTGAGCCAAATTATATGTGGTTTTCAGTACAGCAGACAGAAGAGCATGTAGTGTATCACACCCCATTTGAACGCACAATTTTGAAGCCAGCTTATGTAAAGGTGGGGCTATAACACCATTTTTATCTATATTGAGTGGAAATCTGCAAAGGTTGGAAATGTTTCCTAAAATACATAGAGGGTTTGACATTTTGCTTCACTCTAAGTCAGAATGAAAACCTGGCTTTTTCAAATTCGCTGAGACAGAAAACTCAAGGAGAACAAGCTTGGGACTGATCAAACCCTTTTGTTCTGACAACATATTGTATTTGCTATGCAATATGAAAATCAAACCAGAACCAAACTATTGCAAATGAATACAAACATTGCTTTCCAAAAGCAACAGAATCTTGAGCAGTCAAATCTAGGATGAGACAGTATCCATCCTCAGTTACAGAGCATAAAGATGTGAAAGTGCTCCCAGAAGCTTTTAAAACGGTCCAGTATCGACCTTTTTGCTTAACTCTGATGTTCCACTGCAATGCCTCTTTTAAATTGAATGGCTCTGTACTGGAACACTGTTAGCAGACTTTGTTCCTTATCTTATCTAAGTAAGTGTTAAGGTATGACACATCCCACCTGTATCTCTCGGACAGTCACCCTCATCTTCAATTTCTGTGAGTGCAGTGAAACACGCAGTTCTAGAAAGAGATTCTAAAAAAGA
>WAAD01010052.1:2143-18638 GCA_013389945.1 Fregata magnificens | reverse complement strand
GCTCGGCGGAGGGGGCAGCGCTCCGCCGCCCCGCAGCCCGGCCTTGTGCGGTGGGTGGGTGAAGGGCGAGCGGCGGCAGCAGGGACGGGAAGCTCCCCTTCACCTGAGCGTGGTACTCCGGTGGTCACCGGCGTCAGCTCCGGGGGGGGGGGGGAGAAGAGAAAAAAAAAAAAAGGCGCTNNNNATCTCCGGTAGCGCCGTAGTCTTTCTCAGAAGAGCCGTGAACTTTCTTTTTTCTTTTTTTTTTTTTAAATAAAAGCTAATAAAAATGCTCTCCACGGCGTAAAATAATTCGTATACCCTGTCATCATTCTGTACTGCTTTCTACTAAAAGAAAAAACAGAAAGTCATATTTAGCTTTTCCATTTCATATACAAACATAGCTGAAGTAATGCGCACGTGTTTGGCCTTTTTTTAAATTCAGGCAGTCTGGAAACGTGGATTTAAAATGAATTATAATTAATTCTGTATTTTAAAGTGTGAGCAGAGAGGCTATTTTTATAAATAATGCCTAAGTGCTTTGCTGCTCAACCAATTTAAAGTTGTTTTTAATTAGGTTATGTTTGGAGAGAGGAGGCAGTTGGAAAAAAGAAACTGTAAACCTGCAGTTAGGTTTTATGACACTTATCCATCCATTACGTTAATCGGGATTCCTGCAGTGCTGGTAATAGAAAGAATCTTGGACTAGAGGCAGACCAGTTCTGTGTTTATATTGTGTGAAATATAAGATCAGATAAAGTTATAGAGAGTTCGTGTAATTAGTAAGTACTCTAAACACATCCTTTGGATTTAACTGTGGAAAGTCTGCAGGTTTACGTAAAGGACTTGCAGGGTTTGTATTAGAACAGACAATAGCCCTCGAGCAGGTACCGTATTCTCCCCAAAATGAAATTGCTTCAAAGGCTTAAATTGCTTTCGTCAGTATCAAGAAATAAGTTGTTCCTGAAGTCACAGTGAGTACAGTCGACAGTTTAGGGTTTTGAGGTACACGGTGGCAGATGTGTTCAAGATATAGGTCAGAAAGTTAATCTGAAAACCCATCTGAATTTGGCTTCTTTTTTACGTTCTCTCGTAACTCCACTATCAGAGACTTAACTTCTGCACTATTTCAGGTATTTCCAAGATTTCAGGAGCCGTTGCAGTTGTAAGGAGGACATAAAACGTAACATGACCGGATTTCTTTTAAATTAATCTCTCTAGCCTTGATGGGCGTCCTAGTAATCCTTTATTCTTTTAATTTCTGGACTTTTTGTGGAAGTTTATGAACATTAAGGCCGTGTTTGGTGAAGACAGTGTTTGAATAGTCTTAAATTTTCAGACTTCCCTAATGAGCTAGAAATAGGATTAGGCAGATCTGACAAAAGGATGAGGAGGGAAACAGAAGCACACAAAAGCAAAGTTACTTCTTCAATATTGTGTGCCAAGCTGGTGAGATAAAGAATTCTGCTCTTCTGGTTTTCTCTCTGAAAGATCAGACTGCTTCTTCTGTTGGACCTGGCTAAGTTCCTCAGAGAACTGAGGAAAAAGCCAAAAAGCAAGCTTTTTTGAAATATTTTTAGGAAGTGGGGTAATTATTTATGAGTAATCACCTGTTCGATACTAAATAATCGTTACCACATCTACAATTCTGAGTGGCTTTTGCAGTCAGAATACTGTCTTGTAAGTGATGTGCAGGCATGATGGTTAACTTTCATGAAAGAGGATCTTAGGTTTCTGACAAGGAGTACATGCTGGGGGAAGACTGCAAGAGGCCCTGATTTTGTTTTGGTTGACAAGGCTACTTACCTTGTTCAGGCAAAGGGGACACTGAAGTTTTTGCAGGAACAGGGCATACCTCTGCAGTGAAATGTTCTTCTCCTGAAGATTCTTTAATGCAGAAACATCAAGAAACAAAATGCATTTAAAAAACTGATTCAGAGGTTCGTGCCTCTATATACTTAACCTTTTTCTTTGTCATTTTATCCTTGATGTGTGGCTTTTCCATAAAAAAATATAAGCTGGCTGATTAAAATAATTACAAGCCTTTTCCCCTTTCATTCATCTCTTATTTATTTTATACAGCGTCAGTTTTTACCATTCTCAGTTAAGTCATTTAAATTGGCCATATGTCGATAGTAAATTGTATGCTTTCAGTCCTGCTGTTTTATTTTGGAAGTGCCCTTTCTTTGTAGTCACACCATCTGCTTCTACGGAGTGGAACTCTCGATTTATTACCAAAACCAAAGATCAATATTATCTGTCGTCTTATATAAGGAAAGGTCCAATATAGGTCTTTAAGAGTAGTAATTGATCTTGTAATTTAAACTTGGATTAAATTTCTGCAGTTGAATGTGATTACAAAACTGCTGTTCCATTTGTTTAAATATGACTGCCAGCTCCACCCTTTCCCACTTCCTCCTAATTCATTCAGTTTTTACAGGAGGCATGGAGGGTCGTCTTGACGGATAATTCCATGATTCTGTCAAATGGTTTTGTTTCTTTCTCTTAATTGCTTACACTATATTATGTGTACATCAGAAAATTGAGAGCGCTCTTCACTCCTGGCCTCACTTTATGTGATATAAAATTACTCTTCTCCTGTAGAAGAATGAAAAGGCATGAATTTCTTTCATAACAGTAGCAACTCACTAGGCTTCTTTGCCTTCCCGTGGACATGCATCGCATTTCAGGATTTACTGGATGGCTGGTTACTGACTCCAAACAAAAGTATCTGGTAAAAGTTGCTGCTGGTGTTTCCAAGTTCATACTCTGATCTTAGATTAGACTTTCAAGTATAAAATGAAATGAAGCTTTTTGTATAAACTTAGACACAACTTTATCACTTTTTCATCTCCTAACTTGTTTTGCAAATTTAAAAAAAAAAAAAAAAGAAAAAAATGAAAACCAAAAACCTGAAACACACACAACAACTAAAATCTGAGTGAGTTCCCAGCTTGCAAGTGTTAGGCCGTAAAGGTCTTACAGACCAAACTTTTTTTTTTTTTAAATATGAATAAGTTTTTAAATACTGTGTAGTTGACAGTCTGGCTTTCATAGTAACTAACCTGAAGGGATGGGAAGTGAAGCAGATGCAAGTTCTGCACTTCCCATCAGGATGCTGTAAATATAGTTTGTTCAGAGTAGTCAGGATGTGTTCGTCTTCGCTAGCAAGCACCTAATACATTTAATTTCCTCTTCTCTTTTCCATGTACCTAAGGAAAAGGGGAATATGTCTTAGTGTGTTTTCTTTAATTTTCTAGCAGTGGGTGGAGATTATCAGCATGTAACAGGTTCTCTTTATTCACAAACTGAAAATACCCAAGTAGGGTTGATTTTTATCTTCTTTGATCCTGAGTGAAAGTGACTTAAGGCTTGTCTGTTCAGTGTGTGTGTAGCTTTTTATTTTTCTGGAGCACAGCAGTAGCATGTTTATATTGTAGCTTAATGCTAGGTGGGAGGCACAGGATGCTGGGGGATAAAGTGGGCAACTCTGTGTTTGTTTTAGTCGTTTTTTTCCGCGCTTTCTACCCCATTTGCAAAGCTCACTGACAGGGGCTGAAATAGTGTCAGGAAATGCTTTCAGATTTAATGAATGAATGCTGTTTTATTTGGTTGTCAACCAGTGGCATGTGGAATAGTTCAGTTATTTATGTATTTGATTAAAAATCTTAGTTGACAAAATTATTTTGGATCCTAGCGTTGCATTAAGGTGGCAGAAGCAGTTCCAGTTTATTCCAGCAAAACTGACATTTTCATACAGTGCTTTTTGAGCAGTGGTTGTCAGTTTGAAATGGAAATCAGTTGAAATCTAAAGCTATCAACCGTACAAAAACAGGCTGTCAAAATACTGTCTGGTTAAAACAAGTCTTTAAATAGTATTGTTGCTAAAACAATATCCAAAGCAGATATATTCTTACAGTCACTGTTGATGCCTGTTGAGGCAACATAGTAGTTAGAAAAAGAGCTGAAGATAGGTAGATGGCTAGAGCAATATTAAATAAGCATGGATTGCATGAAAGTAGAACATTTTTCTGCCTGAACGTAGTGTGAAGTTCTCATTTCTTCACATGAGTATCGAAGGTGGCAAGTCCAGAGTTCTGCAGCATTTGTTCATTTCAGTAACTCATGAAAAGGAATTTTTTTCTGAATAATGGTTGAAGGCCCTTTTCCATACTGATGAATGCATCTGAAAAGTGAGGGGAAATAATATTGGCATGTTCGGTTAAGTTGTGTATAAACAATAAAAAAATGACATGTGTTGTAACTTGATTTTAGTGTATGAGGTTTCTTTCCTGTTTAGCAGTTAATGTGGTTAGCAGGTAAACTCTTCTTTTTTAGATAATGAATTTCTTTATTAATTCCTGTTCTCTACAGAAGGGAAATACCTTACTTTTCTAAAGTTGGTGGGTAGTCTACTGGTTTGGCCACTTACAAAATAGACCTGAATATAAATCTAGTTTTAGTTCTGGCTGAATGTGTGGTGTTACAAGTGCTGTCTTAAATGAATGATTAAAAGCAGCAGAGCAAAATCGTACCTAACCGTATATAGAAAGTGAAGCCATAAGTAAACTGCGTATGTCAGGTACGTATATAAATGAAAGCTTCAGATGAAGAAAACCAGAAGTAGCACAGTATTTTGATGCCGGAAAAAGTCTGAGGAGGATTTTTCAGTAGTTTAGTCAATATTTCTAGTTAACATCAGATGATGTCATTTTGTTTAAACAGTGAATAGAGCCACTTGACCTGCACTTTATCTAGTTTTTATTTTGTGTCGTATATTGACTCCCAGAACTTCAATGTGGGACTTAATGCACTTCATCTACTGGCCTGCCCTACTGGGAAGCGTAATATTGTGCCACATTTCTTCACCTTTTCTTGTCTTAATGTTTTGTGGCTGGGGAGTGGGGAGGAACACAAATTTTACCCGTGGGGGCATGGGTCCCTTTAGTGTAGGAGCCCATCTGTTGTTTCAGCCATAAATTCTTAGGACTCCTGTAGTAGTTTTCTAGTTTTCCACATATCTTCCTTTCTCCTTGAAAGGAAAACAAAAAAATCTTCTGTTTGTCTCACTGGTAGGCACAGTGGGAGGGAGGAGAAGGCATCTTGTTTTAACATTGTGCTACCCAGAAATATTGCAGTGAAACAATTCTGTGTCCCTCTGAAGTATGGTCAGCACCAATAAAATCTTAGCAGTGCTTGACAGGTTTTATATACTTGTCCTGTTTTATATACTTTTATATACTGCAGGCAGTCTTTAGTATTTTTTATTTTTATATAAAATACCTCCTTTGTCACTCTGGAGCAGAAAAAAGTTTCTGTTCTTCCATGAGTCTATCTTTAAATTATGTTTTGTGTTGAAGGTGATGGGGAGTAGTTAGCCTGGATTTATGAGGGGGAAATTGTGCTTAACCAACCTAACAGCCTTCTACAATGAGGTCATTGGCTCAGGGAGAAGCGGGGAGAGTTTACCTCAACTTTAGTAAGGCTTTTGGCACCATCTCCCGTAGCCTGCTCATAGACAAGCTGACAGTGTACAGGTTAGATAAATGGACAGCGAGGCGTATTGAAAACTGAGGCGTATTGAAAACCGACTGAATGGCTGGGCCCGGAGGGTGGTGATCAGCAGCACAAAGTCCAGGTGGAGGCGAGTCACTGGTGGTGTTCCCCAGGGTGTACCCAGGGGCCAATACTGTTTAACGTTTTGATTAATGACCTGGATGCTGGGACAGAGTGCACCCTTAGCAGGTTCGCAGACAATGCAAAACTGAGAGGAGTGGCTGAAACACCAGGTGGGTGTGCTGCCATCCGGAGTGACCTGGACCGGCTGGAGAATTGGGCTGTGAAGGACCTCGTGAAGTTCAACAAAGGAAATGCAAAGCTCTGGCACTGGGGAGGAATAACCCCAAGCACACGCTGGGGGCTGACCGGCTGGAAAGCAGCTCAACAGAGAAGGACGTGGGCGTGCCAGTGGACAGAGCCAGCAGTGCACCCTCATGGCAAAGGCTAACAGTGTCCTGGGCTGCATTGGGAGGAGCATTGCCAGCAGCTTGAGGGAGGTGGTCCTTCCCCTTTGCACAGCACTGGTGAGACACATCTGGGGTGCTGTGTCCAGTCCTGGGCTCTCCAGAAGGAGAGAGACATGGACTTACTGAAGTGGGTCCAGTGCAGGGCCACCAAGATGATGAAGGGAGTGGATCATCTGCCAGACAAGGAGAGGCTGAGAGAGCTGGGACTGTTCAGCCTGGAGAAGAGGAAGCTCGGGTGGGTCTTATCCCTGCCTTTAAATACCTGATGGGAGGGAATGAAGATGAGGGAGCCAGACTATCCTCAGTGGTGCCCAGTGACAGGGCAAGAGGCAATGGGAACAAATTAAAAAAACTTGAAATTCCATCAGAATATGACGAAGTGTGTTTTTTATTTTGGGGGTGGTCAAACAGTGGCAGAGGTTGCCCAGAGAGGTTGTGGAGTCTCCATCATTGGAGATGTTCGTTACCTAACTGAACACGGCCCTGAGCAACCTGCTGTAGCTGACCCTGCTTGAGTGGGGTGGGATCGGGGTGGGGTTGGACCCAGCGGTCACTTCTGAGTTAAGTAATTCTGTGTATGTATAAATATACTGTTTATAGTTGAGGATCAGTGTTACAGGACCTATTTGCTGAAAATTGTTTCTTGAAGTAGACAAGAATCATGTCAGTGGCAGTAGCTAATAGGGAAGACTTTAAAGGAAAGTACAAGAAATCCTTAGGTGGGTAAATAGAATATTTCATTATTTTCTATGTAGGCAGATCTCTTAATTTCTGCTGTAAAAGCTCAAGAATTTGCTTTTTAAAAGAAAAGAATTCTTTCTAAGGTAGCTAACAGTGCTGCTTAAATATTTAATAAATTTGGTTGGAACATCTACCTTTTCCTTCTGAGTTATCTTTTTTATTACAATTATTAATGTGTACAGATTAATGTATACAAACCAATGTTGCTAAATCAACTTGAAAGCTTCAGTCATATGTCAGGAAAGGAGTATCGAGGTTGCTAGGACACTCAGTGTACCTGGTCAGTGTTCTGGTAAGTTAGCAGTCTAATTCTTGTGATGATCAGGCCCTAAAAAAGTCATTTTAATCTTCAAATTTCAGTATTTTCAGTTGCTTCTCAGGCCAGCTTCATAGCAAGTAAATTTTTTTTTTGTTAGGGTGTCTTTTTTTGTTAAACTGAAGTAGTAATAGTTGTTCATCCTCAGATGCTAATTGGGATTTGTAAGTACACAGTCTCATCAGAGTTGGAATACATAGAATCATAGAACCATAAAACGGCCCAGGTTGGGAGGAACCTTGAAAGATCGTCTGGCCCAGCCTTTCGTGGGAATGGGAGCGTAGTTGAGATTATCTAGCACCCTGTCCAATCGCATCTTGAAAACCTCCTGTGATGGGGGCTCTACAACGTCCCTGGGAAGTTTGTTCCAGCAAATGATTATTCTCACTGTAAAAAAAAAAATCTGAAATACTGGAATACTGTGGTGAGTTCCCCCTGAGCCTTCTCTTTGCCAGGGAGAAGAGACCTAACTCCTTCAGTATTTCCTCATGGGGCAGGTTCTCCAGCCCTTTGATCGTCTCGTGGCCCTCCTTTGGATCCTCTCCAGTCTGTCTGCATCTTTCTTGAATTGTGGGGACCAGAACTGGACATAGGACTGACAGCTGGGTAGAGTGGGATGATCACACCTCTATCTCTGCTAGCAATGCCCCTGCAGATGCAGGCCAGGATCCGATTTGCCTTGTTGCCGTAGTGGCACACAGCTGGCTCAGGTTCATCTTGTTGTCCACCAGGACCCCCAGGCCCCTCTCAGCAAGGCTGCTCCCCCAGCCACACAGATCCCAGCCTGGACTGGGCTCTTTGGTTGTGTCATCCCAGGTGCAGGACCTTGCACTTGTCTTTTTTAAACTTCATAATGTTTTTGCTACCCCACTCTTCCAGCCTGGCCAGGTCTCTCTGCAAGATGGCTCACCCTTTGGATGCGTCCACCTCGCCACCCAGTCTGGTGTCATCACTAAACTTGGTGAGGGTGTTTTCAGTCCCATCATCCAGCTCATTTTTGAAGATGTTGAACAGCCTGGGGCCCAGTATCAATCCCTGGGGGTCCCCACTTGTGACAGGCTGCCAGCCATAGTACAAACCACTGATGGCCACGCTCTGAATGTGGTTTGTGAGCCCATTTCCTTCCCATCTTGCAGACCACCCATCCAGTCTGTATCTTGCCAGTTTGTCCAGTTAATGTTAGTGTTGAGATGTTAGCTTTATGTAATTATATTTGAAGAAGTTGAGTATGTAACTACATGGGAATATTTAAAATGTTACAGTTTTCTCTTAAGGATTACTGTCACTGGCTCAGCAGGGGTGGGTATATGGTTTTCTTATTAATAGCTACTTACAGATATNTGAAGATGTTGAACAGCCTGGGGCCCAGTATCAATCCCTGGGGGTCCCCACTTGTGACAGGCTGCCAGCCATAGTACAAACCACTGATGGCCACGCTCTGAATGTGGTTTGTGAGCCCATTTCCTTCCCATCTTGCAGACCACCCATCCAGTCTGTATCTTGCCAGTTTGTCCAGTTAATGTTAGTGTTGAGATGTTAGCTTTATGTAATTATATTTGAAGAAGTTGAGTATGTAACTACATGGGAATATTTAAAATGTTACAGTTTTCTCTTAAGGATTACTGTCACTGGCTCAGCAGGGGTGGGTATATGGTTTTCTTATTAATAGCTACTTACAGATATTTGAACAAGGATTTCTTACATGAACTTCCCCTTGCAGAGTACACTGCTTTCTCTTCCGGAGTAGTTTCCAGAAACCATCTAGGTTTAGCCAACCTTTGATAATCAGCTCAGGAATTATATGGTAATTCTGTGTAGATTTGTGTAAGGAGTTTTTCTAAAATTTTGTTCTCTTTTTTTTTATTGTTATTATTTTAAGTCCACCTCTTGCTTTCTGTAAAATTATGCATATATATGTAAACGTTCACCCGTAGGTAGGACACGCACAAAAGGATATTCTGTCTGTGGCTTACTCATTGGGTTTTGTATGGTTATTTTACAGATAAATTGCATCATCTTTTTCCATATATAAAATTTAAGAGTAATCATAAATCAATCAATTCCTTTTTTGTATTGCCATCTGTTAGCAGGGTAATGCTGGAGACGTTACAAGAGTCAAGCTTAGACACTTGCTTAATCCAGAAGATTAAGGAATTGCTTGCATTATCTTGTTCAAACCACACCTTTTCCCCAGATTTTTTTCTTGCATAGATTTTTGTGCTTTCTAAGCATGTGTGGAGAGATTTTTTTTTTTGTTCTTCCCACTCCTGGGCAATAAAAGGAATGCTAGAGAAATGTCTTTTTCCTCCAAAAGCAAAATGTTACCAAGCCTCTGTAATAATCATCTTGTTCTGTATTCAGCTCTAGAAACAGGTTTTTTTTTTTTCTTATCTTAGTTGTACACATGATTCTTTTATGCCATGCTGTTGGATCTGTTGTGCATGGATTGTACTCTTCTGGGTTGTATTCCCCCACTGTTGTTCCTAGTGCACGTGGGAAGTATTGGGCATCTTTGAATTCAGGCATTGCGCCTGTGTTTCTTTTCTAGGGTATAACTGTCAGGGTTTTCTCATTATAGAAGCAGTTGTCTGTCCATGGGCACGAGGCACCTCTCTAGGAAGGCATTCCAGCTTGCAAGAGGAGGTGAGAATGGAGCAGAAAACAAAAACTGTGCTTGGTTAGAGAGAGTGAGGTGCAAGGAGGAGGAGGAAGGTGAAGGAGCCTCTGGTACAGTTAATGAAGTTAATGGCAGACAAGATGAACAGCATCTTAGAAATTCCTTAATTATTGCCAAAGAGTATCTGCTGATTTGTGTAGCAGTATTAACACTGTTTCTGTAGTAGTTACTCAGTTCAAACAGAAAAAGGCATATTTTTGACCTGAGGGCACAAGTAGGAAGCATATAAAAATGGGAAGCTTCTTGCTAAAAATTTCAGTGAGTTCCAGAATTCACTTCCTAAGCTGATCTTCAGTAAGAAAATGCAAGCTGTTTCAAGAGATATTTTTCAGCCAGTTTAGCTATATTTCAACCTGCTTATTGGTGGCTCTTGCAAAAATGAGATAGGCAATCAGTCTTCAGTAAATACATATCAGGTGGGAATGGAAGAAATCTTTTGGCTATGTTGGATATTATGCTGTTGTCACATCTCTGTCTCTTTTAAAGCTTATAGCATTGTTTGTTAAACCAATTGAAACTTTTAGAACCTTTCTTTCCTTAGTGAAGTTATTTAAATCTATTCCTTTTTGACTGTGTGCTTACCTTGCTCTTTCATCTCTGCATAGTCTTTTTGTTAAGATGTACTGAGGTTTTTGGTTGCTCTGTTTTGTTCTAGCCCAGAGTTGGTGTAAACTCTGCTTAAAGTGTTTTAACAGTTCTTTGGAGGTGTGTGGAAGTCCCACAGTTAACAGGTTGGCACAGCTGGTGTACTGAGGGGTGCCTGTGGCAGTGACTTTCCACGTTAGTTGGCTGGTTCCTAGTCTTGAAGTGCAGCACAGTTCAGTTTTTCACATGCTGTTTCTAAGGGGTTTTGGAACAGTCAAACGAGAAAAGCAGAATTATTCTTCATTAGGCTTAGATGGGTATGCTTACATGCATTGTACCGCCTCTTAGAAAAATGCATAGGGGTGCAAAAGGGATAAAACCCCCTCCCTCCCTTTCCTAGAAGAGTATGTAACACTCAATTTCATTCATACTGGACAAAGAACACTTACTTGGCTCCAAGTTAGCTTTTGCTCTTGTTTCATTATCTTAAAGGTGCATCCAGTGTAGTAGTTGATACATATTTGCAGAGCTTTTTCTGGCAGGAAGTTCTTTGTGATGTTGAAAACTGCAAAGACTTGGTAAAAAATCGGTAACTACTGAATAGTAACTAACAAGACAGAAGGAAGGCGTGAATTTAGTAAAGTCTAAGTGAAGCTTGCCTTAATTTAATCTCTACAAATAATGTGCATAAAGTAAGTAATGCAGCCTTACAGATCTGACAGAGATGGAGGATAAAGTGCTAAAAGGCAGAGTAAATGGTAAAACTAAGAGTGCATTTTAGGCTGAGAGAAACTGCAAGGCTGAAATGAGACTTGAACAGTGAATAGCAGCATCAAGTCTTCAGATGGAAAGCTTGAGAGGGGATGGTTGGTGTTAACAGGATAAGAAGAAACAAATAAGAATACAGGACATTTTGCTGTGGGTTTTTTGCCTCTGTCTTCATGAAACTTTACTTGAGATTTCTGTGTGCCATTTGAAAGTGAGGATTTTCCCAGTTCAAGGTGATCATCTTTGCTCTCTTTTGCTTCTAATGGGAACAGAGCTGACGTAGTCTCAGGAGGTGATAACAAGCATCTGTGATGTGTGAAAGCTACTAAGGCAGGGGCTGAATTGATAGGAGGGGGGCTCTGACCATGACTCCTAGAAGTTCTCCATTCTTATGGGTTTTGTTGAAGCAGCAGCAAGCAAAGAGGAGCTTTGAGTGAAGTGGATATGGCATTTGATGACTCTTTTTGCTGTGCACCATAACTGTTTTCAAGACGGAAAGAGAGAGGTCTGCAGCTATTACCAACATCTGCATTTGTACTAAGTTGCTGAAAAAACTTTTACTCCCCTTCAGCACTTTCTCCTGCATTCCCTCCTCCCTAACCTACTGTGTTCCTAAGTAAAAATTGCAGCGTACTGTAACAGCAGAATCCTTTAGTGGAACAACAAAGCTTTGTAATATTTGCTTTTCCCACATGTAAAAAGGAAATATGTAAATAAAAGGATTTGGTTGAACAATGTGATATGCTTCCACACACAATAGCAGCTGCCTCCTTCCAGATGGTAAATTCACCATCTGCGACCTCTCTATGAACAGCCTGTGCCTTGCATGGACCTTGTGGTGTGTCCATGTTTGGGGCCAAAAGTCCTGTTACGGTACCGTGAGCTTACGAGAGGGACGCAGTGTAGTTGTTTTCCTGCTCACAGTAGAAAGTGCTGGCTGGGTCTAATGAGGCTGGTGTGACTGGGTGTGTGGTACCCAGCATCTTCCATGCAGTGGAGGAAAATTAAGAAGCTCGTGTTTGCAGGCCAGAGGTAACAGCTGTAACTGCAGTGCAACTCATTTCATGAGGTGCATGACCTGGCTTGTGGCTGTCAGCCACACGATGTGGCTGTGGCTGTAGTGTCGGGACCATTCTCCTACGCATGTTGCTGTATGTTGCTTGCGTGTATATGTAAGCTGTTTGTGATGTTGTTGTGTCTGCGTTCTGTCTGTTTGCTGTAATTGAGATTGTGATACATAGGGTTGGAGTTTTGAACATGCTGCTTTTGATTTAAACTGGCAGATGGGAGTATTTTCTTGCACAGCTTCTGGCTGGTTTGTGGAACATGGAAGCCTATTATTGGTATTCTCTTAGAAGCAAAAAAAAAAAAAAGGTCACAATTTAGGTAACAAGTTTACAAGTTTGTTACAGCAGTTAAACGGGTGGTCATGGAACCAACCACCTAAATTTGGATCTATGGTTGGTAAGACGTTTTATAGTTGAATCGCTCCGTAACACACTGTTGCAAGGCTACTTGTGTTTTCTCTTTTAATGCATCTCATAATACCTATTGTGTTGTCAGGGCCCTAGCTGTGATTCACAGTGTCGTTTAATTATGTTTGCTCAAAACACTGTGAAAATAGCAGATTGTCAGTGTTTAAAAATTTACAAAGTTGATGTTAGAAATACAGAAGTGTTCCTGGGTAGGACTAGGCAAGCAAGCAGAGGTGACTGACTAGAAATGATAGGGATCTTGTCTTTGGCAATGATGACGAATATAGAATCATAGAATCATAGAATCATTAAGGTTGGAAAAGACCTCTAAGATCATCAAGTCCAACCATCAACTCACACCACCATGACTCCTAAACCAGGCCCTGGAGTGCCACGTCTACACCTTTTTTGAACGCCTCCAGGGTTGACGACTCCACCACCTCTCTGGGCAGCCTGTTCCAATGCCTAACCACTCTTTCAGTAAAGAAATTCTTCCTGATGTCCAATCTAAACCTCCCCTGACGCAACTTGAAGCCATTCCCTCTCGTCCTATTGCTAGTTTCTTGGGAGAAGAGTATACCCTCCTATCGAAACCTTAATTCCTTTCATGAGACTCATCATGCACTGTAGGTAGGCCTCCCTTTTTACATCTGTTCAGAAGCTGTATTTCAGATGAATCAAGAGATCTGGTTAAACGTTGCTTTTAACTGTGAGCACATTAAACTTGAAGCTGTTAAAAATGCTGCAGTTGTTAATCTTGACCTGTAAAACCCGAAATGGTGCAGAGCCTCTGAAGAGGGAAAGGGAGTTTCTTGTGATGTATTTTTGCAGAAACACTGGACTCAAGCCTTGTTGAGATACCTGATTGAGGGTTAAAGCCAGAGGATCTGGGATTTATTTTATTTCAGAAGGTACTATCCTTCAGAGTGTCCTGCACTCTGTATTTTCTGATGACATTACGAGTAGGGCAGGTTCTGTTGCTCACTCAGAACGGAGTCCTTCTTTGGATAGCATTGAGTATTGGATGGATATTCCTTTATAACTGATAATACTGCATAAGTGATATTAACATTTTTCACTAGTATGAATTTGTGCTCAGTACGTTAGCCAATATTCACAGAAAAATTGATCTATAGATGTGTTTCGAAGCAAAAAAATCCACAACGTTTTATCAGAAGTATTAAAAGCAAGCTAATGCCACTAATTAATTGAGCACTTCATATCCTTAAATCGAGTACTGTGATTTTGTAAGCTGGTCTTTACTATCAAACTACTTGAAGATAATGATGCAAAGGTGTAGAGTGCATCTTCATGTAATATTGAAAACAGGTGATAGCTGGATGAAATGTAAGATGTGCTCTTCTAAAAATGAAGTCTTCAACACTCTTAAGCTGTATATTACTTGAATAAAGTTGTTCTGTCTAGCGATGAAACTCTGTTCTCTGGAAGAACGCAGCTATTTCCCAACAAGTATTTCGCATACTCTAATAGTATCTTAAAAGCTTGTACTTCAGCATGTATCCTGTTCTTTAAAGATGTGTGCTATCTACAGAGGCTTCCTGAGGGTATCACTTGAGCTGTTTTCTGCTATTATTGCTCAATATTGACTGCTCTACTGTCATTTGTATCTTCACATCAGTTGGTAGTTAAATTCAGTGTTAACGCTTATTTCTGTAGCTAGTGGTATAGAGTAATTTGTGCATTACACTAATGCATAGCGAGCTGTAAAATGCAGTGTATTTTATATCAGCTGTTAATATTTCAAATATGTGCTCAGTGACACTGAATTTAGTTGCACTTAGAAGTTAACTAGAAATTTTTATTTAGAAAACAAACCTTTTCTGAAATGGGGGAGCAAGTAATTTTTAACACTGCTTCTACTTTACCTGGTCATAAATGTCTTCTGTTATGCTTGATATAAAACTGTTGAATGGGAGAGAAAAGATATAACCTGTTCAGCATGAGAGGAAGTGATCTCCAATATGTGGGATGTACCAGTGTGTGTGTGTGTATATTGCTGTCACCAGCAAGGAGTGTGTCCTCTTTGTTCAAAGCTTCTGGTCTTAAAATTTGAGGACCCAAGTTTGTGCTATCATTGTAAGATATCCCAGTCCCTTACAGAAAAGCTGAATGTTTTGTTTGCAAGTAATCCTGCCTTTGTGTTTTCCTAGTATATTTTTAATTAGTAATTTGCATTCTTATTGACACTCCCACCTTCCCCATTTCAAAAGCATGCTTTTAAGTTTGCCATTGTAATCCAATGTGTGTCTCAATAGAGTTAAGATGATTTTTCTCAAGTGGGTGATAAATAGGAACAAAAAAGCTTAGTGAACCTATTGTTAGTTTAAAATAGGCTTCATGCAATGTTGGTTTCAACTAATTTCTTGATCAGGAAGGGTCCTTGGGTGTCTGGGAAGTTTCTTCCTCTGTGAAAGTCAGTCTATCCAGAATAGCAAAGCCTGGTTGTTGTGACATGTACTGGGAACGAACATGGTTTCAGCCATGCTGTGCACACTGACAAGCAGAGTATTTCATCCTAGGTACTTCAAAATAGATGGTCTTAATTTTGTTTCGTTTTCTAAAGGACCCTCCTGGCAGGGGTAGTGCAATCCACTTTTTCGCAGAGCGTCTTTAAGCAGCAGGTTTCTGTCTGCCAGGCTGTGTTGCTGTGGAATGGGATGAGACAGGATCTCACTAATATATCTTGGCCTGCAGCAGCCTCAAGTGCTATATGTTGTACAGACACAACAGCGCTTTTTCTGGTTTAACTTGTTTTGATCAGGATGAGGAAGAGAAGCAAAGGAGAGCTATACTAGCAGGCACAGAGCTTTGCTAGGGTAAACAGTATCTATGCTGGTGCTGCTTCTGCTGGTGTACATGATGTTTATGGGTTTAGTCTATCTGATTTTCATTCTGATAAAAGCTCTCAAAACTTCTGCTTCCATTTTGTAGGAAAAAAATGCCTCTGGTCAGATTTTATCAACAGCCCAGCTGTTCATGTTTTTTGGAACTGTAATCTGTGCAATTTTTGGTATTCTTGCATATATTAGTTCAAAAGGTCATTTACATATCTCTTCCAAACTGCATTTTTGTGACTCTTGCAAGATGTATGTAAACTGTTAGAACTAAAATGCGAATGGTCTGCAGTGGTAAATGATTTAAATTGCCTAAAACAGTGGGGGAATGGAAGCTGATGTTTTCCTGACTGTAGAAATTAAGGGTTGAGTTAAGCATAGTTAGTTGATGGATGCAGAGCTAATAAATTACTACAGTATGTAGCTCCGGAACACACTGTTGCTTTGTGAAGGTGATGAGAACAATACTTGGCTTTATATTTGAATGGCACTCTCCATTGCTGCTTTGGTTTGGGGTTTTTTTGGGTTTTGTTTGTTTGTTTTTTAAAAAACCTAATACTTGGTCATTTGGAGTAGAATGAGTGTTCTGACAAAAGCTGTGTAAATAAACTGAGGTAAGGCGAATGAATGCTTGAATGATAACAGTCTAACCTTTACTTTAGACTCAAGTGTTCCTTTGTCATATTTTCCAGTCTGTGATTTGCCACGAATCTGCACTTGCTTTTAATAAGGTACGCATTGTGATTAGGAAAGACTGTTTTGGGGCTGGATGGTGGTCTGGTGACTGCTGTCACTCCAATTCAGTGTAGGCTTTGCTACAGCAGGATCTGTGTCAGCTGAGAAACAGGTTGTTACAAGTCACTCCTCAATTTATGCTTTTGGAAAATCCAGCCTGAACTGAAGCCTGTGTAGGCTTAAAATACAACAGTCTTCCAAGTCAGATCAGTCACCTCTGGTTCTGTTTATTTAAAATAAGTAAATTAGGGAGGAAAGAAAAGCTGATGATATGTATAGAGCCTCCTACCTTTGGGATGGTTTGTTGGGAGAAGCAGGTTATCTGAAAAACTGTACTG
>WAAD01010048.1:55097-79396 GCA_013389945.1 Fregata magnificens | reverse complement strand
TTTTTTAAAAAAAGCCCAAAGTGATGAGGAATCCTGGCCACAGGAGAACACTCTCGCTTGGTCCTGGTGAGGAGCAGCAACAGAAAGGAGGGAGAAAAGCACAAGCTTATTTCCCATCTGTTTTTATTTTAGGGCAGTGCAAATCCAAAATCGACGCTGTCCCCCTCTGGAGAGGGAAGATTTCTGCACAAACAGGAGCTCCTCAGGATCACCACGCATCTGAAATGCTTGGTGCTATCCATACCACTATCTATAGATGCTGAGCCCGCAGGTCCTCCCTCGCAGACCCAGCTACCATGTCCTCTAAGCAACCCGTGGGAGATGGTGGCACCTCCGGAGGGTGGCCCGATGTCACCAGGTCAGACCTGTTTCTATTCCTCCTCTGGAGGACCCTGTCCCTGCAATGACTATATAGGGATCCTCCAGCTCTCCCTCCACCTCGGCATTTAGACCGGCTAAAATTAGGCGGTGGGAAGGTCCCCTCCCGGCTGCCAGCACAGCTGTCGAGCCCGTGACGGCTCTTCCAGCTCGGTGCAGACACACAAAGCCTCCAGCGAGTCTGGGTACCTGTTTCCCAGGGCACTGCAGTCCCAGGACCTGCCAAAATCTCTGCTACAGACAACCCCCACGTACGCAACCATTGCCGCCTGCGTGCCCTGGGAGCAAAACAGCCCCAGTTAGGCCAACTTTGGCATTACGGAAAATCAACTGCAGGTCTTGGTAAGTCTTTTTTTTTTTTTAATTTCCACAAGCGCCGGAGAGGTGGGGAAAGCATAATTTGTGGGTATCCTGTTGCTGGATGCCAGCCTGGCTGCACGGGCTCTTTCATGAAAGGCTGGGAGATGCATTTAGAAAGCAGAAGAAACAGGATACGTTCGTGAGAGCTGGAAGAAGCCTAGAACAAAATGATCTTTTATTCCTGTACATGAATCTGCTGATACTGAAAATCAGGAAAAGGATTAGAAGAATGAATCGTATTAAACTTGTTTTCCTTTTAGAAAAATATCTTACAGAATTGGTGCTGCTTTCCTTGCTCTGTTTACCTGTTTCTGTACAAATTTAGGTCCTCATATCTAACTTAGCTCCTGATAGCACCTACGGTTTAGGAAATATCTTAATACAGCACACGAGAAGCATTCAATAATTTCCTTTCCAATATGATTCGATGCCTTTTCCCACCGTGGCCTTGGACTGGCCCTTTTTGCCTTTCCAGAGCTGTAGCTCAGCTCCTCCAGGCAGCCTTAGTGCGTTCAGGACATTGGCAGGATTATGAACACAAAAATGAAATTGTAACGACTTCCCTGTCCAGTTTGAGTGATTTAAGAAGAAAAATTCTGTGATGGAGTCTGCCCTCTCTGGTGTATTGGTAAGGAGCAAGCAAAGGGCACAAAATCTGTGTCCCTTCACCTAGCCCACACCATCTCCCATGGCAATCTAATCCTTTTTCTTTTTTTTTTTTTTTTTTTTAATTAATAAGACGAATGGCTTCAAAACATTAGCGTGGACTAGAAATCACCACATATACAGTGGATGAGAAACAGAGCAGTAACGCAGCAGAGGGGGGAAGCTTTTAGTATAATATTCAGCTTAAATCAAGTGCTGCTTTTTTGGCCAAAAGAGATGGTAGCACCACATCCTCCACATATGGGGCTGCTTCTCATGGTGTCAACAGCAGTGATAAATGTTATTATTAAATAATTTATGAGACGGGGAATTGAGCTCATGCTACTTCAAACAACTAAAATTAGATGTCTAAGCTATTTGCCCTGGACCCCTTCTGTGATCAGTGGGGTGATAGATGCCGACGGAGGTTCATCACACCTATAGTAGCTCCCTCTTTCCTACCATTCATCCAGATGCAGACCAGAAAACATCCCAAATAACAAAGTCTAATAACTGGGGAAAAACGGGAAAAAGCCTCTGCGACTCCATGGATTTCTCCCTTATTGCATTTACTCACGCAGGCAAAAATATTCCAGGCATCAGCACCTGAATTTCCCAGAAAATGCATTTCCCTCCACGCTGCGTCGCTGTAAGGGCCTGGTTTTCCCTGGACAAGATGTTTTAACGATGTTCCCTCGTGTCCCACCAGGTTGACAAAGCTCTTGGAGGTGGTTCCAGTTAGGAAGCAAACGCGATGATGGAGTCAGGTACGTAAAAACATATTTATTAACAAAGCGCGTGCCAAGTCCCAGCTCCTTTGGCACCCAAAACCCAGCTTTGCCATGCCTGAGGGTGTTCAGTCCTTGCTCTGCTTGCTTTTGGGCTGCTTTTTGGATGTTTCCCTAACTCAGCTTTTCTAGTTTGATGCTCTTCTTGGCTGCCGATGAGCTGTGCTTATTCAAGAAAGTAATATTAATGTTTAACTCCAGAGGGATGCAGCTAGGCCACTCCAGTTGTACCCAGTGTGAAAAACATTTACTTTTTTTTTTTCTTCCCCCTTTATTTCTTCTTTTTAAGGAAAAAGGAATGCGGATCTTGGTAAGTGATTTCTTTCCTTCTTCCATCAAACAAGTCACATTAATATACATCTATGGCCTGTCTTGGCTGGTGTGTGGCTTATTTATACCATCGTATATTCTAGAACACATTATATAAACTCATAACCTGTGTAATTTTGGGAACATTATGGTCAATGAGGAAAAAAAAAAGTCAGCACATAATCATTTTTTAAGACAACTCGTATAGTGCAAACCAAAAAAACCACAGAAGGACCCGCTGCGGGCTAAATGCATGCGTGCTCTCTCTCTCTCTCTCTCTGTTTTAGAAGAATGGGATGCAAAAATCAGTAAGTTGTTTGGGGGTTTTGGGGTTTGTGGGGTTTTTTTTTTCCCCCTCCCCCTGATGGTAAAACCTTGGTGCTAAAGGCTTGAACTAATATTACTTTATTTTAAGGGAAGTTAACAGAAGAATTTGGTAAGTCATTTACCTGCCTTACGCATGCCTAAGTTTGAATGCACGTGTTTCTGCGGCGGTAGCATTAGCAATGACCGACGTGTCTATATTTATTTCTCTTTATTTCATTTAGAAGAAAGCGACACAGAACTTGGTAAGTGGTTTTGGGGTTGTTTGGGGTTTGGGGGTTTTTTTGCTGCTACTGACGATGGAAAAAGTTCCTTTGTATGGGCTTATCAAACCAGAAATCATCCTCCAGATCTTAAATTTCTACCCAGATATAGTCAAGGCGCACAGCTTAAGGAGAAGGGACCCAAACCACCAGCGCAGTATAATCTATGCCTGTTACGCTGGGCATCTGGCTTTGGAGGAGACGCGCTGTCTCCCTGCAATCCAGCGGCATTCCATAATCTCTTCTTTGGGCTCTTGCTCGCTCGTAGAAGCATGTCAGAGGCGGAGAGCTCTTAGGACTAACTCGTATTTATTTCTCTCTTATTTTTAGAGGAATGTGACACGGAAAATGGTAAGTGCCCTTCTTTAGATTTAAAAGTTCTCTTGAATAGTAGCGCCCCTCCAAACCAAACAGCCTCAATCACGCATCGTTGAATAAAATATTTTTTACAATACAAAACTTTTTATTTTTAATAAATACTTTTCTCTGTGTTTGGGAATTTTTACTGCGATGCTCGGTGGGTCACATTCCTGCTGCAAGGGCCTGCTTTGGGCAGGGCTGCTGATAGCAAGTTGCAGTTTGTGCCTATTTTTTCATTTCAGCTTCAAAAAGTGCAGAAGTAGAAAGATCTTAAACAATTAATTGGAAATGCCTGTAATAATAGAATAAGTCAAGATAGAACAGAGATTATTTTGTGTCTCTAATATTAAGAACAAAATAAATACAGAAAAGTGGTGAAAAATAACTTAAAGCTATTTCCCTTCTCTTTCTCTTTTTGTTTTGGGGGGGGGACAAAATGCAGAAATAGGTAAGTATCCCTGTCTTATCTTTGTCAAATTGATTCTGATAAGGGAATTTCTTGTTTAATGAACCCTGCGTGAATACCCAGGATGCCACTTACACCCACGTAGCGGATGGGACGCACGGTCCCACCCGCTCTGGGGTCTGCCCTTGACCCTACGTGGTTATTTAAATGCCCAATCTGTAAACAGCAGGCTCAGAGAACAAATTCAAGCAATCCTTTAACATGCATTCTGATTTAGTTCTCTGTTTTAAGGTGAACTTACGGCAGAGATCGGTAAGTCATGTCTTTACATCCCATCCAATATATTTCTGTATAGCTTTGAGTCATGTTTTAGCTGATTTGCCTGGGGTTTGTTCCCTTTCTCTTGCCTATTTTTAAAAAGCAGGAGATATGTTCATTTTTAATGAGAACTAATATTAAAAAAAAAAAAAACCCCAACATTACAGAAAACAGGGGGCTTGCAGGTTGCTCTAGCTAGAAAGTCAGTAATAAAGAGAATAAAGGGAATTTCTGAGCCAAAGCCGTGTATGAACGTAGTTGGTGTGAAGCCCTGAGACGCAGGACAGAGCCCTGGGGGATTTGCGGCTGTTGAGATCCAGCACGTGCAAAGTGCAGGACTTAATCCCTCTCAACAGATACTTAAATTTTGCAAAAAATTCCTTTTCCAGTTCTGATTGTCCCGTCTTTCGTGGTAGATGTTGCAAATAGGGGAGATGTGTCGAGTGTTAGATGCAGAATAGCTTTATTTTCCAAGCAACGGAAGGACCAAGTGGGGTGCGGTGCATCCCTGGAGGTCCTTGAGAAAACCAGTATTTATTTTTCTTTTTTTTTTTTTTCCAGACAGTCTGACTGCAGAGCTTGGTAAGTGGTTTCCTTCCTTTGTCTTTATTTCACTGTGGGTTTTTAGGGGGGAAAGAGGTGGGTTCCCCCCCCCCCCACATAACTCCAGGTATGTCCAATCTGGGCTAGAAATAAAATCAATTAGTTTTCAAAAAAAAGCGTAATTTCAAATTATAATCACCAGTAAAATCAAAATTTGGAGGCGAAGGGTGATGTGAGGTTCACAAGCGTGACAGAGGGCTGGCGAGCGCGTATTGACCATCGATATTCTCTCTTTATTTTCTCTTTTAGAGGAACGTGATAGAAAAATCAGTAAGTGTCATTTTTCTTTGCTGGTAGAAGTAAAAGCCTTGGCGATGCCGGAGCGCCCCGAGGGCGCCTGTGTGGTTTGGATCCGGTTATTAAATTATTTTTCGAATATGTGGGAGGTTTGGGGTTTGCACCAAGCTGCAGAGTTTGGACTTTTTGGTTACGTGCTGCCTCTCTAATCTATCTCAGGTATAAAGGCAGCCCCGTTTCCCTTATTTCCATCAGTGTCAACATGCAGGGACCAATTTTTTTACCCGTAAGATAAAGCTGTTGTCAGCAGTCCCATCCCTGTTCTTAATTACCAGCTTGTTGGTCTCGTTAGCATCAGCACGGTGCAGTTATATTATAACTTGACCCTGGGGAAAGTCAAAGGCAGCGCAAGCCACAGCATCAGGTTGTGTTCGCAGAGAAATAAAGGTTGATTTAATGCTAATATTTCATTTATTTCTTTTGGTTTAAGGCAAGCTTACATCAGACCTGGGTAAGAAGTTTTATTTCCTTAAAATGAAAATTATCCTTAATTATGCAAAAGTGCTGGGTATAAAAAATTTTTAAAAATGGAAGATTTTGTGTTTTCATCTGCTTTCGGAATGGGCGGCTTATAGGGGGATTTCTTCCTTAACAAACCTCATTTTTAAAATATTATAGTAGAAGGTGTCTGTGGCATAAAATTTCCATCGGGTTTGAGTTTTACAGCACCGTGGGAGGGAGTGGGTGCAGGAGGACTTGCTTTGCATTTCTCTGTATTTAATTGATTTTTTTGTTTGTTTGTTGTTTGTTTTTAGGCGAATGCGACGCAAAGATCAGTAAGCGCGATTCCTCTTTGGACGGGTGCCGTGGAGCACGTGTGCCTGCTATTTCATCTTTGAAAATGGGAGCAGAGAGGGGTTTCCTGCTTGAAAACCTTGGGATTTCTTTTTGTAGATTAAATAACACTCATAACGCATAATTTCAAAGTATAGTTATCGGTATAAAGGCAATATTGGGGGGGAAAAAGCAATATTCCTGATCTAAGAGCTCTAGGGATGCTGTAGACCCAATACACAGAAAAGAAGGAAATATTTAATAATAATTTTCCTGCTTTTTTTTTTCTCCCCTCCTTTTCTTTCCAGAGGAACGTGATAGAAAAATTAGTAAGTATCATTCTTCATTGTGCTTTTGGGGTAAAACGCCTTTGTTTTGGGGGAGGGGGAGCCTCTCTGATGCCCTGTCCTTGAAAAGTGGCAAAGAACTTGCCCACCACCACCACCGCCCCACCCCGCCCCAACTTTCAGCCCGGGCTTCTCCATTTCCTGCAGAAACAAACACCCAAATAAACACAAATGTTATTTTTTTCTCTTTGCAGCCAAGCTTGCAGCAGAAATACGTAAGTCCTTTTCTTTCTTTTTGAAACAAAAATGATGGGTTTAGGCTTAGAAGCCTCTTTTCCAGGGTGAATTTTTGTCGCTTTACTTGAATTAATACCTATTTTTTTTTTCTTATTTCAAAGGTAGACTCACTACGCTGCTTGGTAAGTCTAATTTTTGTACAGAACCTCCTGTGAGGATTTTTTTTAATTAACTCTTTGCGTTATCTTATGCAATTAGTTGGAGGAACCTCTGGAGGTCCTTGGTCCAACCTCCTGGTCCTCACCAGGGCTCATGCCAAGGTGAGACCACGTTGCTTGGGGCCAACCTCAGCTGGACAGCTCCAGTTTCTCCCCAGACTTGAGTCGGGTGTTCCCCTTGTTCCTTACAAAAATGTGAACTCAACGTGCAGGTTTTTGGGGGGTTCTTTAATAAAATATAATCAGAAAAATGAGCAAAATCAGCTTTGTAGCAGAAAGTCTTTGAGCTTTGGCTTCAGGACCTGTTGTCCTGGGGGAAGAGGGCAGTGCCGTGTAAAAAAACAACCAGAAAAACGCCAGATTTTATTCTTTTTCTTTCTTTTTTTCATTCAGGGGACAGAGACTCGAGGCTTCGTAAGTGATGTTCACCTCCCGATGCATAAAATCTTGGTCTAAAGGTGGATCTTCCTCAGTGGGCTGGCATGTTTCCAAAAGTCTCTCTCCTCCCGGACACCGGTTTTCTCTGTTTTCCTGCATTTCTGAACTCAACCCGTTACATCGCTCCTAAATGGATGTACTACCAGAACCAGTGGTTTTCCTCACTACTATGATATATTTGCTGTTATATTATATTTGCTATTATGTTTTTATTTTATACTATCACGCTCTACATTTTTACTACCTATTTCATACTATTATACTGTAAATCGTATTATTTTCTAAAACACTGTGTAAGCTTAAACTAGAGAATTATTTACACTGTGTCCAGAGAGGAAACATCTATTTAAAATAAACTTATATTTCTCTCTCTTTAGGGAAACTCACTGCAGAACTTGGTAAGTAATTTTCTTTCCTGTATTACGGGGGAAAAGGGGAAAGGGCAGCCAGAGGCACTGAAAACTGATTGCTATATATTTTTCTTTATTTTTATTTTTATTTTTTAGCAAAGTGTGATGCAACGATTAGTAAGTGCCACTTCCTCCTCGGTACGCGTCAGGGTGGTGTGGTTGGTGTTTCAGCGCTGAAGGGATGCTGGACTTTCTTAATTAAACTAAATTTGGGTTGTGAGAAGAAATGATCCTTTGGATTTCGAGGGGGAGCCTGAAGCCGAAGTTCAAGGGGAAAAAGGGAAATGTGATGGGGAGCACCTCCCGTGGGAAGAGCTGAGATGGGCTGGAGAGATGAAGGTTTGACTCGTGCTGCGGCGTTTGGGAAATCTAACGGGAACTAATGTTATTTTCTGTTTTAAGGAATATTTACGGCGGAGCTTGGTAAGTCCATTTCCTTCCTTTTGCGTTTTTTATTCCATTTTAAAAATTATTAAATTGCAAAAAAGAAGTTTAAATTACAAAACGAAATATTACACTGCAAACAAATTATTAAATTGCATTTAGAAAAACGCAATTCTAAAAACAAAACCTGAACCTATTTCTGCCTGTGTCCCTGTGTTCCATATACCTGGTGAAAAACAGCATCTTAAAAGGCAGTAGGTGAGAAATTTAAAACCCCAAAATAATTAGAGACAGGGATAACGTGGGCTAGCACAGAAATTGTCTTGTATTCCAAATTATGCGAACAGAGATAAAGATGTAACGTGTGAAAGGCAGAAACCGTGAGAAATAACAGACGCTTGTTTTTTCACTTATTTTTAGGAGAGCGGCACACAAAAATAGGTAGGTTTTATGTTCCTTTGCCCAGCGACTCTCTGGATGAACTTCTCGGGAGGAAATAGGACTCAGAAACCACCCTCCATTGCCTGTGTATTACAGGAAAATAAAAAAAGCCTTGCCTTAAAACTAACCTTTCCCCCCCCTCTCTTTTTTCAGGTGAACTTACCGCAGACGTCGGTAAGTCATTTTCCCATTTAATCTTGATTTGGGTGGAAACGCCATGTGAAGACAGGCACTGAGCGATGTAATAATCATTTATTTCTGTTTATTTTTAGGGGACTGCAACAGAAAACTTCGTAAGTGCCTTTTTTTTAATTCTGAGAATTAACCCTGCAAATTTTGTCATTGATTATGTCATCGAGAAAAGAGGAACGTCATGAAATCCCTTTTTTTTTTTCCTCTCTATTTTAAGGGAAACACGTGGCAGAACTTGGTAAGGAATTTCCCTGCTTTGCTCAAAATGGATTTCTTTTTTGCAGTTATCTCTACATATCTGAAGTTTTTTTCAGGGGGTAATTTTTATTTTAATCAAGTTTAGCAGTATGTGTGCAAGAGCTCAGATAAATATATTATGTAATATAGATTATCTGATAGATTATCTATATAATATAATAAATATTCCACAAAATATAATTTCCAAGCAACATTATAGATAGAAAAATGGCTCCAGAATAAACCCTCGGCAGAGCTTGACTTCAACGCTTGTAGAACGCAACTGCATGCTAATTTATTTTTATTTCTTTATCATTTTTAGAGGAACGGGATGTGAAAATCCGTAAGTATCACCCTGCTTTGCGAGCCACGTGGCCGGGCTCGATGTTATCCCGGTAGCTCATTGGCTATTTTTATGGATGAGCTCATAAGCAGCACGATCTTGTAACTGCCCAGGAGGAAGGGAATAAATATAAAATATCGGCTGCAGAAAGTGACAGCCAAATCTGCAGAGCAGAAAAACCCGAGTGACAATCAATATTTGCCCTGTTTTTGCCAGATACGGCATTTTCTTTCCTCCCGTAAAAACCCATTTGGACGCTTATCGCATCACATTTGGATTTGTGGGGTTGCTTGAGCCTGTTTTTCACCTGCAAATATTAATTTAGCTGAGGCTAGATGCATTTTTAAGCAGAAGGCAGTGATGGTAGTAAAAACAATAAAATCATTTAAAGACCCACAAAGCCGCACTGATAATATAGGGACACGATGTGAAGACAAAAGCGGTGGTTCCTTGTTCTTTGTTCCCATTTTTTTTTTTTTTTTTTTTNGGGGGGCGGAAGAATAATTACGGTTTTCCAGTGACTCTGTTGTGAAACGGGCTTGGGGCTGCACAGGGGACCCCAAATTTTGCCGCTGCCAAATTGGGCTCAGCAAGGGAACAACCCCAGCAGGTCACCAACCTTTTTTATCTATATTAGGTAGTAATATTTATATTTTAGATATTATGCAGTGTATCTATGTGTTGTGTTTATATATTTTAAATATGTAGCGTTTGTACGTTATAAACATATAATTATAACAATAATAATTTATATATTGTAAATATATAATTATAAATTGTAGAATATATATATAATTCCGGTGTTAAAAAGCTCTGCTCCGAACTGACGTGTCTTTCTTTGCTTTAAGGGCGCCTCACTGAGCTGCTCGGTAAGTGCNTGTTATCCCGGTAGCTCATTGGCTATTTTTATGGATGAGCTCATAAGCAGCACGATCTTGTAACTGCCCAGGAGGAAGGGAATAAATATAAAATATCGGCTGCAGAAAGTGACAGCCAAATCTGCAGAGCAGAAAAACCCGAGTGACAATCAATATTTGCCCTGTTTTTGCCAGATACGGCATTTTCTTTCCTCCCGTAAAAACCCATTTGGACGCTTATCGCATCACATTTGGATTTGTGGGGTTGCTTGAGCCTGTTTTTCACCTGCAAATATTAATTTAGCTGAGGCTAGATGCATTTTTAAGCAGAAGGCAGTGATGGTAGTAAAAACAATAAAATCATTTAAAGACCCACAAAGCCGCACTGATAATATAGGGACACGATGTGAAGACAAAAGCGGTGGTTCCTTGTTCTTTGTTCCCATTTTTTTTTTTTTTTTTTTTCCTTCTAGGGGAAAATGAAGCAGAGATAAGTAAGCGTCATTTTCCGTACTCCGTGGTTTGCGGGGGTCTCTTGCTTAACCCAAGTGCCGAATGAGCAGTCGCTTTAAGGTCTGATGTACAGAGTAGAAAAGGGGAGTTTTCTGCAGAAATTCCCTTCAAAATCCCTGCACAGGAATGAGAAAACCAAAAATTTGCGGCTTGAATGGTCCAGGCTGTTTCACTTCCTTGCTAAAGAGTAAAAGGGAATGGAAAGGGGGGCGGAAGAATAATTACGGTTTTCCTGTGACTCTGTTGTGAAACGGGCTTGGGGCTGCACAGGGGACCCCAAATTTTGCCGCTGCCAAATTGGGCTCAGCAAGGGAACAACCCCAGCAGGTCACCAACCTTTTTTATCTATATTAGGTAGTAATATTTATATTTTAGATATTATGCAGTGTATCTATGTGTTGTGTTTATATATTTTAAATATGTAGCGTTTGTACGTTATAAACATATAATTATAACAATAATAATTTATATATTGTAAATATATAATTATAANGCTCGGTAAGTGCATTTCCTTACCCTCCCTGTCAATAAATTCAGCGTACAGACAGCGCAGGTGCTGCCCTGGGTGATTAAAATGTAACTTGGAAAAAAATAACAGCTAGGAAATGCAAGAGTGCTGAAGCCGAGGGGCTTTAGTGAAATCCCACAGAAAAAATGGTAATAATTGGTAATAATTTTCATTCTTTTCTGTTTGCAGAGGACCGAGATTTGGAAGTTCGTAAGTCTGTTTGTGTGTCTTGGAGAAGTGAATCCTCCGTGGGGAGCGGGATCCCCTAAAATGAATTGTGCTGGTGCTCGCTTTCACCAAAGTAGTATGTTCGATTTAATTATTAATTCAAAAATGTATATCTACTTGGAGAAAATACTCCATGAAATACATCAGGTATTAGAGGAAAATGTCCTGGAGATCTGCTTCTCTCTCCTAAATTACTGTAGGAGTTTCTGTTCATTTTTTATTTGCAAGATTTTATCGCAGAGATTTTTTCCTGCCCTTCCGTGGAGCGATACGCACAAAATTTGGGAGTCTCCCCCTGCAAGTGTCCTTGATGCATGTTTCATTTTTTTCATCCTTTATTCATTTCTATTCCTTTTTTTGTTTTCTTTTTAGGAAGACAGGATGCTGTCATTAGTAAGTGTCATTCTTATTTTCTGAGAAACACAATCCCTGGGGATGCTTGGGGGTCACAAGCAGGGTGATGTCGCTGCTACTGTTTTGGCTTAGCATTTTGGTCGAAATACTGTAAATTGAATTAAGTTAAAAAAAAAAAAAGAAAAAAAAAATTGAATTAAGAGTATCTGCCCATGTTAGAGGATTTGGTTACCTTGAGTTCCCCCCTATCAAGACCCTCTCGCATCCTTGGGGAGGAAATGCACTGATTAGAGCAAACTTTATTTTCTCCTTTTTAAGGAAAATTGACGGAAGAGCTTGGTAAGCCGTTTTTATTCCTTTCACAAAACTGATTTGGGATTTTTTAGTGGGTTTTTTGGGGGGGTTTTTTCTCATAATTCGGGCTGGCTGGTTGTATATAGTTTTTGAGATAACTGTAGCAGATGGATAAACGGCTGGTGCAGATGACTTTTAAAAATAAAATAATAGCAGATAAGTGACGCACAGAAGAAAATAGCAATGAAATAGAAATGAGCTTGTATCCTGATACAAAAATCAGGGGTACGAAAGGAAAATCTGTGTTTCATCTCTAATTTTTCTCTTTTCTTTTTGTTAGAGGAATTAAAGGATCACCAAGCTGGTAAGTGATATATTCCTTCCCCTCTAAAAAAATTTAGAAGGGTCAAGGGAGTTTGTAATTATATAATATACTATTCATATTTATTCATATATATGTGGGGAGGGGTGGGTATATATATATAAAAAAAGTATCCGTGTGTGTGTATTTATTATTTCTATATATACACACACATATATTCTATGTTAGATTCCAGACTAAAAATTAAATTTAATTATGGGACTGAAACAAAAACTGTAGGAGCCCTGATTTTTTTTTTTTTAAATGCCTCCTGAGTGGTAGGACGCAGAACGCTGGGATGAAGGTGCGTATCTTGGGCAGGTGATGCCAAATTCATTCTTCTTATTCCTTTTGCAGATGAATCTTCTGAGGAACCTGGTAAATTTCTTTTTTTTTTCTTTTTTTTCCTTTTTAATTCAACAAAAAAGGGATGGATCAAGCTTTGTGATAAAAATCTTGTTACGTGCACGCTAGGTGGATGTGGCTGGAATTTTTTTTTCTTAAAAAAAAATGGTGTTTAATATAAGTTGCAAACTCATTTCAAATCATAGTAACGAATACAAATAATGTCTGGAAGAGGAATGCTGCTAGAATGATAGGGGCTAATAAGAATTCTGACTTTCTCTCTTGCTCCCTCTTTTCCCTCTCTCACTCTCTTCCCCCACCCCAGAGGAGAGCGATCTAGAAAGGGGTAAGCATCTCTTTCCTTCCTGCCAAGGCAGAAAAACCTTGTGACTTGAAGGAATCCTCCTTAAGCACGTGATGAAAACTTTCTGTTTTTCCTCTTTCAAGATGAACTCACTGAAGAACTCGGTAAGTCGTTTCCTTTCTTTGCCAACAGCAAATACCCAACATTTATTTTCCATTTTTTTTGGTTGAATTGGAGTTTGGTCAGAAGCCTTGTGGTCTGTTATCGCAACAAACGAATGAAGCAAATGTCAGCAAAGTTTAATACGGAAAAATTTAAAAAGAAACTGAATTTTACATCATCATCAGAAGCAGCAGCTGACGTTTCTCCACAATTTAATGTGATAACTGCAAAAGTGGAGGAAATTTGGGTCTGCAAATAGTGAAGAAGATAGATAATAGTAGAGAAGGCGAAAATATCTGGGGAATAAACAGATTCTAACAGAAATCCGTGTTTTTCTCTCTCAAGATGAAGTTGCTGAAGAACTTGGTATGTGATTTCATTTTTTTTTTCTTTTTAACCTTTAACAGAAGCTTTTCTAAAGCTTTTTGAGTTTTCTTTATTGCCCAGATATTAACTTTAACATAACAAAAAAATAGAGGCTTAGATGGAGAAAAATGAGAGCCAACAGAAAATGAAATTCCAAATAATAAACGACTAATAAGGAGGAGGTGTTTGGGGAAAAGTCCTGTCTCTGGTCAAACATCAACAGATACTTCTAAATGATTTTAATCTTGGTTTTCTTCCTTGTTTTTAGGGGAACGTGATAAAAAAATAGGTGGGTTTTCTTCTCATTTCCCAGGTCCTTTTGGGCATACTTGGGTGCTCTGGATAGGTTCGGAGGGGAGGGATGCCGGCTGTGTTATCCCAATCCCCAGAACAGCCGAGGGAGCTGCTTTTCCACCCCAAATACCAAATTCCTGTATGGTTGCTTGAATATTGGGAGAGTTCATGAGATTTCTGTTGAGATCTTGTATTTTCAGCCCTCCTGAGGTACCAACTGAGCAAATAAATTCTAATTATTTCATTTATTTCTTTCTTTTAAGAGGAAATTACTGAAGAGCTTGGTAAGTCATTTCTCTTTCCTTCCTCCCGTATTTTTTTTTTCCCCCCCTTCCTTATATTTCCCCCCCATTACTCTTTTACATTGGTTGGAGTTTTGTGTTTTCTTTTTTATCTCAGTTTAGGAAAAAAAAAAATCATCGGTAAAGTAAAAAATAATAACAATAACCAACAGTACAGTGTCGCGGGGAAATTGTCAAGTTGCAATTTTTTTGTGGTTTTGCATCACCTACAATTAAGGGGGCCACTTTTAAGATTTTTTTTCCTTTTTTTTTTTCCCTTTTTCAGCAGAACGGACTGCACAGATTGGTAAGTCGTGTTCTCTCTGCGCGCCTTCTGCCTTTAATAGGATGGGAAAGAACGTGGGGGTGCGAATATTGCTCTGAAGTAGAGGTCTTTTAATATGAGATAAAAGGGCTGTTCAAAAACTTCACATCCTTCAGTGCTACTTGTTTGCTTCTCTCCGTTCTCCCTGGGCAGCCCATGTGCCCTTCTGTATTATATGTGGGATAATAAGGAGTTATTTTGGGTTGGTGTTCTGTTGCTGAGGGATTTCTTCAGTTCAGTGATGCTTAAGTCTACTGAGAGCAATTAAAGTTAAAAATCTGTAAACGTGTTTTTGGAGAGAAACATAGAATCCCCCAGCGAACCATTTAGTGTGTGTCTGTAGGGAAAAAAATATTCATAATTAAAGCCAGTTTTCCTTTCACTCTTTCTAGGTGAACTCACTACAGAGATGGGTAAGTCCTGTCAAAAAAAAAAAAAAATAATCGAATTTGTGCAAATATCTTGTTTATATTTAGTTTGGGTTTTGGTAGGAGCAAGTCGTGACCTTTGCTTTAAGATTAGGAAAATCAATTATGGGATGGGTTAATCTGTATAAAATTAGAGGCAAAATGCAAATTAAAATTATAATTCTTTATACGGAATGGAAAAATATCAGATTTATCTCTAGATGATGAACACACACAGGGAAGGGGGGAATACTTAGGAATAACTTTTTTTTTTTCTCCTCTTCCCTTTCTATTTTTCCTTATTTAGGAGAGCGTGATACCAAAATTGGTACGTGTCCATCTCCTTCCCGAATCCCATGGAACTCGGTGCATGGAGTCATGACTTTTATTTTAATTATAATAATGATAATAATGAAAACCAGTATTATTTTTTTCTCTCTTAAGATGAACTGTCTGCAGAAATCGGTGAGTGTTTTTCTGTGCCTTCCAAGAAAATAAATATACGCAGTTTATGGGCTGTATTTTGGTATTATTTTTAGACGAGGGAAAAAATAGATTATAACAACTTTGATTTTTTTTCTTGTTTTTCCTTTATTTAGAAAAACGTGATAGAAAAATTGGTGAGTATCAGACTTCTTCCCATGGACTTTGGGTGTTTGTAAGATCCGTGTGATCACCTTGGTGTGAATTGTAATGGAAATCCTTTCTTCCTTCTCTATTTTCAGATGAACTCACTGCAGAGCTTGGTAAGTCACTTTGATTGCAGGAAAGAAAGATACACAAGTCTATGTTTGTCTCCTATTTTTTTTTTTGTTTAATTATTATTTCTTATACTTTTCTGAGCTACTTTTGGGAATTTTGTGGAAACCTGGGCTAATGGGGATCAAGTCAAAAGATGCATGCATTATAATTATAGTTATATATATAACTATTATGTATTTTATATATAACTATAATCGTAATGCATGCAATCTATAATAATTATATAATTATAAAATATATAGAATGTGTGTAATTACATATTAATATACTATATGTAGTAATATATTATTAATACAGTTATAATATGCAAACAAAAATAATCACTGGGCAGAGAAATACATTTTTGCTTTGGGAGCCAAGAAAGTCTTAAAAAGTCATAACACAAAAAGGAAGAGAAACGTGCGATAACCATTTCTATCATTTCTCTTTTCAGAGGAGTACAGAGCAAAAATGCGTGAGTGTCCTTTTCCTCGCCTTCTGGAGCAGTAAAAGATGTGTGAGGTTTGGGGGGCATTTTGGAATAGGTGATCCATGAAATTGTTGCCTTTGTAACCTCCATGGACTTCAACGTGGCGGAGATCACCCACAAAAGGTGACAATACTGGTCACGACTTTCCAGAGCACCCACGCACCTTCCTCCCTCCGCAAACGATACAGGCGATGCCCTCTAATTGTAGAGGAAATTCCTGGTATGGTATCGCTATTACAGCTTTTTTTCTGTGCGGCAACTTCTGCCTGTTAGTTTAAAGCATCTGGGTTTTTTTTTTTTTCCCTGAGGTTTAATCTAAATGGCAAGTCATGTTACAGACACAAGTCTCAATGAGGTCTTATTTTGCAACAGTTTAATCTCATGCTAGGAAAAAAACCCACTTTTGGGGAGGGAAGGAAGGAAATAAAAAATCAGCATGAACTGGAGGCATTTGGAATTGAAAAACCCTCATTAAAAGTACTTTTTAATTTTTTTTTTTTTCTTTTAAGGAAAATGCATTGAAGAGCACAGTAAGTGCATTTTTCTCCATTCTACAAATACAACTTTGGCTTTTGGATTTAAGTTTACATCACTGTTAATAACTTATCTTTTATTGTGCATTTTTAGGGAAAGAGGAAGAAAAAATGGGTAAGTAATTTGGTACTCTGGTTTGCCGAATGATGACCCGTAGATGTGTAGGGAAAGCCATGCAAATTACCAAGCCTTGAACTACAGAAAGACAAAACACCCTATTAGATTTCCAAGAAGACACCAGTCCCTGGGCGAAAGGCAGGTTAAATAAGTTTAATTCTCTTTTTCACCCTCTTTTTTCCTCTTCCACAGCAAATGTGACGCTGGACCCAGAGACGGCCCACCCCCGCCTCATCCTCTCCAAGGATCAGAAGAGCGTGCGATGGGAATACATGCTGCAGGAGTCTCCCGACAGCCCCGAGCGGTTTGACGCCGATCCTTGCGTGCTGGGTTGCGAAGCCTTCACCTCTGGGAGACACTACTGGGTGGTGGATCTGGCGGAGGGACAGTACTGCGCCGTTGGGGTCAGCAAAGAGTCTCTGCAGAGGAAGGGACCCATCAGCTTTAATCCCGAGGAAGGGATCTGGGCGGTGCAGCAATGGGGATTTAAGAACCGTGCCCTCACCTCCCCTCCGACCCTCCTTAACCTGCCACGGGTCCCCAGAAAGATCCGGATCTCTCTAGACTACGAATGGGGAGAGGTGGCGTTTTTTGACGTGGAGAACAAAATACCAATCTTCACTTTTCCTCCGGCTTCCTTTGCCGGGGAGCGGATTCGGCCGTGGTTCTGGGTGGAGCTGGGCTCCCTTTCTTTGGTCCGATGACCCTTGCATTCCTCCTTGTGCGGAGAGCTCAGCGCCGGCGGTAAGCAGGTGGCTTGAGGGGCAGGAGGAGTGGTGGAAGCACCTTACTCCATCCAGACACCAACAGCTAGGTGGTTAAGAGCAGCAGGATGGAGACCAGGACAGAAATGCTCTTGGGAAGAGCAGCGTCAAACTTCATTCTCCCCCGTTCCCAATTGAGTGCTCCAACTGCCAGCATGCAAAGGAAAGGCAGCCCACCCTGCCTGTCCTCAACATAAGGTGGCAGAAGGTCTGCCCAGCCTCAACCCTTGGCCCAGTGTCTCATAGTTGCAGTTCCAGGATACAGGAGCATCAAATGACCTGCAGAGAGACGTAGGCTCCTCCTTTGGTTGATGGAAAGAGGTGGGCACCGGCGTAAGTCACGGTTCACGCTGCCTGCATCACCCGGGTGGCAGTCCAGGCTCCCGCCAGCACTTTCTTCCCATCAGTTGGTGGTTGACGTGTAGATTTCAACCATTTGAGCCACTTTTATAGTAGGGAAGTAGTATATAGTTCTGGTGGGCAACTCCTCTCATCCAGACGTAGACGTCAAAATAGGACAGGCAAATCATGCTTTCTGTGTGCCTATCTCTCTTCATCAACTGTTGAAGGACTCTCTTCATCAACTGTTGAAGAAGTCTACACTTGGAAGAGGTTAAACAACTCTCCTTCACCCAACCTGCGTACAAATTCAGGCCCTTTGACCTTGGCCAGAGAAAGGGCATGGCAAACCCTCTGTGACTGTCCCTCAGAGCTCCAAGGTGCCTGATCAATACTGCCAGCTTTGTGCACCAACATCTCCACAGGTTTCATCCCCAAATGCTCCAGCGTTGCTCCTGTAATCCTTTATACCAGAGCTGGACACAGCCATGTCCTCCGGCAGGACTAAATTTGACTCAAATCTGGCCTGGGCAGATGATCTTATACCAGCTGGGTTAGCCCGAGTCCATGAGTTTCACTCAGCCTTTGGGAGAAGAGATAAGCCTGGATTCAAGACCAAGCTGGCGTGATGCCCTCAGGTGAAAACTGGGGTGCCAAACATCCAGACCATATGGATTAAAGGTTTGAAGAGGCTCAAACTGTGTTGCTCTGCATCGTGTGGCTATAAAGCTTCCAGTGAGGTACTGGGAGCTCTAAAACTAGATTCATGGAAGGGGTCAAGCCAGTGCTTGAGATCAGCATGGGGCCAGCCGTGCTGGAAGGTGGGTGATGAGGGACATCACTGAAGCCACTAGAGGGGATGGACACCATGGTCCTCACCTTTCATGACGTTGCACTGCACTTTAATAGCACCAATGAATTCCTCTTTAATCCCTGCTTGTTCTTAGCCACCTGTAAAGCCTTAAATCTTGTCTTTTGCCCCACCATGGGATGGACAACTGGTAGTTCCCACCTGACAATAAATCACTTGAGACTCTCCAGAGCATTTGATTTCTTTTTCCACCTGGTTCAACGTGGAGCCTTCCTGGCCCTCGCAGATGATGCCTGCAGCCTGTATGATCTCTCCTTGCGGCATCTTGCCCCACTTACCCTCCTAAAAACGGGGGACAGTTGAGGTGGATCCCACTGTGTGGTCCCATCAGGGAGGGATGCTGTCATCTCCCACCAGTGAGCAACGGCCAGAGCATCTCAGGGTCTCAGCCCTGTGGTTTCGGGTTTTTCTTCCTGCAGTTCATTGGGCCAGAAATCTTCATTATTGCCCCTGCAACCCACATTTGTGGTGGCACTGGTGTAGGGTAGGCAGGAGAAGACCCAAGCAGGGGAAAGAGGGAAGAGAAGGACAGATCATTCATGTCTGAGAGCTTCAAGATGATAATATATTAGCTAAGAAAGCATGTTTGCTGTAGCAGCTCAAAACACCATTCCTTCTGTCAGCAGACAGAAATTGGGGAGGAAAATATATAATAATATAATAATTAAAAAAAAAAAACCAACCTTTTTTCTAAGTAACTATCAATGTGGGAAACACCACAGAGGAGAAACTACCCTTCTTCCATGCTGGAAATCACCACTAGTGACTTTGAAGCACACATTTATAAAGCTGGTTTTGCTATAATTAAAAACTGCAATCAGGGAGGTGTTCCTGTGCTGCTCCTGTTCCATGAAAGAGGCTGGACACAAGATGAAAAAGCTGCCCAGCTCTTTATTTAAAGCAGTTGGATGACCACTGTGCTTATTTTTTGCCCGGGTGATGGCCAAGGTGGGTAGTGAGCCCCCAGGAGCTGGCTGTGCTTGGACGGTCCCTGTGTTGCGTGGTGGCAGATGCCCCATCTTGCCCGATAGCCAAAGATATTTTATCCTATAGCTGAAAATGATGAGGTATTTTCAATCCAAGCTTTTTATCTTGGATTGAAAAATCCAAGTTGGAGACACTGATCTGCAGAGGGACGTAAATGAGCCTGTCCCTGGCAGGGAGACACCGAGCAGTGCATTCCTCTCCACGTTTCCTTAAATAGGGCTGATATTTTCCCTCTGTCCTCCATGTGATCTGACTCGGAGCTTGAACAGCCCTGGGGTGGCTGGAGAGGAGCCCTGTGGACTAAATCACCCCAAGCTTTAAAAAAAAAAAAAAAAAAATCTGCAAAGACCTTTGCGCTGCTGCCTAACAGGTAAGTGTCTCTTTTGGGGACGGTCGGGGACGTCCCGGCAAAGGGAACCAGCAGTGTCCCGGCCACCTTGGCACTGCTGAGATGTTTTTCCAAATGTAAAGATGAAGGGCTGTTAAGTTTGGGGTGGCTGTGGTCTGTCTGTGCAGTGCAAGCTGTCAAGGGGGGGTTGTGTTGCTGAGCCTGCTTTGGGCAGGCTTTCAGGTTCTGCATCTGCTGCATCAATTGATTAAAATTGGTTCCCAATGAAGGGAAAGCAGCAAGGAGGCATAAAAACTGCTTTCCAGCATGGTTTCTGAGCACATGTGCATTGTTAGAGGGTTTTTTCCGTTGGCAAGTGCAGCCTAAGGCTTCAGTCCGTGCTTTAAGGGGTGCGGAGTGGATGTGGGGGACGTGTACCAGCAAGGGAGTGGGTTAGAGCCTGAGCTTTGGGGACGAAATGCCAGTTCCCACCAGGTGGGAAGGTTGGCTCCTTCTCCTTTGGCCATCCTACGAGTGGAGATGCCAACCTGAGATGTCAACGCCCGTAGGAGAGACAAACCTCGATGCCCAAGAGATGGATGTTACAGTCCAAGCCCTGCTAGAGGGCAATTCATCCCTTCCTAAAATTAACATCTAAAAGAGATTAGAGCTTCTCTCCGCTGCTCCTCCTTCCTCCACCCATGATGACATCTTTTATATGTTCACTCCATTGCAGGCAGCAAGGGGACAAGGAACAAGAGAGGCTGGAGAAGCTGCTGCCATGGCCTCTGGTTCATCTAGAGCAAGGGAAGGAGGAGAAGAAAGCACCTACCACACCATCCTGCAGCATTGGCCAGATCCTGGGCATCTGGGCCGCGACCTGACCGGCTGTGGAGTCGGTGCAGCCCGATCCTGGCTGGAGCGAGGAAGGCTTGGAGATGCCGAGGCAGTCAGCCATCGAAGCCGGCTCAGGAAAGGGAATTTCCAGCCAAAACTCCATTTGGAGCATTTAGAGGAGAAGCTGAAACTCTTGGGTCTGGAAGGAGGCAGGGAGGAGAAGGAGCATCTTTGCTCCTGGCGCAAGAGGACGTTCGCCTTCAAGGGCGGTGCAAAAGCATCTGGCTCCAGCCGTGATGGACCAAGGGCTCATGGAGGTCCCGCTACAGCCTACATAGAGGAACCTGCTCAAGAGGACAAGGTCAGGTCCATGACCAAGCTTGGGTTATTCCTTTTCTGAAATTTTTCTGACCACCTTAAGGGATGCTGTAGTTTCTTTGAGCTTCTCAGGATCACAGGCTTCAAGCCAGCTGGAAGTTCTCTACAATTGTTTTTTCCACCAAGAAAATAAATAAATGGAAATAACTGGGGAGAGCTTGGGGGGGGGGGGGGAACCCAGGCAACTCTTTTAGTTTGGCTAAAAAGAAGAAAATTTTAATTTTCAGGCTAAACCCTTTGTCCCAAATCAGTCAACAGGTATTTTCTAATTTATTTCATGTGAGAATGAAACTGCCTCCTCTCTTGTCCTCCCATGTCTTCTCCATCCTCGTGCCCATGCTGCGATGATTTCTGCCCCCCCGCCCAAATTGGGGGGGGAGGGTTTCCAAGCATCCCCTCCCTTCCCCACTCCCGCCTAGATACCCTCCCAAACCATTTTTCTTCTTCCAGGAGCAAATACACAGTGACCTGGAGAAGCTCAAGAAACAAAGGGAGGAGATTTTGGAATTGAAAATAAGTGGAGAGAGGCGATGCCAGGACTATTTGGTAAGTAGCTGTTGCCATCACCCCGGAAAAAATAGAGGTGTTGAACTGGTGTGGTCCATGGTGTTGTCTTTCCATGTCCTCCAGATGCAGACGGAAGCTGAGAGGCAGAAGATTGTGTCCGAATTTCGGCAGCTGCGCCGGTTTCTGAAGGACCAAGAGCTTGTTCTCCTGGCTCGGCTGGGAGACCTGGACAGAGAGATGATGATGAGGCAGGAGGAAGAGGAGACCAAGATGTCAGGGGAGATTTCGGTCCTCGATGTCCTGATCTGCGAGATGGAGAGGATGCTTGAGGAACCTGCGAGCAGATTCCTGCAGGTTGGATGCTCTACTGGGCAAGATGGGAGAGGGTCCGCATGCGGCATCGCCTCGGCTGGAGTCTTCCCCCAATTTGGGGATGGGAGACTGAGGCTTTTTTCTCGCTCTTTCTATTCCAGGATGCCCGAAGCACCGTGGACAGGCACGTGCTCATGTCTCAACGGTGGGGGAGGGCTCACAGGCAGCATCCCCATGGTTTCTGGAACAGAGATGGAAATTTTGGCAGTTCAGGCAGGGCTTGAAGTGAGGTTTAGAGAGGTGTGGAGACAAGAAGGTGCCCCAGAACCCCAGTGCGGGGACGCCATGAGAGAGCGCACCCTAAGACTGGAGGTCCTCTTGGCCATCCAGGGCAACAGGGACCCACGTGTCCTCCTGTACAGAGCTGGTTGGCATCTCTGAGGCTGGGACAGAGGGACATTTTGGGGACAGCCAGCTCACCCACCATCCCCAAGTCACCCAGGGTGCAGGGGGAGGAGGGATGGTCCCAGCATCTCATACCATCACCACGTGTCCCTTATCTAAGGGGAAAGGTTTGCATCCAGGTGGGAGATGGGCAGCGCTCGGAGGATGACGGAGACCTTCTCAGACCTGGAGCAGAGGCTCCGTGTCATTTCTCGACAAAACGATGTCCTCAGAGAAACGCTGGGGAGATTTCAAGGTACTGTGGAGCATGACGGGGTTGATGGGGGGTTATACCCCCATCATGGGAGGGAACAGCTCTGCCTGCTGCTGTTTTTCCTGTTTTCCCAGGAAAAACGTGACGGGGGCAAGAGTGAGCGGAATTACCAGCCGGAGAGCATGATGTCCAACCTCTGTTCTTCATCCCCTAGACATTTTGCCATCTGAACTGGAAAAAGAGCAAGGACCATCTCTAGGAGGAGATGGAAAAGGTGAGGGTCTTTTGGAAGAGCAGCAACAAGGGAGGGCTCCAGCAAAGTTGGTTTTAGCTAAAATGGTGCTTAAAATGGCTGGGAAATGAGGGGTTGAGCTCACTTTGGGGTTCCTGACAACAGAAAGGAGCTCTGCCCAGTCCTCCAGCGTGAGGCAAGGCTTCCCCACGCAGGAAGACGTGGAGATGTCTCTGCTCCCCTGCCTGGGATAGGGGCAGATGCATGATGCTGGGGCTTGTCCCAGCCGGAGCAGGGCTTTCTTGGGGGGGGTGATGTCCTCCTCCAACGCCACTTTCTTCTCCAGCCCTGGCAGCATTTGTGACTCTGGACCCTGACACCGCCAACGCCCAGCTCATCCTGTCCCGGGACCGGCGGGGGGTGAGATGGACGGATGTGGGGCAGGATCTGCCCACCACCCCACAGCGATTCGATGCCTCCTGCTGCGTGCTGGGCTGCCAGGGCTTCACCGCAGGGAGCCACTGCTGGGAGGTGGAGGTGGCCGGAGGAAGGACCTGGGCACTGGGGGTGGCCCGATGCTCCGTTCTGAGGAAGGGTTGGCTTGAGTTTCGGCCAGAGAAGGGGATCTGGGCGATGGGGCGGTGCGGGAATCGGTACCGCGCCTTCACTTCCCCCATCACCACCTTCCCCGTCACTGGGAGAACTGGGAGGGTGCGGGTGGCTCTGGACTATGGAGGGGGGCAGGTGGCATTTTACCTCGCCGAGCGTGAGCCCCCCATTTTTACGTTCCAAAGAGCCTCCTTCGGAGGGGAGAGCATCTTCCCTTTCTTCTGGGTGGGGAGAGGCTCCCACCTCCGCCTCTGCCCATGAGCTTTCCCTGCCCTTACCCAGTCCAGCTTCGGGGTGCGTTTTCTGCTCCTTGTGCACTTTTTTCCTTTTTTTTTTTAACGACGTTGCAAGAGAATCTCTTCTCGCAGAATTTGCTCCAAAAAGAAAAAAAAGTCGGAATTTTCTTTCCTCGTTTAACGTTGTCCGGCAGCTCCTGGGGCTGTGGGGAGGGCCAAGCCCTGGGCTGCAGCTCTGGGATGGCTCCAGGCCCGGAGTGGGATCACGTCCCCCGCTACTCCCCAGGGAAAATCAGGACTTTTCCCTCCTCCATCCTTCCTGGCGAGGATGTGCTGCAGCCCCTGCAAGAGAGCAAAGGGACCTGGGCTGGAGAGGCGAGGAGGTGTGCGTGCCCCACCATCGCCGCCTCCCTTAGAGCAAGAAGAGGGGTGCAGGTATCTGCCCCCCGGCCCTGGGGCCCCGCGGGTCTCCGGGCAGCTCCGCAGCAGCTACAGCCTGCCAGCATCTTTCTCGTAGCCCTCGGAGCGGATCTGGGAGCCTTTCGCCAGGGCTCAGCCGCCCTTTGGTGGCAAAGCCCAAGCTGGGGAACCCGCAAGAGGGAACATTTAAAATCGGTTTTTAGCGGTATCGATTGCTGCGGCTCCGGGGTTTGGCGTCGCAGCGGAGCCCCGGGGGGCTGCGGGATGGGATGCCGCTGGGAGCCGGGGGGGGCCGAGGCCGGCGGGGCAGGGGAAGGGGCGGGGGGAC
>WAAD01010048.1:23700-41359 GCA_013389945.1 Fregata magnificens | reverse complement strand
CCCTGGACCCCCCACACACACACCTGGGTCCCCATCCCAGCTCCTTGCAACCCCCGCTGCTCCCAGCGTGGACCCCCAGGGTCGTGGGGGTGGGTTTTAGAGGGGTTGGTGACCCCCCCCCACACACACACACACACACAGGACCACCCTTCACCCACTGCCCCGCAGCTCAGGACCCCGGCATCCCTCCTTGGTGACCCTCCTGCCATCACGGAGCACCTACGGGGCGGGGGGGTCCACCCCATCCTCTTGCTGTGACCAGCTGCCGGGTGGGCACATCACTAGGATGCATCGCTCGGACCCCCCCCGCCTCCCCCAAATCCTCCAAGCCCACCGTGGGCCCACCAGCCTGGTTCTGCTGGAGGGGCGCCGGGCTCCTCCAGACGTTCCCTCACCCCGTGGGCCGCCCTCCCGGCTTGTTCCCCACCACACAGTCCTCCAGGCGGATTGGTGGTGCTGGGGATGCCCACCAAGGTCCAGGGGCACCATCCTGCACTGTGGGTATGGAGATGTAGGTGAGGGTCCCCTAATTTTGGGCACAGGCATGAAAGTTTCGGACCAGTACCATCAGCGTGGCCTCTGGGCCATGCCGCGGAGCAGCTTCGTGCCACCAAAAGGTGAATCTGGTTGCACGCTCCAGCCATAGCACCAGTACTGAGGAAGTACTGGGACCAGCGCAATGAGAAGGGAGGCAGGGAGAGGCATAGGCACGGAGGGCGCCGGAGATGGGAAGAGTGGAGACCTGCGTCCCCAGACTGCCGTATCCTCCCAGTAAAACCCAACAGCCCCAGCACGGAGCTCCCACTGGTGTTTCTCTTGGTGGCACATTTATCCCACCCGCAGCACCAGCACAGACAACCCTCCTCCTGCAAGCAGCAATGATGACCCAGAGCACGCCGGCAAAGGAAAGAAAGGGGTTATTTATTGAACATTTGATATAAACTGCCTCCGACGGTTTCCTTTCGGGACGCCGATCCTTTCACGTTGTGCTCCTTTCACTGAAATCTCAAGGTTTTCTCTCGGATCGGGTGGGGCGGACACTCTCTCCACCCCCCAACATCCACCTTTTGATTTTCTCCACCACCAAAACCAACTACACCTTCTGGAGAGAAAACGCTCGTTCCCCTAATATTCCTCTAGCAATATAAAATTTCCTTAGATTTTTTATCATATGCACAAATTTCTAATATGAAAATAAAAAATCTCCTTAGGAACAACCAACCCGTTTTTTTTTTTAAGTCAAGGTTTAATGCATCGAGGCTGGACGTGCGACAGGCACTTGGACAGGGACCAAGCTAACCTTAAAAAATATAACAGCAAGATACTGAAAAAAAGAGGGGATAGGATGAGAGAAGGGCTCTCAACAGGGAGCAAACAGTTTGGATGAAGCTGCTGGAGGAGCAAAGTGAAGACTATTAAACCATCTTCGCAACAATGTGAGGAATTAGGAGGAATTCGCTTTTTTCCGTCGCCGACGAACCCACGCTGTAGCGTTACTCTTTTCTTCCCCTGAGTCGTCTCCCATACACACACACACACACACACAAAAAAAGGTTAAATCTCGCACGGAGGGATGTCCCACGCTGCTCTCGTTTCTTTTCGTCTTGCATGATCTTGGTGCCGTGCCAAGCCAAGCCAAGCTGTTTCTCCTCTTCCAGGCACTTGGGAGGGTTTTTCTTCTCCTCTGCGTCACCTCTGCTGGCTTGATGCCTCCTCGAGGGGCTTTGCACACTCAGAGCACGGGGACGGGCCGTCTCCCATGCCCACACTGCCGGGAGCATCAGTACTGGAGTCTTCCTCTGAGCTCTTCCCACATTTTGAGCGTTCTCCAGTTCTCCGGCCTCTGTGTCCCCGCTGATGGACGATGAGGCTGGATTTCCTGGTGAACCTCTTCCCGCACTCGGCGCAGGGGTAGGGCTTCTCGCCCGTGTGGGTCCGCTGGTGGGCGATGAGGTCCGAGCTCTGCCCGAAGCTCTTCCCGCACTCGTGGCACTTGTAGGGCTTCTCCCCCGAATGCCATTTCTGGTGTTTAACGAGGCTGGATTTATTGCAGAAGAACTTCCCGCACTCGGAGCAGTGGTAGGGCTTCTCCCCCGTGTGGAAGCGTTGGTGGGTGATAAGGTCCCCGCTCTGGCCAAAGCTCTTCCCGCACTCAGAGCACTCGTAGGGTTTCTCCCCCGTGTGCAACCGCTCATGCCTGAAGAGTCCATACCTCCCCCGGAAGGATTTTTCACACTGGGAGCACTGGTAGGGCTTCTCCTCGGTGTGCGTTCGCTGATGGATGGTGAGCTCCGATCTCCGGGCGAAGGTTTTCCCACACTCGTGGCAGGTGAAGGGTTTCTCACCCGTGTGTACGATCTGATGGGTGAAGAGGTTGGACCGCTGGCTGAACCTCTTCCCGCACTCGGAGCACTCGAAGGGTTTCTCCCCCGTGTGAATGCGCTGATGGACGATGATGTCCGAGCTGCGGGTGAACCTCTTCCCGCACTCCAGACACTTGTAGGGTTTCTCTCCCGTGTGCACTCTCTCATGCCTGATGAGGGTGGACCTGTCCTTGAAGAACTTCTCGCACGTAGAGCACTGGTAGGGCTTTTCCTCCATGTGGCTTTTCTGATGGGAACTAAGGTCTGAGCTCTTCCCGAACTCCTTTCCGCACTCTTGGCATTTAAAAGTCTTTCCTCCTCTGTGCAACCTCTGATGGCAAATGAGCTCTGACCTGTCCTGGAAGCATTTCTTGCAGTGGGAACATTCGTAGAGACTTTCTTCTGCAAAGAGATCCCCCCGCGCATGGGCGAATTCGTCCGTCTGGTCCATCCCCGGGCATCCCTCCATCCCCCGGTCGCTCTCACAAGCTCTCCCGTGGTTATTCTCTTTGGATTTTACCACCGTTTCACCCACTTTGGCTCCATCAGGACATCCCTGCTCCACGCAGCATCCTTCATCCTCCCTCTGCATCCCGTCTCCTGCAGGGTTAGATGGAGATTAAGTTATGTTTTGCCCCGGGATGGAACGGTACCCGATACATCGGCGACTGTTTCCAGGGACCGGCGAGGAGTCGCGGGATCGAGGATGACCGTGGAGGGATGATTTCCAAAGGACCACCCCGCCAGTACGATCCTCGCCCGTTGGCGGGGTGAAACGAAGGCAACGCCTGGTGGCTCTTCTCCCACGCCCCAATTTCTCACCTGTCCGGATGCGCCCGGGGCCGCCCATCTCCTCTCTCCCCGTGGGACCAGGTGCCACCGTCTCTCCCCCTTCTTCCATCCAGAGGCTGATTTGGGGCTGGAAAGCCCTGTTTTGGGGGGCAGACACGCTGCCGTCAGCGTCGGCGCTCCCGTCCCCAGGAGCGCTACGGCCAAACCGCGGGTGGGACACCCGCTCTCCCCTGGGGTTGGGGGATTATTTTCCACCGCCCTCTCGCTTTCAATGCGGTCTCCCCCCACCCAAAATCCCGCAGCCCACTGAGCGCCTCTTTATCCACTCCTTGGGGCGAGCGATGCTGCGGGGCTGTCGGTCCTGTCCCCCCCTCGCTCTACCTGGGATGCTGAGCCCGGCTCAGCCCGCAGCAGATGCGGCCCCTCAGCGTTGCTGGCCGGGTTGCTGTGCGGAGGCACAGGAAAAAGCCAGGGGGGAGGCGGGGGGGGAACAGTTCCGGCTGTGCTGAGGCTGTTTGGGAGATGCCTGTCCTTATTTACCAGCTCCCTTCATCCCCGGCTGCTCTCCGCCCCTTGGCAGCAGATGGGAGAGGAGATGAGGACCAGCAAGATGCACCTCTGCAAAAAAAAAAATAATAATTGGCGGGATAGAAACACGGTAAAGGCTCTTCCGCTGCCTCGCTGCGGCGTGGGTGTGCGTGCCGTGCCGTGGGGCGAAGAGAGAGGCCCGCAACAGGGCTTCGGGCTTTTGTTCATGAATAAACCGTACGGCTTTCTCCATAACCCTTGGTTTTCTGGAAGCGATGGGGATCCCTGTCCCAAACGTCTTGAGGCTTGGGCCAAGGTACGATGGCGGCTCGTTCGATTCCCAGCCTGCAGGATCGTTTTACCCGCATCATCAGTCGGGCTGGAAATGAGCGGATTTCTTTAACTCCTCTCCTGGGAGCATGCTGTCAAGCACGGGCGGGACCAAAAGCATCGCTGTGCCCCTTTTGCTCAGGCTCCAACAACTCGGCGGTGTTCCAAGGGGGTCAGACGCCGGCTCTCTCCTCTGAGCGCTGCCCGGCTCCATCGTACCCTTTGCTGCTTGCACGCAGCTTTAATAACCGGCTTATTTCCCACCCCACAACCTTCGCGGTGCCAATCCCACCCAGCACCTTGCACCCTCTCCTGGTCCCTGCAGCACCCGGCCTGGGGCTGCCCGTGGGACCCGGAGCAGAGGTTTGCAGGGTGGTGCAGTGCAGTGGGGTGCTGAGCAGTGCAATGCAGCGGGGTGCTGGGCAGAACACGCTGAGCGGGTCCCTGCGCTGGGAACGGCCCTTAGCTCTTGCAGAATCGCAAGCTTGCCCAGAGCCCACCACGGTGCTTCGAACCCCTTTCATGCCACCAGCACCCCCATCCTGACGGCGGCCATGGGATGGATGAGGGCCCTGGGCTGCACCGCTGGGGCTCACCTCTGTGTGATACATCCCTCTGTGCCGGGACTGGGACTGCTGCACGTCCTTGGGATGCAGTGGTCGCTCCCGGCAGCGGGCAGCGCGGGTCCGTCTGATGGAGGATGAGGATGGCTACACCATGCTGGACTTTCGGTCAAAATGCCGTGCCCTGGGAACAACCCCAGCCTGCTGGCAGGTGCCCGGCCGTGGTCCAGGGGCACAAAGGACCATCCCAGCCCTTTGCTCAGCTGCTTTGCAGAGCGCTCGCTTTCCAGCCAGCATCAGGTATTGCACAGCCCTTTTCATAGAATCACAGAATCATTTAGGTTGGAAAAGAGACTTAAGATCACTGAGTCCAACCGTAAACCTGACGCTGCCAAGTCCACCACTAAACCATGGGGGCTTCATTCTGCTCCCCTTCCCTGTCTTCTAGCTCAGGGGGCTGGGTACCCTGAGAACAACTGCTCTCACTATTAAAAGACCGAGGCAAAGAAGGCATTAAGTACCTCAGCATTTTCCTTCAGCCTTTTCCCCCGCATGTTTCCCCCTGCATCCAATAAAGGATGGAGATTCCCCTTCGCCCTCCTTTTGTTGCTAATGTATTTAGAGAAACATTTTTTATTGTCTTTTACAGCAGTACCCAGATTAAGTTCCAGTTGGGCTTTGGCCCTTCCGATTTTCTCCCCGCATAACCTCACGACATCCTTGCAGCCCTCCTGAGTTGCCCCTTCTTCCAGAGGTCGCAAACTCTCTGTTTTTTCCCTGAGTTCCAGCCAAAGCTCTCTGTTCAGCCAGCCCGGTCTTCTTCCCTGCCGGCTCATCCTTTGGCACGTGGGGACGGCCTGCTCCCGTGCCTTGAAGATTTCCTCGCTGAAGAACATCCAGCCTTCCTGGACCCCGCTGCCCTTCAGAACGGACAAGAAGGGGTGGGGGGGCTTCAGGTGTTGGGATGTCCCAGCTGTGCCCTGCCACCTTGGGGACCTCAGAGCCCTGGGGAGGACGTGTCCCCTGCTGTCCCCAACATCCCATCCTCATCCACACCCAAAATAAGGGACGCAGGGGGGTCTGAGGGGCTGTACCTATAGCAGGGTATGGGTATCGGGGTGCTGGAGGGGCTACACCCAGCTCCAGGGGGTCTGCGGGTCATACCCAGACCTGGGGAGGGGGACCAGGGGCGAGCCTGTATCTACCCTGAAGGGTGTCCAGGAGCCCATACCTAACCCTGGGGGGGTCAGGAAGGAGCAGAGGGGGCTGAGGAGGAGCCGGAGGGACCGTACAGGGCAATGGACGTATTGCATCAAGAGCCCAAGGGAAAGTGAAACCCGTCCGCGGCCAAGCTCTGGGCTCAGCTCCCCCTGCCCCACGGCAGCTCCCCTGCCCCACATCTGTCACCCAGAGCGGGTGAAAGCCCCCGCCAGCCCCGGCACCGCTGTGGGATGACTCTGCCCCACAGCGCTCCCCATGTGGGACCAGGCACTGAGTCTGCTGTGCTTCCCTTCTCCAGGACGTCAGGAGCACCATGAGCAGCTACGTCCCATCCTGGGCACCCTCACCGGGGGGGGTGGCATGGGTGGGCTCCCAGAGAGGTCCGAAAGGGACCCCAGGGTGGGGAGAGGCAGGGTGGTGGGTACCGCGGCTGCAGGGACACGCAGGGGAGGTTTGGGGAAGGCAGGAGCTGCTGCGTGGGGTGAAAATCACCCATCGCGGTATAAAGAGTCTTGCTGAGTTGGCTTCTTCACTGGATCCAGCATGCCCACACACGTCAGGTACTGGGGAAGCCCAAAAGTGGGCAGAGTGCTCCGCCAGATGTGGTCCCCCCTTCCCCGCACGCTCCAGCTGTGCTCCCTGCGGAGACCAAAAGGGACCTGGCAGCGGTGGGATTCGAACCCACGCCCCCGAAGAGACTGGAGCCTTAATCCAGCGCCTTAGACCGCTCGGCCACGCTACCCTGCTGGAGAAATTTGGGCTCGTTACATGGGACAATAAGAAAAAAATCGGGGAATTCTGCAAAATTCACGATGGAGTGTTTTAAAGGGGGTTGGGAGAGAGGAAAGGGGTCTCAGCCCTGTCCTGCCACCCCGGGGGTCACGCTATCCCTCTGGAAAAAATGGTGTTCGTTATGCAAAACAATAAGAAAAGAATTTGGGAATTCTGCAAAATTCTTAATGGGGTGTTTTAAAGGGGGTTGGGGGACGGAAATGGGGTCTCAGCCCTGTCCTGCCATCCCGGGGGTCACGCTTGGCTCCTCGTCCCTTTGAGAGCCAGGGGACAGAGCTCCGGGTAGGTGACACGAACGAGGGAGCTTGGGGACAGTTCCCAGATGCCCAGAACCTCCTGGGTTTGGTTTCGCCCCTCAATTTTCTGCCCAGCTTCGCTCCCGCAACTTATGCAAAAACCGTGGCAGCCTTTTTTTTTTTTTTTTAAAGCAATAAAATACCCCTGGAATTTCCAAAGAAAGGACAGTGGATGTTTACAGAGACTTATCCCAACCACCCATGGTTTGGGTTTTTTCCCAAATACAGGTGAAATAAAATTGCATTGACACCCCCAGGAAAAAAAGAAAAAAAGAAGAAAGGGAAAAAAAAAATCATTATTTTCTGCAGTGGTCCAGTTGTCATGATTTCCGGGGACATGCAACGGCTCTAACCCCAAAACCCCCCCAACGATGGGACCTGAGCCGAGTCCTCCCAGGATTTGGAGGTGGGCACGACCAGCCAGCTGCCCTCATTCCGGCTTCGCAGCCGGGCAGACCACGAGGGGCTCGGCGTTGTTCCCTCCTTGGGACAAGCCGGGGCTGAAAAAGGGTCGCAGGACACTGGCGAAGGCCCCGCTGTAGGTGTAGAGGTGGGTCTGGTCGGTGGCATTGTAGAAGGTCACTTCTCCACCTTTGTAGTCCAGGTAGATCCCCACTCTCCTGGGCTTTGCTCGGACGGAAAGGGTGATGGGGTGGGAGACCAGGACCTTGTATTGGTTGCTGTTCCTCAACCACATCCTCCAGAAGCCCGCTGGTGGGGAGAGAGGACCTTTCCCCTTCCTCTTCACAGCCTCCCTGCACACCCCGATGTCCCACTCGGTCTTCTCTCCCACCTCCACCTCCCAGTAGCACCTTCCCGATGTGATCCTCAGAGATCCCAGCACGAAGACGTAAGGGTCAAATCTCTCGGGGTGGTCCGGCAGGTCCTGCCGCGCACCCCCGTGACTCACGCTCCTGCCGTCCTCGGACAGGAGGAGGCTGGGGTGAGCGGAGGCTGGGTCCAAGGTCATGAGCACTGGAGGGAAGAGCAGAAGGTGGTCACAACTAGGGTGGAATGATGCTTATCTAATGCCCACCACCTACTTCCAGGACCATAAGGTGTAGAGACCCTGCCCGGACACTCACGCTCAGCTCCAGTTTGGGAGCTGCTGGCCCTTGCTGTGCCCTGAGGAGGTGCCTCCAAGCCTAGTTGTCTGATGTCTTATGAGCTGAGATGTTTAACTGAGCACTCATTTCTTCCTCAGTCATCCGGCTGAGCAGGATGCTCCACCCATGAGAGATGTCTCCTATGGACATTCTTGGGTGGTTGAGCTTCCCACCCAACCTTTCTATTGACAGAGACACAAGCCGGGTCTCTCTCTTCTCTACTTGGGACACCTGCTCCTGAAACCCACCTCTGAAACCTCCAGACGGGGAAACAGCCCGCCGAGGGATGGAGAAGGTGCTGTTGCACCACCTTTCAAAAGCAATGGGTGCTGAGCCCCATGGCGTTGCAGATGGACAGGCTCCAGATTACACCCGCGCTCGCTCACCTTTGAATCGGTTTAGAAACTCAAAAATGCCGCCGGTGGGAACGTTGTACACGCCCTGCAGCTCGGCAGGAACAGCTGCCGGTTTCCGTGCCTGGATATTTGTGCTCCTGGGAAGAACAACACGGAAGCGGTGACTCACCCGCTGCTTCCAAACCCTTCTGCAGAGCCTCGGGAAAGAAACGGTACCTGCTCAGCAAGCTTTCCACATCCTGGAAAGGAACAAAAATCAGACAAAAAGAGGGATTTACACTCTGCCTTTTCCTTAAGAGAATATTCTGGTTACTTATGGACTATAACCTCGCCTTCAGCCTTCCCTTTCCCGACCCTGAATTACAAGCATCCCATTTTCCAACTTCTCCTCTGCAGGAAAATAGGAAAAAAGTGGTTACAGAAACCCGAAGAGCCTCAGCTTTGCTCTTTGAGGGTCCCTCTTCTTCCTCCAGCAGCCACGCTGCCAGGCAGTCATTGCATAAATCACTAAGGGTGTTTTGGGCTTGGGTCTTGCTAAAAATGAGAGGAATCAGGTGTTTCCAGTAGCTGCAAAGTCCTGGGAGCTTTAGGAGATGCATGCATGAAAGGTAATGGTAACCTCCCTCTGAAGGTAACGTGGTGAATCTAAGCGAGGTTCTCACCTTCAGCAGCCCCAAAGCTGGCTGCTGGCACCTCCTGTTGATCTCATCGATGAGCTCACCCAGTGCCTGGCTCTGCTTGGTCATCTGGGCGATGTTGCCGCGTAGCTTGGTGGCCGTGCCCTTCTTCTCCCGCTTCAGCCTCCGCTGGAGCTTCTCCTCCTCTTCATCCAAGAAGTTGTGCAGCTTCTCGAACTCCTTCTCGATCTTCTCGCTCTCTCTGGAAGTTTTATTCTTTGCAGGGGTGGGGGGAAAAAAGGGGAAGAAATGGGAAACGGCGGTGGAAACCCGTTGGGAGCTTGGGGAGATGGTCTGTCACGGCACATTGCAAAGAGAGATGCTTAGAGACACGGCATGGATTGGGGACAGCTGCTTCTGGGTTTTGTCCTCAGGTCTCTCCAGAGCCTCTCCGCCGCTACTATGCAGACCTTCCCATAAATACCCCCGAGAAATATAGGTTGAGGAAGGAGACATGGGTCAGAGCGGTGGGGTGAGCTTTTGGGATCGTGGTTGGGGATGGCGGCAGAGCCAGAGCAGTCCCCATCACCGGTCAGGGTCATCGCAGCCACGGTCGATGCCGGGACGGCAGCACCACAGCTGCTCCCACTGGTGTTTATCTGACCCATAATCAAGTCCGTTCAAGGACCAAATTACGCCTGGTTTGCCCTTGGACTGGGATTCAAGTTCCTGTGATCACGGGGAGCAACCTCACGCTGGGTGTTACAGCGTGGGGGGCGGGGGCACCTTCCCACCGCGCTTAACGAGGTGTTACTATATCATTAACGGTAAACAGAGGAGCTGCAAAGCCCAGAGGCTTTGCAAGGACTCAGCCCTTTGTGCTCCTGCTCGCCACGCGAGCACGTGAGCATCCCTGCCGGCACAGCCGACCGATGCCCAAGCAAGCACCCAAAACCACGGCACCTGCCGGACCGCTCCGAAATCCTGTGGGACAACATGAAACTGCTCGGAAAGGGTGATACTTGCCTTCCACTCAGCCAGCTTCTCCTCCTCCTGGGACTTCAAGCTCTGCACTTCCACCTTCTGCTGCTGCAGGAGTTTTACAGCTGCCTCCAGCTTCGTCTGGTGGGGGGAAGCAAACGCGGTGAGGGAAGGATGCGACCGCATCCGCGAGGAGGTGGCAAGAGTTACAGATGCAAGAAAAACCTCGTGCGTCTCCACGGCTGGGCACATCCCCAGCTTTGCAGGTGCCAAAGGGGGCTTTGCCTGGAGAAACCAGTGGCTGAAACTGATGGTGGACCTTCTTACATCATCCACCACATCGTCACCTCGCTGTAATACCATCACCTGGCCGTTTAGGCTTGCAAACCCCTCTCGATAGAAGCCGTGGTGGTGAATTTGCTGCGCCCGACCACCACCACAGCCTCCCCCTTCCCCACGAGCATCCACAGCTACAAGACCTTGGCAGGGTCTGGTCCTCCTGGGCAGGGGTGCAGGCAGCCCGGTGCCCTCTGCCTTTCAGGCACGGAGGTCAGCAGCACCCTCCGTACCTTGTACTCCTCGGCAGCCTCCTCGAGGGGAATGGCAGCGTGGGTGCGGTGAGCCTGCAACTCGGCGCAGCGTCGGCAGACGGGGCTTCGGTCCTCCACGCAGAACATCTCCAGGGCTTCCTGGTGCTCTTGGCACTTCTCCTCAGGGAGCTCTGCCGGCCGGCTTCCAACCCCCTCTCCATCCATCCGTCCCTTGTCCTCGCCGTCCTGCCGTGCCGGAGGGAGCAGGCAGCACCGAGGGCATCGTCCGGCTGCGCCTGCATGGAACCGGCTGGTGCAAGAGCTGCAGATCCGATGCTTGCACCCCGTGAAGGTCAGCAGGGTCTTGAAGGGCTCCCGGCAAAAAGAGCACAAAGTCATCTGCCGGCGTTGCTGAGTCGCCATCGCTCCTCCCGGCAGCTCCCTTTCATTTTCCGGGTCGATGTCCGGGGAGGCCAAAGGCCGGCAGGGAGGTTCCCCACTCGGGAAACGAAACCTTGCTGCTATCGGAGCTCTGGAGGCTTTTCCTGCCTTTGGCTCAATGGGGACATCCCCACCAGCAGCACAGCTGCAACCCTGCCTGGTCCAGGGTGGAAGCACATCTGGAGCAGCCTGAGGGCAAGAGAACATCTGGAGCAGTGCATGATACCAAATCCAGAGCACAGTGTAGTACCACATCTGGAGCATTGCGTGGTGCCACATCTGGAGCACACGGAGGGGTGAGACGACATCTGGAGAGCTCTGCCCGCTTCTGGGCTCCCCGGTTCCAGACGAGCGTGGGCACGCTGGATCCAGCGGAGAAGGTGGACCCAGCCAGACTCTTCCCAGCGACATCCAGGGGAAGGATCCGGCGCAGATCCGCCGCTAGCCTCTGCCCCACAGTCCTCCCCCCTCCCTCCACATTCTTCTGGCTCCAGAGGATTTTGTGGGAACCCATTCTGAGCTCTGCCAACGGTGGGGTGAAGCACTCCAGGGCACCGCGATGGGCGATTTTCACCCCACGCAGCAGCTCCCACCTTCCCCAAACCCATCCCCGCAGCTGCAGTGCCCGCCACCCTGCCTCTGCCCACCCCGGGATCCATTTTGAACCTCTCCAGGAGCCCACCCACGCCACCCCACGGTCCCCGGGGCGGGGGATGCCCAGGACGGGACGTAGCTGCTCATGGTGCTCTTGATGCCCTGGAGAAGGCAAGCAGAGCAGACTCAGTGCCTGGTCCCACATGGGGAGCGCTGTGGGGCAGAGCCACCCCGCAGCGGTGCAGGAGCCACGGGGGCTGGGACACATCCCAGAGCCTCTCCCCACCATCCCACAATTCCAACATGCCCTTGATGCTGGGACCCACAGGAATTCAGACTCACAACAGCCCTCCCCGTATGCAGGAACACCCCAAAGCCACCCCACCTGCAGGCACATCCCCTCCAGCTCCTCGACCAGGGGGCTCCAGCTCTCCAGCCCCAGCTCCACCAGGTTCTCCAGCTTCTGGTTGGGGTGCAGGTGGCTCCCCAGGACCGTGTCCCCAGGCACATCCTTACGTACCCATGTACACGCTCAACCTCAGATGCAGCTCGGCTTTCTGCCAGCTGAGAGCATCGTACCTGCTCAGGACAGCGCCAGGACCAGCCGGAGATGTGGGACGGAGGAGCCGTGGGGCTCCCCCATCTCTCCCCCAGCTTTCCCAACCGTAAGCAATCAAATCGTGATCCCGCACTCCCGGAAACCCAGTTCCACTTTATTGCACCTCATTTTAAAGCAGGTACCCACAAACAATCTCTCACAGCCGAGCCGAATTCATCGTGGTGTATTTTGAAGGCGGCAGCATAAAAATCAGATGAGGGACAGCGAGCACGAGGGGGAAATTGGGGAGGAAATGTGTGTTTGGAAAACGCTGTATCTGATAAAAGCAGATGATCCGTAGGGACCGAACCTCAGGGGGACGGAGACCCCTCGCTTTCAGGATGGGCTTTCTCTTACAATGTTTAGATGTTTTTGAAGGTGGGGAGCTAAAAAGAGGCTTTGTAGCCTCTAAAGGAGGACCTGGATGTTCTCCAGGGGGTTCCCAACACACGAGCCAAGCTGAGCAGTGCCCAGACCCCACAGCCCTCCATCCCATCGGGCCATCAGCCTCCCTGCAGCCACCCCAGGGGCTGGGGACTGAGCAGCCACCGCTGTCCCCCGGCACCGTGCCGCGACCCACCGCTGCACGCCTGGTCCTGAGAACATCCTCTGCCACTAAGTGTGTTTGGAGGAAGGGTGAAAATGACGCTGAAATGCATTTCTGGGATGGATGGGGCATGGAAGGGGGTATCCATCATCCATCCATCCATCCATCCATCCATCCATCCATCGCTGAGGTGGGCACCCGAAGGCACCTCGAAGGGGTTGGGCAAAACAAAGTCACTGACTGGGACCCACCAGCAGCTCCTTGCGGAGATGCGTCCGCAGGTGTTTCATGAGGGAAGAGCTGGACATGAAGCACTTGGTGCATTTGGTGCATTTATAAGGTTTCTCCCCAGTGTGGATCCTTCGGTGGATGATGAGGGTGGAGCTGGCCCGAAAGCTCTTCTCGCAGTAAGAGCACCGGTAGGGTTTCTCACCCGTATGGATACGCTGGTGCCTACGGAGGGTGGTGCTCTCCCGAAAAGCTTTCCCGCAGTCAGAGCAGACGTAGGGCCTGGGTCCTACATGGCTTTTCTGATGGAGGAGGAGGGCTGAGTGGACGGTGAAGCCGAGCCCGCAGTCGGAGCACTGATAGGGTTTCTCTACCAAGTGCTTTTTCCGGTGTCGCTTAAAAGATGAGCTTTCAAAGAAGGCTTCCCCGCAGTCGGAGCACGGATACGGGGGCTGGCCCCTGTGGGTTCTGAGGTGGGCTACGAAGGCTGAGTTTTTTGTGAAGGTTTCCCCACACTCGGGACACTTGTAGGTCCCCTCCTCCATATGACTCTTGCGATGCTTGCTGAGCGATTTGTTGGCCATGAAGCTTTTCCCACAGTCGGGGCACTCGTAGGGTCTCTCCCCCGTGTGTATTCGACGGTGGATGATGAGGGTGGACTTGGAAGTGAGTTTTTTCCCGCAGTCCGGACAGACGAAGATCGCGCCTTCCGTGTGGCTCTTGCGATGCTTGTTGAGGGACTTGTTGGCCATGAAGCTCTTCCCGCAGTCGGGGCACTCGTAGGGTCTCTCCCCGGTGTGTATCCTCCGGTGGATGATAAGAGCTGAGTTGGAAGTGAGGTTTTTCCCGCAGTCGGAGCACCGGTATGCCCCGTTCTCCAGGTGGAGCTTGCGATGTTTTTTGAGAGACTTGGTAGAAGCGAAGCGTTTCTCGCAGCTGGGGCATTTGTAGGGTTTCTCCTGGCAGTGGGTCTTCTGGTGGTCCTTAAGGGTGGAGCTGCACGTGAAACTTCTCCGGCAGTTGGAGCAGGTGAAGGGTTTCTCCCCCAGATGGACCCTCTGATGCCGGTTGAGGGACGAACCGCGGCTGAAGCTTTTCCCACACTTGCTGCAGGCGTGCTTGTGCTGCCCCAGCCGCATTCTTGAGGGGCTCTTGGTAGTAGGTTTTCTCCCGTTGTGGCTGGAAGAAGCCGATCTCCGTCCCGAGTGGTTCTTGTGGTGCTCGTAGCCCAGGGAGATGCCACCTTTGGATTTCCTCGCCGACCCACCGCGCAGCTCTCCGTCTTCCTCCTGGGAACTGTCCTCCTCCGTCTCGCTCGTCCACCCCTCGTCTGCCGGGAAAAGCGAAGGAAAAAAAAAAAAATTAAGGGAATCCACTTCTACCTCCACCCTGAACGTGCTGGGGAGGGAGCTTGAGGAGGGATCGAGAGGAGCACCACAAAGCGTGACTGATTTCATCCCTCAATCGTATCTGGCTACGCTGATGCGGAAGAAGCAGCATCCTTCTGCCCGGAGAAGTGTTTGGTATCTCTGGCTGTCGATGCCCAAACGGGTCCTCGCATCCCTGCAACCCCTCTTCCCAGTTACACCAGTTTCCAGCACAATCTCGTGTGCTGGAGGCAAGGAGCGATGCCTGGCATCTCCGTTTTGGGGCGGAACACAAGTCCCTTACCTGAGTGAGAGGAGTTGGAGCCAGAGGAGCTCCCGGCATCTCGGCAGCTTCTCCACCGTTTCCTTTTCCTCGTCCACAACCTCAAAAGGGGTCTCGCCAGTTGTTCCTCCTCCTCCTCCTCCGAGCTCTGGATGTCAGGGATCCAAACCTCCTCCCCTTGCTCCAGCCGAGCGAGCAGGTCGGGGCTGTACACGGGGAAGCCTGCTCAGGTAGACAGCGGTGGATTACTGGGTAGATAACAACCGTCTGTGGTGGCTCATTACAGGAGACAGAGGTGTGACCTTAAAACTCATCCCTCTTCCAAAAGAGAAAGAAAATCCAGGTGCCGAGCTCTCCGAGGCGGGAAGTCCCAGCAGGGTTTGCTGAGGGTATCTACAAGAGCTTTCCAGGTGATGGAGAAGGCATCCCAGGGAATAAGAAGCTTGAACCAGAGGAGTCGGCCCCAAGACCGCTTTTCAAGAAGACAGAAGAGAGTTGAGAAAGGCAGAGATTGTCCATCTGGAAAGACTCAGGGAATATTGAGCAGGAGGAAAAGGCAGGCTGGAAAAACCCAGGAGTAAACCCAGGCGTGCCAGCTGCATGGCTTGGCTGCATCTCACCCAAGTGACCCGCTCCCTGATTTTACTTGGAGAAAAACCTTTGTTAGGGGCACAGCGGACCAGCCGCGCTCCCAAGTCAAGGGGTTGCATCCTGGTAAATCAGACTCTTGGGTCCATTGAGCGTCCACTCCAAGAGCAGGACGTCGGAGAAGGAGCACGTGAAGGAAGAGACGATGCTCGAGGACCGAGCTGCGCGCGAAAGCCTGACTTTTATCCGCTATTAGTGCCCTTCACGGCTGGATCATTGCCGTGGATCATGTCTTAGCTGGAGCAGCTCAGCGTGCCCAAGGACGGCACGGTCTTCTCACGGGCATCATCTAGAAAATCAGCAGTAACCGGAAAGGTTAAGCTGAAAAGGTTGAGTCCTGATGCTCCCCCGTCCCAAAATTAAGCCAGATTAGAAAAGAGCAAGAAGGACTATCCAAAAAAAGGGAAACCTGTGAGATTAAGGTCACGTTGATTCATGTCATGATCGAGCAGCTCTCAAAGCCGTGCGATCCAGACCCCAAAGCCTTCCTCGCCCACCCAAGTGCCCTAAAAACTCAACTTGAGTCAACTCTCCATCTTGCCCGCTCCCCTCCTGGACCCACAACTCGTGTCTCGTGGCTGGAGGAGACCTGGGGACTTCTCCATCCCCCAAAGTGTCCCCTGCCAGGTGGCCGGGAGCTGTCAGGAGAGGGCACTGCGAGCCCGAAGGAGCCGCCGAGCTTGGCTCCAGGCAGGACGTCCCTCCAGCAGGCTGCCTCCCCGCTTTTAACTCATTTCTGGCAGTTTTACTCATGGTGTTGGTGGGAGAAGAGCATCCACCTGCCCAGGCTGGGACGCTTGGAGCACCTCGACGGGTGTCTGAGGGACCTGGGGGCTGAGGAGGGCACCCGCTGACCCCATCCATCTCCTGTTGAGGATGAAGACAGGGCTGAGGCATTTAAACCAAGTTCCCAGCTAAGTGTCTTGGGCAGTATTAATTAAACCCCCCCAATTATAAAGCGTCACGCACAGAGTGAGCCAAGGAAGCTCCACGAGCTGCCTCCCAGAGCAGAACAAGGGAAACCCAGGGAGCTTTAGGGCTGGTCCCGCCGTTCCCGCAAGCGCAGGCAGCACCTGCGCCTTTCCTGGCGTCCACGCACGTCATCCTTGGAAAAAGGAGATTTATCCCAGGAACTGAGGTGGGAAGAGCGAGCAATTATCTCGGGCATCCCAAATGGAATGAAACCTGGGAGGCCACCACGACGCTCCGACACAGACGTGCGACCCACAAAACCAGAAAAATGAGGAGAAAAAGCAGGATTTCTTTTAAAAGGAGCCTCGTTGGTCGAAACCAGGAGCTCCTGGGGCAGGCGCCCAGGGAAGATCGGCGCCCGGAGAGAGGCTGGTGGGGCTGAACGAGTCCTCCTGCCCCCACGGCCCAGGAGAAGCCACTGGGGAGNGGGGGGGGGGGGGGGTCGGAGAGCGGCCACAGCTTCTCGGTGGCGGTGATGGTGACCTCCTGGAGAGCCTCAGGCACCTGCGGGGCATTAAATGAATTAGACGGGCAACAAAGTGGCAACATTTTAAAAATTAAAAAACTTTAAAAAGAAGTAAGAACCAAAATGAAAAAAAAAACCCAAAGAAAAAAGAAAAAACAAAGAACCAAAAGAAAAAAACCAAAGGACCAAAATTTTAAAATCGCAAAGAACGAAAAATAAACAAACAGTAAGAACTAAAATAAGACGCCAAAGAACTAAAATTAAAAAAGAACAAATTAAAATTAAAAAAACAAGGACATAAAATGAAAAACCAAGTAAGAAATAAAATAAAAACCCAAGTAGGAAATAAAATTTAAAAAGAAATAAGATTTAAAAAAAAAAAACAGAGTAAGGGATAAAACGAAAAACCAACTAAGAAATAAAATTTTAAAAGCGAGAAAAAAAATGTTAGAAACAGGGTAAGAAATAAAACGAAAAACCAAGTAAGAAATAAAATTCTAAAAGTGAGAAATAAAATTTTTAAAGTGAGAAATAAAATTAAAGAGACAAAGTAAGAAATAAAATTGAAAAACTAAATAGGAAATAAAATAAAAACCAAGGAAACAAAATTTAAAAAGTAAGAAATAGAATAAAAAGCAGAGTAAGAGGTGGAATTTTAGAAGTAGGAAATTAAATTTAAAAAGTAAGAAATGAAATTTTAAAAGTAAGAAATAAAAAACGGAGTAAGAAATAAAAGAAAAAGCAGAGTAAGGAATGGAATTTTAGAAGTAAGAAATGGAATTTTAGAAGTGAGACACGAAATGTAAAAAGTCAGAAATGAAATGTAAAAAGTAAGAAATAAAAAACGGAGTAAGAAATAGAGCGAAAAGCAGAGTAAGGAATGGAATGTTAGAAGTGAGAAATAAAATTTTAAGAGTAAGAAATGAAATTTAAAAAGTAAGAAATAAAAGAAAAAGAGTAAGGACGGGAATTTTAGAAGTGAGACGTGGAATGTAAAAAGGGGGTCGGGAGTCGGGCGGAGAGCGGGGGAGCGGCTGGAG
>WAAD01010048.1:5108-23284 GCA_013389945.1 Fregata magnificens | reverse complement strand
TTCCTTCCTTTTTCTTCCTTTTTCTTTTTTTTTTTTTTTGGTAGCCGCCCTGCCTGAAACCTCCCTTCAAAAACAAGAAATTTGGGGGCTGAGACCGGACTTCGGGTGGACCCGAGCCCAAACCCCCTCCTGTCCAAGGAGGGAAGAAATACAAGTTGAGAAATTATTATTCTACAGCTCCCCCAAAAGCGGCTCAGCCCGCCCGCCTGGCGGTATATTGCATTTATTTAAAGCTAAAATGGGGGGTTATTCCCACGCCTCCGGTCTGACAATGAAAATATCCAAAGTAAAGGAAAAAAATGGGAAGAAAAAAAAAAAAATCTGTTTCTGAAGCAGTTTTTTCCTGCCCCTGCGGGATGCTCAGTGCAGGATCCACAGAAAAAGGAGGAAAAAAACCCAAAAAGCAATTTTTCCCTTTCCCCCAGGGTGCTCAGCGCAGGGTGGGACGTGAAGCAGCTCCAGGCAGCAAAAATGCCCCAAGGAAATTCCTTAAGGAAATTAATTTACTCTGCGCAAGGAAAAAAGAAATCCTGAAAACCGAAAACGCCCGGGTTTGTTCTGCCCCAAATTTTTTTCTCAAAAAAAAAAAAAAAAAAAAATTTACATTGTCAAATTTTGGTGAAAAACCTTAAATTTCGGGCTGCAGAGGGAGGTTTTAAATCGCTTTGTGGAGTTAAAGGGTGCTTGGGGACTTCCCCCCCCACCCCCACCCTTGTTTTTAACACCTTCCCAGCAGGCGCCGACCCCTTCCTTTTTTTCCTGAAAAAAAAGAAAATCCCCGACAAATGTTTGTCTTGGGGCAAAGTGGTTACGTCTTGGGTTACGTCTTGGGTTACGTCTTGGGTTACGTCTTTGGTTACGTCTTGGGTTACGTCTTGGGTTACGTCTTGGGTTACGTCTTTGGTTATTTCTTTGGTTACGTCTTTGGTTATTTCTTTGGTTACGTCTTGGGTTACGTCTTTGGTTATTTCTTTGGTTACGTCTTTGGTTATTTCTTTGGTTACGTCTTGGGTTACGTCTTTGGTTACGTCTTTGGTTATTTCTTTGGTTACGTCTTGGGTTATTTCTGTATCGCCCTCGATGGACGGGAGCTGCGGTTTCCCACCAGCCACATTTCCTCCCCCACCCCCTGGAAAAAAAAAAAAAAAAGGCCCATTTTTAGGTTTTTACTCAAATTTTGGACCAAAACATCCCCAAGCACTTCCAAAAGTGAAGAAAACAGCGCGGAAAAAAAAAATAGAGAGAGAGATTCCTTAGGTAGAGGTTTAATCGGATCTCATCCACTTCAAACTACATAAAATTATTGCAGCTGCAGAAAGACTAATAAATCATAAGATAATAATATTCTAAGAATATAGCAAAATAACCGAATAATAATATAGTAATATATTACCATAGTCTATTCAAAATAGAGTTATATAATAATTAAAATAATAATATACTAATGAAAGCATCAATCATAGCTTAAATATACAACAAAATCATAAACAACTTTTCATTTTTGTCCTCGATAAATTCTTTATTCACCACGTGAGAAGCTTTTCCTCTTATTTACCCCAAAATTAAATCAAAACCAAAAATACCTCCGCATCGTTTGTCTGCCAAAACGCTACGCTTTATTCGTTAAATGAATGAATGTACCCAACTCAACTGACTTGGACGTGGCCCCGCCTGGTTGCCCGTGGCCCCGCCTGGTTGCCCGTGGCCCAGCCTGGTTCCTCCCCGGCCGTTTTCAGCCTTTTCCAGTTGCAACCATTTATGGGACGTTTCGCCTTCACCCAGACCTTCGATCGTCATCGCGTCATGACCGTCCTCGTCACTCGTGAGTCCCGATTCGCTGTCTTCAGGTTGGTCTCCTGGATCAAAAATTAAGGGCCCCTGGAGGACCACCAAGCCTTCCCTGGTGGGATGAGAGAGGAGAAAAGCAACGAGCAGATGCACGGTCAAGGGGATGGCGGAGGTAAACCTCAAAGAGGAGCAAGACAGAAGAAGACTTCCCAAGACTGGAAATCAAACCCAACTCCATCCCGTCCTTCTCTGGGATTGTTTGAGGCATTATTAGGCACAACAGGGCTGGAGACCTTCATTTGGTGGAGAACGTGTCCCGACAGAGACGCTGCTCCTTGCTAAAAGCACGGGAGATGGAGTCTACGGGTGACCGGCTGCCGCATCTCATGGGTGAAAAGGACAAACCCACGCCACATCGCTCCGCTCGTCATCTCCTCTTACACCCACGGGTGGAGAGCTGATGGTGCAAGGGTCCGTCCTGGAGACGCTCCTCCCTGGGGAAACGGGACCGGCCAACCTGGGGCTCCCATGGGCATCCCTGAAAATCAAAGGCCCCGGGAAGAGGGGAACGGGTTTGGGGGGCTGGAGAAGGGACGTGATGAAGCAAGACCCTCCTCATCAGGGTGGGTGGGGGGCGTAGGGCCTGAGAGACGACCCAGGATGGGAAAGGGGGAATCACCCACGTAAAGGAAGAAAAACCCAGAGAATATGGGTTAAAAAAAAAAAAAAAAGGGAATTGGAGCTCTGCAAGATGCCCGTTTTCCTGCGTCTTGCTGGAAAAACTCCTCCTCTTCCCTGAGGGGGGAAAATAAATAAATCCACCTTATCAGCCAGGAGCACCCCGCAGGTGCCAACTACCCTTTCTTCCCGAGATCGCCCGTCCGATACATCCCTGATTCAGCCATTCAGCTGGAAAGTCTCCTGAGGCCATCCCAGGGCTGAGGGGAGGGGGCTGTGCCTGCTCCCCCCTCCCCCCGTGCAAGGGTCCTCCTGGTTGAGCTGTTTTCTTTTTTCATGGGGAAAAAAAAAAAAAATAATCCCAAGAGCCGCAACGCTGAGGTTATTCCTTTTTTTTTTTTCTGAGCACTTTGCTGTTTCCCCTGCTCACGTGGGCAAACAAAATTGAGATTTTTTTTCCCCCCCCTCCTTTCTGGGGTTATCCCAGCGCTTAATTCCCCGGGGGGGGGGGGCTTCCCCCGGCTACACCCCAGCAGCTTCAGCTCAGCAGACGCATCAGAAGACAGGATGGGCTGCATCAAGGATGCCCACCACCCCAAAAAAGGGTCTTCTCCCCCCACCCCGAGAAGACGGTTTGGGGCAGAGAGGGGCTGCTTGCACCGCCTGGCCTTGGACAGCCCTGCCAGGCTCCCTGGTCTCCAGAAACACCTCAGAGAGCATCTCCCGGTGAGGAAAATCACCTTCCCACCCTCCTTGGACATCTCAGAGACGTCTCATGGGAGCTACCGGCGTCCCACCCTGCACCACTTGGCCAAGGGGACGCCATTCCCAGGTTGCCCTGATCTGAGCCCTTCGCCCCTTTGGGAACGGAGGGGATTCCCACGGGAACCAGCCCCAAGCCTGCCCGTAGCTCCGGTCTGCGGAGCAGGTCCCCAACACAAGGTCAGGGCGGCCGCGGTGAACCTCCAACCCCTCCAAGGCTGGTGGTCCCAACACCTTGATGGTGACCTCTCCAACGGCTGCACCCACCTCCTGCTTGCAGCCGGTCCTCTCCTCCCACCTCTGCTCTTTCTGGTCTCGAGGAATCGTTTTTGCAGCCAAAGAGAAGATCTGAGTGGAGGAAAAGCCCTCCAGAAGCTCCTCCTGGAGGAACATCACGCTTAGCGGTTGCAGCCGGGGCACTATCAACCCAAACTATTAGCGCGGACCCTGCAAAATCCCAGGTCGCCCAACATTTTCTCTTGCTGAAGGCTCTAAACTCTTTTTTTCCCCTTTTTCTATCCCAGCCCTCCTGCCTGCTCAGGCCCCACAGCTTTCACCGACTTCCTCACGGCTCTTCCTGATCACCTCCTTCTTCACCGAAAAGGTCATAAATTTCAGTTTGTCGTCCCAGCAGCACACGGGGCTCAGCTGCTCGACTGCTCCCTTCTTATCACAACATCCCCGCTAAGCAGAAGGACATCCTCCGCTGATCTAAACTAACAGAAGCCAGGCGGTTGGGCACGTTTTCTCACTAGCTCCGCGCCCGTGCAACGTCATGGCTCTTGGGTATCCAGACCAGCTCGTGGAGGAGCTCTGGATGTCTTGGCCACTTAGCAAAAATAGGGAGCACGAACGCCCTAAACTCAGCTCGGGTTTGGACGTTGGTTGGATTCAGGCCCGTCCATCAGAAGCGATTCTTCGTCTTTTTTGGACGGTCTCCCCAAGGGGGTGCGACGGGCAGAGGTTGCTCCGGGGTGGGCGGCTGGTGGTACCCACAGCTGGTGCCTTGGGCTCCCCCTGAGGTGCTCCACGGGACAGAATGAGCATAGCGGGGGGGGCTTGGACCCTTGGGTGGGCAAACCTGGATCTTGGCAGGGACGCAGGAGCGTCAGGGATGGACGGAAAGGTGGGAGGAGACCCCCTCCCCGGAGAGCCGGGGTGTGGGAAGAGCCCCCGCCCCGGGAAGCGAGGCTGGGGACAGGGTGTGACGTTTAACACCAAACGCAACAGCACCTTCCAGTCACCTTTAGCAGATTTCTCCAGGCTGAGGAGCTTGGCCTCTTGGACGAGCCACCAGCTCCCAACACGTCGCGTCTCCGCGTCTCCCATCCCGGTTCCAAAAGGTCCGTGCCGACGCGGCGGATCAATCCCGTTGGGCATCGCAACCATGATGCAGCGTCAGGAACTATCCCAGAGCAACAAATACCTTTATTCCGCCACGGATAAGGCAAATTTAATTCCCTGAGGAGGCTCTTTCGGACCCCGCAACTCTTATTAACATCGTTGTCAGCGTATTCACCAGGACAGCAAGATGCTGCAGCGAGGTCTTCACCCAATGCACCGGGAAGGCCCTCACAATCACATCGCTTCCTTGGTGACAATTAACTAATTCGTAGCAAACCAAGAGAAACCCTCTCCCGCCGACCGGATCCGGGCTTTGGCTGAGCATTTCCGGATGTGCCGGGCGTCTGTTAGCCCTTTATGGAGCAGCCCGTGGGGTCTCCAAACCGTGACCTCCGTGAGATAAAAGCCACGATCCCACATCCACGGTGGCTTCGCCCCCTTGCTCTGGCGGCAATTTCGGGACAAGCAGCATGTGCAAGGGGGGGGTTACCTGCACCAGGGAGGGAGATCGGGGCTGCAGAGCCTCTGCACCCCTAGAACCCCTCCCCACCTCCCACGCCCAACACCCTCCGCCTCCAGAACAGGGTTGATGCAGCCAAATGACTTCTTGGGAAGAAAACCTGGGATGCTCTAACCCCGAATGAACCCCAAGGACTTTTTTTGGGGGGAGGGGGGTCTCTGGCAAAGCCCCAAAGCATCGCAGGGACCACAGCGCCTATGGAGCTGCAGGGCTGGGATCATCCCGGGGACCACAGCGCCTATGGAGCTGCAGCGCTGGGATCATCCCGGGGACCACAGCGCCTCGGGAGCTGCAGGGCTGGGATCATCCCGGGGACCACAGCGCCTATGGAGCTGCAGGGCTGGGATCGTCCCGGGGACCACAGCGCCTATGGAGCTGCAGGGCTGGGATCATCCCGGGGACCACAGCGCCTATGGAGCTGCAGGGCTGGGATCATCCCGGGGACCACAGCGCCTATGGAGCTGCAGGGCCGGGGTCAGAGGGGGTTTCTCCAACACCCCACCCCCACACCGCTCTGGGGGTCGGGGATGGGGGGTCGGTCCTTACCCCACAGGGGGTAAATCTGCCGTGGGGGATATTCCTGCCCATTGTGCCAAGCATGGGCCCCATTAGCTTCCCAATGGCCCCCCCAGGGGGGTGGCCTTAACCCTTTCCTCCCAACCCCAGCCAGGAGGACAAGGAAAACACCAGTGCCACAGCAAGCAGGTGGGAACATCCTCCAAAACCAGCTGCTTTTACCCCAAAAGGAGTCCCAGGCACAGCCCCTGCCCCAAAGCTGAACCCTCCTCTCCCCAAATTAACCTTCGCCTTGGCCCAAGGATACGCACCTGGAAGAGACTTGACGTGGCTGGGAAAAAGCAAGCTGGAGAAAAGCCTACACATTTAATGACTCCCCTCCAGCCATTTCCCCACCCACTTTTCAAGTAGATACAGATATTTAGGTTTATTTGCCCAAACAGCTTTATTTTCGCTTGTCCCCACTGCCCCCCTCCTGACACGCAGGGGTTGTCCCTCTCGGGAAGGAGAAGATGGAGCCAAGGACGGGGATGGAGATGGAGGGAGAAACCGGGACGCCCAGGAGGTTTCCAGGTCCTGGTGGGGGGAAAGTTTCTCAATTCTTCCAATTTATAGCGGCTGGAATTTTATTTTCCCTGCAGTAGACATCTGCACTTGACCGTGTGAATCCCCTTCCAAAGCCAAGGCTGGAACGGGGCTTAACATGACTTGAGGACCAAAAGTTTGGGAGTTCAGAGAACGTTCTATTTGGTGGTTTGTCCCTCCTAAGCTCATTCTTTTCAGCAAACAAGTGGGCAGCCAAAGAAAGAATTCCCCAAAATAACATCAAGGGAATCACCCATCTACCCCAGACCCTTAGTATAACGTGAAATTAAAGTGTCTCAAGCACTAATAAGATGAAAGAGGTTTTATAATTCATTTTTAGACAATAGGTATTGAAATGTTTTTATCATTTATTAAAAGCTTTTCCTACATACTGATGTTTCGTATTCCTGGAGAGGAGGATTGGGTTAACAGAGAGAAGGACGGTACTTCCTCGGGAGTTGAAGGCTCTCAGCATTAATGGCACACCTTGAGGCGGGTTCTTGCACATCCATTCGAAGGTTGAGTTAAAGAAAAAAAAAAAAAAACGCCGTTTTCTGCCCCAAAGTGGGGGATACCTGCCTGAACCCCGAATTTCCGCCCTGCTCCTGGTTGGCAGCCAAGGAAATAGCTGGACTCTCCAAAGGAGGGCGAGAGCCCTCAGCTGGGAGGCAGCAGGTCCTGCGCTCCTCCGCCCTGAGCCCTGCCTGAGACCATTTTCCCCTGATTTTACACCAAAACGCAGGCCTGGTGCTCCGGTGCAGGGCGAGACCCTCAGTTCTTGCAGCACCACTTCAATCCTCAAAGACCCCGCGCGCGGTGCCTTCGCTTCTCCGGGGCTTTCTTGTCCAGGGGACAAATTTATTCTCTTCAGGCTGCACAAAAAAAGAAGCCTTTCCTCTTTGTTTTACCTGGTTTTAGCAATTTGGGGTTTTTTTCCTGGGATTCCCGAGGGGTTCGGCTGCCTCCTGCCAGCAGGACGCGGAGGGGAGCCGGGACCGGCAACGGGCGTTGTGGGGATGGAGGCACCACAGATGCTTTACCCCGGTGGGATCCTGCCCCCAGCTCCATCTCCAGCCCCGTGCCACCAGTTTGCTGGGCCAAGTGGGCTGCAACAGGGCAGGAAAGGGTGTCTGGAGGCCGGCGAGTGGCCCTGCGAAGGGGCTTTGCCACACTCCATCGACCCAACCCCGGCTGGAAAATTTGGGAGAGGTGGAAAAAGGGATCCCACACCCACCCAGGCAGCGGGAGGGGACCACGCACCCGCCGTGCCTTGCTGCCTTGGGGTACGGGGGGGAGCAGGGTGCCCGGGGTCCCCCCTCCAGACACAGCGGTCCCCATTTCGGACGCACGTTGCAGCCCGGCTTGGGTACGGAGGGACACGGGAAGGGGTTGGAGCTGGGAAAATAACAACCGGAGCCGGCACAGGCTGCTCTGGGATGTTGCTGCCTCTACCAATGTTGTCCCAAAATCAGAGACATCCCCCCCCAGGTAATGGCGAGGGTGGGAGACCGCCAGCCCCGGGGACAAGGGGGGGACCCCCCAGTTTGGGCATCCCCCAGGAGCAACTGGGAGGGTTGGGAGCTCCCACGGCTGGTGGCAGAGGGCTCGGGTGAGGGGGATGCGGGGATGAAGGTGGGGACGAAGGTGCGGATGCGACACAGCCAGTGGGGCTGGGGGACGGGGTGATGCAAGAAGGTGTTTTGGGGAGAAAAGGGGCAGAAAGGGGAAGGCAGGAGCTGGACAGAGCGGGGAGGGGGGGGACACCCACCGCTGAACCCCGCTGCTCCCCCCCGGTCCCCGTCACATCCCCGGCCACCAGCCAGGCGGAGGCACCAGCACCGAGATCAGCAGGCTCTGCTGACTTGTTGAATAGCTCTAATACAGCAAATTTCAGACGATTTTGCTATTTAAGGCTATTCTTTCCTCCACTACCCCCCAAGACACAAATGACCTTGCTCCATACCTTGCATGTGTGTGTGTGTATATGATATATATATATTCTTGCATGCTATTAAATCCCCCCTCCTTTCAACCCTTTCCGTCTAAACCCTCCGATTCTTGAACTTCCTCTCCAAGGCTGCCTTCTCCCGCCCCCAAACTCCCTTGGGAAACCCAGCAGGCAAGCTTTTCCTCTCCCTCTTCTTGTTTGGCCGGGATTCGGGTCTAACCAGGACCTGACCCTGAGGAGCCCAGCCAGGGTTTGAAGCCGGGTCTAACTGCAAAGCCGGTGCTGCTTCAAGGAAGGAACTAACACCTGAGACACCTGAGCAAGGGGAGCCGGCCCTGTTCGCTTTAGGACGAGCTCGGAGGTCGTCCTTCCAAGGTTTGCTGATGCCTGCTGTTTAATAAAATCACAAGCCGTGGCTCCGAGGGGAAAAAAAAAAAAAAAAAAGACCCTTGCGAAGGCGATGCCTGCAGTGGGAGGGGACCAAAGGCGCCCAGCGTGTGCGACACACCTGGAAAAAATAATAATATTGATAATAATGTGCATTAAAAACGTGCATTAAAAAAACACTTGCTTGGCTCTTTCTTCCTACATGCAACAGCCCACGTTTCTGGAAGTGGAAGGGAATACACACATATTGCACAACCGGAAGCTGGCGTGCAGGCTCAGCTCGTGCGCAGCAGCGTTGCAACAGGGCCTGGACAGACGGACAAGGAGGTTTGACCTTGTGGACTTTTGCTTTGACCGTGGCTCGGAAGCAGCTATGTTTTTGTGTCCGCAGGGTTCAGCTCCACCCTCCCTTCTCAGAAACCATAAAGCAGGAAGCTTCATGTCCAGGGGGTTCAGCTCCACCCTCGCTTCTCAGAAACCATAAAGCAGGGCGCGGACGAGAATTTTCGCTTTCGGATGTGGACGTCTTGACGGGCTCCGCTGGTCTCTTAACCCTCCCAGCCCCAAGGGGGGGACGGGACAGGACCGCAGCATCGCAGCCCACCCTCCCCAGGAGCGATGCTGCCTGCATCCCGGCAGGCAGGACGGGTAGGGCAGGGTGCTGGCGGGGGGTCGGGGGACACCCGGGGTGGATGGGACCCCGAGGGGTGCAGCCCGCCACGGGGGCGTGCGGGTCCCTGCGTGGGGCATTGGGGGACACCCCAGGACCAAGGGACCCCAGCCCGGGGTGAAGCTGGGACGGGTGTTGGGTTTGGGGGGGGGGTTTATGGGTTTTCTTGTTCTTTTTAAGACCGCAGCCTGCTAAGCCCTGTCCCGTGGCGTCAGGCGCGTCTCCCCCCCCCCCCCCCCCCCCCCCCCCAGGTCCCCCCAAAATGTGACCCCCGTGGGACAGCTTCATCCGCTGTCACCACATCCTCAGCGCGCTGCAAGACCGAGGAGGGCTTTCCCCCTCGCTATTTTCCCCCAAAAACCTTCATTTTAACTTGCAGATATCCCCCCACATTTGAAGGAGCACCACAAAGTGGAAAATCAACTCCCCCCGCCCCAAACTTACCCCTTTTTTCCCCCCTTCCTCCCCGCTTTGCAGGAAGCCCTGGGCCCTTGCAGAGTTGTGGCAGCAGTGCCTGATCTCAGCCCGGGCTGCAGGAACAGGAGCATCGGGGACACCAAAACGGGGTTTTTTTTTTTTCCCATGGGTAGGTGGGAAAAGGTGCGTGGAGGGGGGGGGTCTCCATCCTTGGAGGTACCAAACTCTCCTGGACACGACCCAGAGCTACCCAGCCTCCTTGGCCCCGTTGTGAGCAGGGCTTGCTCCACGGATCCCAGGGGTCCCACCCAGCCTACATCTGTTTTGGCTACTGCCTAGTTCTCCAGCTTTGTCTTACCAGGCTTCATCTAGAAAACCCCCTTCAAACTGAGGTGCTCTGCACCACCCTCTGCTTTGTATTAATTTAACTCTTTTTTCCCCCCATCCATCTTCCCCCAGTGAAACTGGATGGCACGATGTTGGTTTCTTCACGCTCCTGCCTCTCTCGTATCACCTCTCTCCCGGCTTGTCTCGTGATTTTCTTCTTTGGCTTTCACGTCCGTGAGCTGGACTGCGGTAAGGATCTCCAGGGCTTCTGCTTCTTCCATGACATCCATCCATCGTTAGACATTTTCCCATGCCGGCTTGTTAATACTATGCAAAAGGAGTTTTTTAAAAGCTAGGTGGGATAAAGAGCAAGTTCTGGGGACTCGGCGGGGGGGAGAAGTGCCCTCCCAAGAGGTGAGGGTCTGGGGATCCATCGTCTCCATGGGCGAAGCTCAAGAGCTAGCTCAGTCCTAGACCCTCTAAAAAGACCCCAAGCTCTCTCTTCCAGCACTCCTGTGAACCCAAAATCTGCCATTTCTCCCTCCATAACTTCTCCTCCGTCATTTCTATAGCTTTCAGGTGGCTGATGCATCTCACAGGAGCATTCCCATCTCAGCACGCTTCGCCTCATCTTCTTGCGGTACTTTCCAGACGCAGCTGTGGCAGCGGCTGTCCGCTGGGTCCCTGCACCCACCATGACGCTCTTGCACGCTTGGCTGATGATTGCTTCCAGATGTGCCACAAACCCAACCAGAATCCTTAAAAAATAAATTCAATTATTTGCACAGACAATGGAGCAGCAGAACCGCTTGTGCCCATGTGTCTCAGGCGTGTCGTCTTCTCCCCTGCCACCTTTTGCAGCCCAGTTCAGGGTCCTGGGAGCCGACCACCCCATCACTGCCATCGTGGGAGAAGACATCACGCTGCCTTGTCACCTCTCCCCCAGGCTGAATGCCGAGAACATGGAGGTGAGGTGGTTTCGGTCCACGTTCTCTGTTTACATCCACCTCTACCACAGCGGGCAGGACCACTACTCCTCCCAGATGCCCGAATACCGGGAGAGGACAGAGCTTTTAAGAGAGGGCATCTCTGTTGGGGACGTTTCCTTGAGGATCCTCAGGACCAGGCTGAGCGACGAGGGACAGTACCAGTGTCTCATCAGAGATGAGAATTTTTATGAAGAAGCCACGCTGGAGCTGAAGGTAGCAGGTAAGAACCAGGAGTCGGGGTTGTCTACAGGATGGACCTCTGGCATGTCCCATTTGCCCACTACGACTCAGAAATCCCTTTGGATTTTTCTCCGCTTGGCAGCCCAGCTCCTCGCGAGCATCTCCTGACCTGCCTGGCCTCAGGTCCCTGCAGAATACAGACTGTCCCATCACCAAACCCCTGAAACCTCACAGATACGGCAACGCCATCCTCTAACCCAGGAGAAACCTCCTGGCTGCCCCAGGTCGACCACCTCAGACCACAGCCCTGGCTCCACCTCTAGCTGGCTTGCTTCAAAAGAGACCACCTGCAAGGAGCAGGAGGTGACACAGCTGAACCCAACGATACCTCCTTGTGCACCTCTTCTTGTTAAGGATGTGGTCTCCGAATTGTCCCAAGGTGGGACATGAGCAGGCATGAACATGGGCACCACGCCTTTCCCAGCTGCAGAACGTTGACCTCGCAGTTGGCCAAGCACCTCCCATGTCCTAAAGACAGCGCTTGGCTCCCTAAACCCAGCAGGTCTCACCTCGCGTAGTCTGCAGAGGGGATGAGTGTCTTTCCGGGCGGAGATGGCTTCATCTCACGACCTCCCATCTGCCGCATCCTTCTCCTTAGGAGAGGCTGTGCTGGATGGGTTGCGTGCTTTCGTGGTTGCCCTGTGACTCTGAGGATGGCGCTGAGGGTAAATAAATCAGGCTCGGGCTGTCCCCAAAATTGAAAGTTCATGAGGTTTTGGGTCCATTTGAGGACGGAGGAAAACAGGAATCGATGACATCAATTCCACCCCAAGCTCAGATGTTTTCCATGAGTCTTTCACCAGGGCTGCCCTGACTTTGTGGCCGTGGACGGAAAGAGCTTTGAGAAGGTCTCCTCTGGGACGGGCACTCAGCTTGGCTGATAGGGGTGGGTTTTTTTGGTCCCAGCTTCAGGTTCCAGCCCCCTCCTCTCCGTGGAGGATTACCAAGACGGGGGAATCCAAGTGGGATGTCGAGCAACCGGCTGGTACCCAAAGCCTGAGATGTTGTGGAGAGATTTCCAGGGCCAGCAGCTCCCGTCCTTCACCCAGTCCGACTCCCAAGACCAGAATGGCTTCTTTGAAGTCGAGAAGTCCATCATCATCCAAAGAAATGCAAAACGAAACGTGTCCTGTGCCGTCAGGAGCACCCGGCTTCCCCAGGAGAAGGACACGACCATTTATATATCAGGTGATTTATCACCAGAATTAAACTTTTGAAAGTCATACCTGGGAAATAAGGGGTTTCTTCCCCTAATTTTATGCACCCAATCGTTGTTGGCTGCATCCAAGGAGGCTTCTGGGCATGGGGGACCCGTTGCATCCCCAGATGCGTACCTCCGGCTGCGGCGCTCCGTGCAGCACGAGTGTGTGAGGGAGGAGGAACTGGTTTCTGGACCATCAGGGATCAAATCAGGGATATTCAGAATTATTTTGTTAGTAGAAAGTTGCTTTCAGCGTGGTTTGCTTAAGAACCGTCGCTGAAGCAGGGACTTTCTATCCAAATGAAAGCATTTGCTATTAAAAAGCAACCTCAGGTCTAAATGCTTCAACAAAGATGCTCAGAGGAGACCGAGCACTTACGAGACACCGGTTTTCTACGTATTCCCATCACAGAACATTACGTGCAACAACGGTTTAGACTTTTTTTTTTTTTTTTTAACGGGGATTTCTTTTCAGTTTTGAATTTCCAACGGGCTCATGCTAATAAACTACTTTTATATACGGGCAGAACACCACCGCGTGTTTACGCACAGCCACGTTCACTCCAACACACAACGTGTCTGTGTAATTGCATCCCGGATCCGTTCCCACAATTTGGGGAATTTTTCTATTCCAGACTCCATTTTCCCAAAGGACTCTTCCTGGATGGCAGCTTTCTTCACGACCCTGGCTGCCTGCATAACTTTGCTGGTCGTCTTCCCTCTGTTCATCTTATGGCTACGAGGTAAGGCATTAGGAAAGAGCCAGAGGACTTTTGGGCACCCAAGAGGGTATTTGAGCACCCAGGGCCACCCCAAATTGACATGGACCTGCTGAAAGGAGGACCAACTGCTCCCAGACATTCCAGACTCGCTACAGCTCCACCCCACTGAAGTATTCCAAGGACATCACTCTTTAGGGACCAGAAGCATAACTTCCATCCCCAATAGCTCAGGACCTTGGCCAGGGTGAAGCGCCAAAGCCTCAAAGCAAACCACGGGGATGCCACGCAAAGGCGGAAGAGCTCCGACGCCAGCGAACATCCCCGTTTCACACCAAACCCCCCTCCAGCATCAACCAAGCCAAGAAATACCTGATGTTCAGCCAACGGGTCACCCTCGCACGGCGTAGGTGTGGGAGGAACCTTCCTTTAACCCACGTGACATTCTCTGTTCTTTCTTACAGCCCAACACACCACAGAACTCGGTAAGAGATGCTTTTTCTCTCCCCCTTTTAAAATAGGGTTGGGGTCTTTTTTTTGATAGCGAAGGAGGGTTGGGTCTCGCGTGCAGGCATCTCCTAAATTCGCTTTTAAAATGGCGTTTGCTGGGTAATTTCACACCAAAAAGCCATTTGAAAGAATTGGGAGGAGTGGGAACGGGTTGGAAAGATTTCATTTCAATTCTGCAAACACCCCAAAAATCCACAGAACTGGGAAAATCCCTGTTTCCTGCCTTTCCCCCTTTTTTAACCAGCCTCTGCCAGTTACGTTATTGATGCTGAGCTTCTGCACCGTTCTCCGTACCCCAGGCCGCTGACGATTTTCCTGGGAGAAAGGAAACTTCCTCTCACACTTCTTTCTGTTTTCCTTTCAGAGAAACGCGATGCCAAAATCCGTAAGTAATGTGGGTTTTTTCTGTCGTTGAGGGAAACATAAGATGCTTGCTTCATCACGGGAGTTCATAAACCGGCGGGGAGGAAGCGGGCAGGTTGGGGACCAAATAAAGCGCCTGACTTCACCCGAGTCGGCCGACTTGGGCGACCGACCTTAGGGAAGACCAAATCTCTTTACTTCCATATACTAAAACCTCTGAGGGGGTGGGCCGCGGCTCACAAAGCCCGTTTACAGCACACACGTTTGTAGTGGTTTAATTATTAGTATATTAATTATTTAATGATGGCAACATGGCTAACGAAGAAGCATCAAGCAAGATAAAGACCATGAAACCTCAGTTTGCAGCAGTTTCCCCCCCGCCAGAAAACCCTGCATCACCTTCCAACATCAACCCAACCCTTCCTTCAACTCACCTGCCAAAGTCCCAGGCAGGAGAAAAGCAAAAAGCTCCTCGGGCACCTCCACAAGTTGCCAACGCCAAATTAGCTTTTTCCACCAATCCCACGTATTTCTTCCTGCTTTTATTTATATTTTTTTTTCCCTTCCAGGGGCTCGTGATATGGAAATACGTAAGTGTTGCTTTGCTTCTTCCACCCACTAAGAGCCTGGAACAAAGGACAAGACCTTCCCCAAACCTCCTTCATCCAGCTTCAGATGAGGCTGAGCCCAACTTCTGGGCGCCGCCAACCCCGCAAACTCCTGCCAGCCCGTTGGGGTGCCCAAAAATCCTTCCTTCAAGCCAGCTCTCCCTCCCACCCGCCTTCCCCTCTCTGGGCAGATTTTGGAGGCCCGGCACCGCAAAAGGACCTCTTAACGTACCCTTGGGTTTGGTGGCTACGCCGGGGTCAAAGTATGAGGTTTTCACCCCAAAACCCACATGCTTTTACTAAAAACTTTTTTTTTTTTTCTTTTTCAGAAAAACACACCGCCGAACTGCGTAAGTTTGATCCTTGCTCTTCCCCCAGCCCCCGCTCCGTGGTCTTTCAAACAGCACAGATTTGGGGGGGGGGGGGATGGGTCTTGCTCAGTTTTATTACCAACACCCCACCCACACTGATTGCAAAACACTCCCAGGGTCTAAAAAAAATGACAAATTGGGCTGGGAAGGATGTCCAGGTTCCCATTTCGATGCATCTATGTTGTAAAATAAATTAAATTTGAGTATATTAAACCAAAGCATGCCCGGGAGTGCTCCGCAGCCCGGGGCACCACCACCCCAAATCCCATCCCCGTGGCAGAGGACCCGCTCGTGATCACATCTGTTTGGTTTCAGGGTGGAGAAACACCATCCTCCCGGTGGAAGAAGGTACCTGCGTCTCGCGCTTTGCCTCTCCACGGGCCTCTTCCCCTGTGCCGCTGGGGGGGCGATGGACAAGTCGAGGGCGGCTGAGCCTCCACGCCCCAACTGCTCTGATGCTTTCTGCTTCCTTTTCCCACCAAATAAGCATTTCTCTCTCCTTTTTTGCCTATTTCTAAAGACCCAGGGTCTTGACGCCCAGCACAGCGAGCATGGAAGCCAGCCTTAGAGGAGGGCACAGAGCTGGGGCGCTCTCAGCCAAACTCCCCTGGGAAGAGGGTCGCGGGATGGGGAAACTCATTGCACCTCCACCCAGGGTGCTGCTCTTGGGTCCTCCCCGAGAGGCAGACCCAGCTCCTCCTAAATTCATGGAGTTTGGGTCCATTCTCTGCACCGGCAGAGCCACATCCCAACCAGCGCGTGGCCAATGTCGTCTCCCAGAGGAGGCACCGTCTGGGACCACGCCGGAGGCAGCAGCAGAGAGGACCGAGCTCTGGCTGTGCCGAGCGCTTGAGGTCCCACAAAACGTTTCTCCAAGGGCAGCCAACCTTAGGGGACCCCAAAGGCAACGGGGTTCTTCACCCGAGCTCTGCCCCTCTTCCTGCAGTGCACATCACACTGGACGCAGCCACGGCGCACCCCCAGCTCATCCTCTCAGCGGACGGGAAGACCGTACAGCGTGGAGACGCGCGGCAAGCCATGCCAGATAACCCTGAGAGATACGACACCTGCCGCTGCGTCCTGGCCCAGGAGGGATTCCTCTCAGGGAGATACTTCTGGGAGGTGGACGTGGGGACGAAGAAAGAAGGGGGCTGGGCCATGGGGGTGGCCAAGGATTCCATGGAGAGGAAGGGGTCGATCAACCCGGCTCCTCAACAGGGGATCTTGGCTCTTTACCACTACGGGGGCAAGTACTGGGCTATGACCTCCCCCGAACACACAGCTCTTGTCGTCACCCAGACGGCCCAGACGATTAGGGTTTACCTGGACTTTGAGGGACAGAAGGTAGCCTTCTACAACGCTGACAACAAAGAACTGTTCTTCACCTTCCCACTGGCCCCCTTGAGCGGGCAGACTATTCGTCCCTGGTTCCGCGTGGGACACATCTCCAAACTCAACCTGAAGTCACCTCCTTCGTCCCCACGCGTCCCCGGTGCAGAGGAGCCTCTGCTCCCGTAGTGCTTCCCCCTGCGGAGCCTCCCTACAGGAGGACGGGCCCCGCGCACGCTGGGGAGCGGGACGTGACCAAGACGCGGAAACCCGTGTCAGAACCCACCCAAGGTACAGAGGGGAAAACCCCACGGTGCCAAAGCCAAGGCGAGAGTCGGGGAAGAAGGAGCTGCCCTTCTCCACCCTCTTCTTCTCCGCTTTATCCTCAGTCCCTAAAGTCTCCTCAAACGTGACCGCTTTAAGGGGCGGTGGTCTCTGTTGTGCCTTTCCTGTAGCAGGGGCCTTTGTGGGGCTCGTTCCTGATGTCCACCTCCTCCCCAGGTGCTGCAATACCTTTACATGCATTTGCAAAACATGCTATTTCAATAAAAATTCTCTCCTTGACGCCTTTGTGGGTTATTTGATGGGGAGGAAGGGTCCTGCAGAGCAGCCGGGTTCAGCCGAGGGTCCGGACCACCAGGCAAATCCCCAGGGTCAAGCTGGGAACCAAGTCTGCAGGTCAGGAGGAGCCATGGGCTGCAGCTCAGCCTTGGCCACTGCTCCTCCAACAGGGTGGACCACCCTGGCCTGGGCTTCAACAGAGCCCTGGGCCATCAGCTGGTCCTAGGTGGGGCTGATCAGGGTGATTAATGCTAATTAGCACCCTCACAGTCCTGACCACCCTGCCTGGTGGTGCACTTGCATCTCCTGAGCCTTCTGCTGGTGACATCTGAGCCCTGTAGGCATCTCCAAGGGGTCCGCGCCCCATTTCCCTCCTCCCATGCTGCGGCTAAAGGGAGCTTCTCTTCTCCTTCAGCTTTCGGCTGCGCTGAAGGAACTCGGCAGCAGAGCCCCCGCCTCCCCTGGCAGCGGCTTTGAAACCCCAAATCTCACCGCCCCCCACTACATTTGCAGGCACCGGGGGAGAAACAACCAGCGGACGCCAGTTCTCCCTTCCCGTCACCCATTTCTTCACCCAAAGACGGGTCAAGAAACCTGACAACGGGCGGCACTCACCGGGGGCTTGCTGAACCCCGGGGAGATGCTCCCCCAGGGCTGATGGTCCCCCGGGGATGATGTTCTCCCTTGGGGGTGATGCTCCCCCAGGGCTGATGGTCCCCCGGGGATGATGTTCTCCCTTGGGGGTGATGCTCCCCCAGGGCTGATGCTGGCCCAGGGGTGATGACGCTCTCCTGGGGGTGATGGTCGCCCAAGGACGATACCCTCCCAGGGATGATGCTCCCCCGGGAGTGATGCTCACCCTGGGGGGATGCTGGTTGCTCTGGTGGATGTTCCTCCAGGGGTGACGCTTGCCCAGGGACGATGCTCCTCCAGGGATGATGCTCTCCTGGAGGTGACACTCCCCCAGGGACGATGCTCCCCCAGGGACGATGCTCTGCTCGGGGGGTGACGCTCCCCCAGGGACGATGCTCTCCCACGGGTGATGCCCCCCGGGGACGATGATCTTCTCGGGGGGTGACACTCCCCCAGGGACGATGCTCCCCCAGGGACGATGCTCTGCTCGGGGGGTGACGCTCCCCCAGGGGCGATGCTCCNGGGTGACACTCCCCCAGGGACGATGCTCCCCCAGGGACGATGCTCTCCTCGGGGGGTGATGCTCCCCCAGGGACGATGCTCTCCTGGAGGTGACGCTCCCCCAGGGACGATGCTCCCCCAGGGGCGATGCTCTGCTCGGGGGGTGACGCTCCCCCAGGGACGATGCTCTCCCACGGGTGATGCCCCCC
>WAAD01010046.1:7609-29508 GCA_013389945.1 Fregata magnificens | reverse complement strand
TAGGTAAAACACACTCTACCTGTCCATCCGCTCCCCAAAATAGGTAGCTTGGAACAGCCTCACATGGGCAGAAGATGACATGTGGGCTGTGTGCCCTCTTTCACTTTTGTAATGCTATTAACTTTAGAAAAGCATCTTCCAAGACTTCCCTCACCCAGAGATCACCAGCTCACAGCCATGATGCTGAAGTTTATTCTCAGCTGAATTAAGAGCTGCATGATAGGTCCAGTTCTGGTCCCACTTTATGTAAAGAAAATCAAAAACATTCACTTTGAAATGCAGAGTAGACACAGTAGAGTAACATCCGAGCCTTTTGTTTTCAGATTCCTAGCAACAATCCCATACATTCCCCTTTTCCATACGGTCTTCTCTCTTTTTGGCCCTCCTAGGCATAAAACTACTTAAAGGCATAGTCTGAGCTGTGGTAAAAATCACTAACCCTGTGAACAAAATGTTCAATTAAAATTAAAAACAATGCAAATGTTAAGAGCTTGAGCTAAATTAATTAGTCACTTTTCCATTTCCAATCTGCATTTAAATATGTAAACATTGCAGCACTCAAAGTTTTATCTGATATAAAATGAGAACATCAGCAATTTCCTTCTAGAGGGGCAGATGTTAAAGTCGTTCTTGTGATTTTTCACAGATGTTCCCCTCCCAGCATATTTAAAATGGCATTTCTATCTCAGTTCTGAAAAATCCATGTTCTCATACCAAGATGCAGGCAGCTGATATAGGCTATGAGCATATTTTGCAATACCTGCACAAACAGCAAGGAACTAAAGAGGAAAGGACTTTTGCATCCACGTGTATCCACAGCAGGTTCCCAACGTGCTATAGAGTGGAGTATACTGCACCTCGGCTTCTATAGTTTTTCTGATGTAACTAAGGAGATAACCTCCATACAGACTGAAAATTCTGGGGTTTATTACCCATATTACAAAAACGCCATGAGGTCTCAGAGCGCAGGGTCTCCTTGCTCTGAGCATTGCACAGGCTTTTGCTAGGAGCTTGCACCTGCCTCAGGGAGCTTCCAAGATAGAGAGAAGAAGGTTAAAGGCTGGCAGCATCCCTGCCAGTGTCCCCACACTGGCACAGGGGAAAGGGACACATTCTTGCAGATTTCAGACTGCTAACAAATGTGTTTAATGCTATTATCAGAGCCATTGCTACTTAATAACACACAGCAAAGGCAGGAGCAAGCAGCCCATCTGTCCTGGTTTCGGCTGGGATAGAGTTAATTTTCTTCCTAGAAGCTGGTATAGTGCTGTGTTTTGGATTTAGTATGAAAATAATGTTGATAACACACTGATGTTTTAGTTGTTGCTAGGTAGTGCTTACACTAGTCAAGGACTTTTTCAGCTTGCCATGCTCTGCCAGGTGCGCAAGAAGCTGGGAGGAGAGGGGGCACATCCAAGACAGCTGATCCAAACTGGCCAAAGGGATGTTCCATACCATATGATATCATGCTCAGTATATAAACTGGGGGAAGTTGGCCAGGGGGCAGCTGGGCATTGGCTGGTCATCGGTTGGAGGGTGGTAAGCGGTTGCATTGCTTGTTTTTCCTGGATTTTGTTTCTCTCTCGTTTTCATTTTCATTAAAATTATTATTATTTCAATTATTAAACTGTCATTATCTCAACCCATGAGTTTTCTTACTTTTACTCTTCCGATTTTCTCCCCCATCCCACCAGGGTGGAGGGAGTGAGCGAGCAGTTATGGGGTGCTTGGATGCCAACTGGGGCTAAACCACAACACCATCCCTTACTGCTCTTACAGTCTAAACAAGAGAAAACAATTATATTTTGAAATATGATAGAAGGCGGGGAAAAAAACTTCTTCCTGAGAGTCCAAAAATCAAGGACAGGTGATGAGGGGAGAATGCAAAAACCTCTCCAAACCTTCTCCTAAAATAAAAACCAGCTTGAAGCAGAGCACTGCAAAAAATGTCAAATGGCAACCTTGCAGGCTTCCCCTGAATCAGTTCCATCACAGGCTGGGGGCAAGATCAGAGGGACACCACACTCTTCAAGTTTCCAGTTTATCCTGCAGGGCACCTGCCACTCAGTCTCCCTGAAGCCACAGACATTCCCCTTCCAGGCGGGTCAAAAAGCCGAGCCAAGCCAAGCAGCTAGAGTGTCCTAAGCAAAGCAAACAGCACTTGAAAATATCTGCTTCTCTGCAGTTTTAGGGTCTGATTCACCTGCAGTGATATTAATAAGGAATACTATTATTTACAGTTAATTGCAGGCAGTGCGCAGAGACCAGGCAGCACAGCTTTGAGAGAAGAGAATGTGAAAGATCTTTTTGTTGGCTCGTCTTTGCCTTACCAGCTCCCAAGCACTGCAGCAGTCAGAATAGGAGCTAGGTAAGACATCAAGACAGAAACATGGGCAGGAAAAGCTACTACAAATCTGAGAAAAATAAGAATGTGCATTTCCTCAAGGGAAGTTCAGGAATGAAAAATGGGCGTTGTAGCGCAACTCAGATTTTCCATAACCTCCTACGCAGCTAGAGTCAAAGTAGTCTGGAGCAGACTGTCCCACTTGGTCTCCCGCAGGTGTCTGTGGCAAGCAGATGAGGGACAGAAATGAGACTAGAAGCAGACTGGGGAAAGACATCTTAAAGTGACACCCTTCCTCTCCTTGTCTCTTGCATAAGCCTGCTCATGCCAAGCTGACGAACAAAAGCAATGGTACTGAAGGGAACAGAAAAAAATATAGCAGCTTTCCTATAGCCACAGAAAGACCAGTCTCTTGCCTACAAAATCCAAGACTAGCACTGTACGACCAGTCTGGTGTTTTACAGTCATGCAACACATTCTGTACAAAACAGCAGTAAATTTGTTAAAAATTTTAAAATGAAAACACAGAAAGGTGCAAAATATGGACAACTCCATAATCACATTTCTCTAAGTCTTTTCCTAAGCCTTTCCTCTTGCAACATTAGGAATAGCCAGGAAATTGGAAGACAAGGTAAATGGGGGGTACAGAATGCTGGAAGGGACTCTACAAGATACAGATTAAATGTTTTAGAATCTGGAACTACACGCCTGTAAAACCTACTGTGCAATCATCTCAGCAGGTAATTATAGGCAGAGCAGCTGTACACAGAGAGGTTTAGTAAGCTAAATAACTTTTGCAATTTGTCTTGCAGCCAAAAGTAGGTGCAAGGACATGGACATCTAAACCCTGGATGAGAAGGTTTTTTTGGTTTTTGTTTTGGTTTGGGTTTTTTGTCTGTTTGGGTTTGGTTGATTTTTTTTTTAATTGAAAAGCAGTCATGATATGTATTCATCATTATCAGTTTACAACAGCACGTAAGTGCTCAGTGCCCACTAGATGGATCAGATTGCAAGCACCACCTTTTCTTGCCCAGCAAACTGGAGTCCTGTTGGAAGTCAGACTGGGAAACCAGTGCTCGGGTGAAGAGGAATGACATATAGCTTTTTTATTTCTTCTCTCTAATGCAGCTAGCACAGCTCTTCTAAAGAAGTTCTTTATTTTGGACAATCATTAAAAACTTTTTTCCAGCTGAAGAAATAAAAGGGGGAAAGGTTTGTGGACTCTCACAGGCTCTGCAAGGCCTCCCGCTTAACAGAGTTCACCTGCGGGAGTTAACTCCCCTCCTACTTCTACTCATTAGCACCACCATTGGCATTTAAAAAAAAAGTTTTCCTCTCTCTAATCTCTGATCTCATTTATCTTGGGACTGAAGTTCTAACACAGAATTTGTCACATCAGAAGCCTTATTTCCCTGGCAACACACTGATATAGCTACAAATATCAAGCAAGAGACAATAAGCTGTGACTGGAAAAACAGAACTGTATTTAGAGAGAAGCATTGCCCTGCATAAAGATTCCCCATCTGACACACAATCACTCTCACTCCAGCTCAAAAAAATGTTCTTAAAACAAATTTCCTCCCTCTGTTTTCTCTCCCTCTGCTTAGAGTGCAGCAGATGCAGTGCAATTTGGGAACTAGCAGCCTGAAACAATTTTCTTGGGGAATCCTCTGGCCAATCCACAAGGATAGTCCTTCACCACGACCTCAGGGCTTGGAGTGAACTCCCTGCCAGCAGTACCTGGAAGCATTTGACAGTGAACAGGAAGGTGCAACATTCCTCCTTCATCTGCCTTCTCCCCTTCCCAGTCTATCATTGGATCCAGCCCTTGATCAGGGTACGAGTGATAATAAATGGATCTGCCACAGATTTCTGGCTATGAACTCTCCATGACACCTTGGGGACCATGGTGAGGTAGCCTGTGTACCTGGCATGACAATCATTCTGTGGCAACAGTTGTTTAAAATACCTACCCTACTGGAAACTGAAACTTTGCCATTCTGGTTTTCCCAGGCTCATATGTTCATGAGAAGCACAAGCGGGGGGGGGAGGAGTTCAGAAAGAGCTAGGTGCCCAGCTCCCATAGGGTTCTTAGGCAGCCCTGGATCAAGTACCCCATGTGTAATCAATCCAAATGGATAAATACACAAGAACCAAGGCTGCAGGAGTTTCTTCTCTGGAGTTTTACAAAAATAATTCAGCTGTAATTGGAGAAACTGGGACTCAGGCAACATTTTCCTTCCCACCAGGCAGATGAATCCGTGATTTGTATTCTCTGACTTTAAATGAGATTCTCACCCATCTTCAGTGGATTTGATTGATACTGCACACGAGGCCACTCAGTAAAATGATACAGTGTAGATCAAAGCATGAAAGATAATTTTCCCTAAAACATATGTAGCTAAGGGTAAGTTATGACTCTTTGTTTCACAGTTTATGGAACACAATCTCATTTAAAGTCTAAATCTGTCATTTCAGCATTGTTTATCAAAATGCATCCAATACCCTCGCCCCCTAGAAGAATAGTGTCAAGTCAAAGGTAGAAAATCAAACCAGTACAAAGACATTATTTCAAATATCTAACCATAAAATAAACTCATGGAGAATAGCCTGTGATTTGCATAAATATTATCCAAATATGATGCATTTGATGCAAGCAAAAAGTAATTCATCTGCAAGTTAAATACCCAGAGTGGCAAAAGGTGCTGTAAAATTTATGACAGAAAGACTGCTTGATGTACACCTAAAGATGCTATGAACTGCCTTCACCTGCTTGTATATCTATATTTCATAACTTTGTTTTATTCATGCAGGAGCTGAAAGATATTCCCAACAATGATCATTTTTAATCTTCTTTCTTCATTACCTGGTTTTTGGCTCACTGGCACTTTGGGAGTAGATTTTGCCTCAAAATAATTTCACTGCCAAATTACTATGTGCAACATAATTAAAGCCACTTTTCTTTTCATTACAGCAATGCCAGGTTGGTTGATTCAAAGCAACCTTACAACATCCCCAGCACTTCCCCCCCACGCAAAGCTGCATCACCACTTTGAGTTAATGTTTACAAACTTAATAGGCTAAAGTGAATTTGGGAGAGATTTGAGAAAGAAAAGCAGGATAGTCATAAGAAAGTGTTTGGGAAGAGGAGGAGAATAGGAGACAGAAAGACAAAACAAAATTCAAACTATTCTATGCTTATGTTAAATTTATTTCTGAAAAACTTCCCCTGTAAATTTAATTAGGGACACCTTTGTGGAGAGCAATAAGCTGTTATGTCAATCACCTCAGCCCTGATACCACTGAACTGGAAATCACACGCCCAAACCTGTCCTCTGTTATACCTGTGGACCCTTGGATCCTTCAGAATGACTTTTGTGCTCAACCTGGAGCTGTTCCACTGAATGTAGTCACTCATGTTTTGCTCTTTCCTAAAAGCAAGGCCCTCAACCACATGGGATGCCTACGTGACTTCACTGTGTTCAGGATGCTTCCGTGGCTGTTTGATTTGTTTTGCCTTGGTGGCTGGCAGAATCATATCTGTAGTGGTATGATAATATATGATATCATCACATATATTACAGCTACATGATATGATAACACAATATTATCAAAGATGTGGTGATATGTGATCTCCTGATCCTGTCCTGCCAGCCATACAAAAAAAAAATCTCTTCTTGGATCAGCCAACTCCAATACAGACAACAGCTAAGGGAACAAGATCCGGCAGCTTCTCTCTCCATGGAAACATTCATGCTTTCACAAGCCATCTACACACTCATAGTCAGTTAAAACACTTGCTGTTTTCAAGCTCAAGAGCTAAACATTGATGATGACATTAAGCAATTAAGTTACCATGCAGAAGCAACATTCAGGATGTAATGGGACAGAGGACAGATGCTGTAAAGAAGTGCAAAACAGTTCAGTGCACTCATTGTTAAGGCTCACAGAAATTCAAAGAGTGTACAATACATTCTTGAAACATATTGTCCAGCTGCAAGCCTTGTGCGAAACAGCAAGCAAAGGCTCATGAGACTGCGAACAAGGTCATTCTCTCTCCTTACACAGAAGGCTGCACAGATCTGGGGTCTGGAGAAGGGGAAAGCCAGGTGGCTCTCCCTCAGACACGGCTGTGTCTCGTGTGTGAGCTTCTCCCACACCATCACCTCTACCACTGTTGCCATTCCTCTTAAAGACTGTTCAGTGAAGTTTCCACGAGGAGGGAGGCATTTCAGAAAGTGTAGGCTGAGGCCCCTGAGGAGAGGGAGTGCAGAGATAAGCACTGCCAGCTCCTTACCTCTTCCCAGTGATGGAGGTATGTTCTGGAAGGGCTTTGGGTAAGGGATGAAACGAATTCTCTGTCCAGTCAACTATCAACGATTGCTATGCTTTCCCCCAGTAGAGCGTCAGACCAGGGCACACCTCCCCCATGAACATTACTGACTTTGTACAACCTGTGCACTCAGTGGCTGCCCTGCCTGCTTCCCACAACCCCAAAGGAAACCCATGCTGAAATATCTCTGTGAGTTTGAACACACAACCTCATGGAAGAATGTCAGGAAAACGACCAATGGAGAACACTGAAGCATTCCTTGGCTTACCAGCCATGTGGGAGAAGGGAGGGAGGGTAATTGACTTTTTTTTTTTTAACCTACTCCTCATTCAAAATTCCTGCTGTGGAAGGGTTTACCAATTAACAACTAAGGATTGCCATTTTCAATGGGTTGTCTAAAAGCACTATGGGGAAGAAACTTGAATGACCAGTTTTAAAACAAGTCTTCTTGTTTAAATGTAGCATAGTCAGTCCTGTTCTGAAAAATCTCAGCTTCAGTCTCTGTACTTTTTAGTTTTGAAAAAATACACTGAATTTTTTTTTTTAATAGATCTTTGGAAAAAACAAGCAAGTATCAACTGCAAACAAGAACCTGCTCCATGAAACAGTGTCAAAGGTTTAGCATAAATGTCAAAAGATCCTTCTCTCTATCCGAGTGAACTACAGCAAAATCCAAAATTCCTCTAATATTATCAATCAACAATACTAATGTAACCATTAACTATCTAAAGGTAAAGTGGACTTAATTAGAAGTTGTGTGGTTCAGAAGTTAAAACTGTACAATATCAAAGAGAGCTTGTCATTACCACTGACACGAGTGAAAGAAGGTAGTGTGACCCTGGTCCAGGAACCAGGGATAGGGGAAAGGACCAGAACTACAATTCTCAGAGCAGAGAGATGGCCCAGCTATCAACAACCCCACTCATTTCAGCACCAACAATACCTTAGAAACAGCAGCACCCCCTCACCTGGAGCCAACCTACTTTGTTTCTGCTGTTCCCCCTATGCAAGTAGCTTAAACACATGCAGTCTGATCCACTCTAGTTCTGCTCTCTGGAAAGGCCTCCTTGCCTGGAAGCATTTTATAGTCTTTTTGTACAGGAGGATTCAGTCCAGCTAAATTCTTTGCCTTTAACACCAGTATCTATACAGGAACAGGGTTGTGCTGGTCTCAGAAGAAAGTCCAGCCACATATACCAGACTTTACGTACCAGTCAGACAGGTAAAAGAGCTCTGCGCTAGGACACTTGGTGTTCAATTTAATTAAGCTTCAGGAAGGGTCTAGATAAATAGAGGAACTCAGTCACTAGCCTGTGTCATCTCCCCCTGCTTCAGCCTCATGGCTGTGTCTCCTCCTACAGAAAATAAGCAGCTCCATGGCTGAAACATGAGAAGACTAAACAAACCCCACACAGAGCCACAAGAAATACAAATACTGCCTTTACAAGAAACTTTCAGAAGGGAAAAAAATTAGGTTTAGATTCACTAAAATATTGTTATTAGTATATTTGCAAACAGACTCTCCTCCCCTGCAGGGCAGCCTGGGGGGGACTCAGCAAGCCGACATATTTAGGCAAGATATACCAGAAAAAGTGATTTTTTCAAATGTAGTTCCTCAATGGAAACAAATTCAGGTTATTACCAAGCATAAAACCCTGCACAAAGCTATAAAAGTAGGGCTTTTGTCCTGCTGCACAGGAAGAGAAACAGGGTTGCTTATTACCCTGTGAGAAATGCCTACAGGAATCCTGCAGCAGGTTTTGTTAATGATACACTGCTTTAGCTGTCAGCAACAGAGGGACTTCATTTCAAATTTATACCTAATATGGTTTGTCAGATTTTTGTAACCAGCTAAAGAAGTTATGAATGGCCATGGGTCATTCAGCTACTTAAACTAGAGGGAATTTTTTGCTCTATCATAGCTTAATAGCAGTACATAAATAATTAAATCTGAGATAAAATTAAAAGCAAAATAACACAGATGCACAGATTTTCACCCTTCTGCCCTATGCCTGGTGATGGAAACATTACAAGTGATTCTCTTCTATGGACAGAAAATTGAAAGGCAGTCATAATTCCAGACATAACTATTACTTTTTTTTTGTGTGGATCCATGTCAGTTTGAAGTCTGAAGTGTTGGACAATATTTGACACAGAGTCCCCCATGATTTCAGTTAAAACTTAGGCACTTAGTTATGGGCAACTTCTCACCTACACATGCAGCCCTGCCATAACTCCGCTGGCAGGCAGGAGTGGTGGGATGGATGAGCTACCTAGAAACACAAAACATCTGCAAAGATCTCAAGGAAAATGCCTGGTGGGATATGCTCCTCCAAGGCAATCCAGTCCTGCAGTGAAACAGTAACCCTTCCTCACAGCAGGCAGTAGGACCTTTAGCACAAATCTATATTAGTGCACATCCAGTTCTCTATACTACTTAAAGTTTACATGATGCTTCGATTTTTTTATTTTAACCTGAAGATATTTCTAACTTCTGGCCCTTGAAATAAATGGGTTTCTCCTTTCTCCCTTCTCCCCCAATGTGTCAAAATAAAGGTGGAAGCATTTTTTTTTTATATAAAGCCTTTGAAAAAAGTCCCTTTTTATAACCAGAAAAGCTTTACAGATGCTCTTGGTTCCTGACCATTTCAAATCTCAGATGAGTCACATCTACTGAAATGACCACTCCACAGTGGTAAGAATTCAAAAGAACAACTTAGTGTTTATTCATCTTCAATACATGCCAGAGGTTTAGGTCCAAACTGCCTTGCACAAATGCTAGTATTTTTGTTCAGCTGGAGATTCCACATATATTTGGTCTAAAATCTCTGCTCTATTTCACATATTACACCATATATATGCACATCTGCATGGCAAGCATCAATTTATGAAGCCTTTATTATCTGTCACACAGCATCCTGTGCTTATAGATGTTCAAGCAAAGCCAGTTACCTTTTCTTCTTAAGCCATCAGGCTCTACTTGCCAGCATAACCATCTGCATCACACCTGACAATATATGGGAGCCACTCCTGGGAAATCCAATGATCTAATTGAAACAAGCAAGCTGTCTTAGAAAGCATTTATTATTCATTGTCACTCCATTAATATTGTATGGCATAGAAGTGATCACATTGAAAAGGTTACTGTCAAATGAGTAAGGAATCTCTTTGTCACTACAGGAAGGTCAACATCTAAGACTAGGGCAGAGGCAGCTAGTCAGTCATTTATATACACCACGATGAAAAATGACAGAGCTGGAGACAGACCCGCCACTAGAGCTTCACTTTGAATTATTCAGTAATCCTTTTGTTCTTCTCCATGGAACCTGACAATAGTTTGCATATTTTTAAGTTGCCCTGATAAGGCTATGGGAAATGTTCTACTGATAAAAGTGCAGAATACAAATTGGAGCTGGATTTACTTAACTGCCCACAATAGATCATCCTGACACATTTCCCCTTAAGCAACAACATGGAGGAAAAAAAAGCAGCAAGCAGTGTTTCTCTTCCAAGTGTGTATCAGACAAATGTTTCTATTTCAAGTTAAAACATGAGACACAAGGAAGAAAAGGAGGGGCCTAGCAGGAAACCTTTTTCATATGTGCAAATGCATGTATTAAAAAAAATTATCTAAGTAATTTCATTTCTTACATTAATTTTTCCAGTAGTAGGAAATGACAACAGGCCCTAATGAAAGGTAGATGAAACTCTTTGAAATGGGGAGATTAAAATCTGGATGTAGGGAAAAGCAGAAAAAAAGAATACCCAACATGTTTATCTCTCCCTTACCATTACATCCCCAGAGACTGATTCTGTAGAAGAAATTACTAACTATTAAAGCAAACACATTGTGGAGGGGGGGTTTCCCCTTATTCTAAAGGAACAGTAAGTCCTTTTTCACAGCTGCTGGCTGTAACTGAAGCCTGGAGGCTTCCCACTTCTATCCACCGGATTTGGAGAAGCACTATGATATCACACAGCAAAGAAAAATTATGTACGAGCTTGCAGAATTCATCCCCACCCACCTGAAACCTTGAGAACTGGGAAATAAGTTAAGCCAAAAAAAAACCCCTCCTTCCTGAAGAGTTTTGCAAAAAGGGGACAAAGTGTCATCTTTTCCAGCTCCTCCCCCAAACAGTACATAACAGAAGGGAAATACAAATAGATGCACAGGTTGTTGCTTTTGGGTGCTGTCTTTTTGGTGGTTTTCTTTTGGAGGGAGGCGGGATATAGGAGATGAGATAGTGAAAACCATTCTTTTTAAAATCACTCTTATTATATTCTGTCCTTGGAGGACAGTCGGTGGTTTCTTTATTAAGTGCACAGAAATGCACAACGTAAACGACTTCCAGCAGAAATGAACGGGGAAGATAGCAACAGGGACAGCCTCTTCCCCCCTGCTCATCCCCCACTGCGAATCATCCACATTATTCTGTTTGAGGTCCTGCAGATAGCTGTACTTTCCCCCACTGAAGCTCCAGCTGGATCCAAATGAAACTTGGGGCCTCCACACAAAAGACTTTTTCTTTCCAGACAGGGCAAGATACAGGCTGTAAAGAACATCTCCTAGAAGCATTTCAGCTCACATTCACTTCCAACAGCCAGGATTACTGCAGGGTCAAGTTGAAATAACTTGGGGGGTGCAGAGGGGAGGGGATTCAGGATGAGATGATCCTTCTCCCTCCTGCCTCTCTACCCCAATGCTTCCTGCTTCCCAAAGCTACTCTCATGGGAACAGACTGCACCATCTGCATGAACCGCACAAGGCAGTTCCAAGCTGGGAGTTGACTGATTTCACCCTTAGCAAATTTGTGAAATGAGAATGTTGTCAGTGGTGCATCCACTTTAATTAATTCCCAAGAAAGACCACTTTCCTTAAATTAACATTCTGTGAAAGCAGGGAGTGGAGGGAGGGGAAACCTAACATCTTTGAAAGGGATAATAATACCTAATCGACTAACTTTCTGATAATTAATTAAAATGTTAGCAGTTCTCTAATTGAAAAATGTTGAATGTATTCCCCAGAACCTTCCATTATTTTTTCCATTACATTAATCATTAGAGGACACCTATTACAGATTACCCCTTTCAAACACAATCTTCCTGATAAAGAGAGTCAGAAGTGCTGGCAAGGTCAAATGCCCAGCTAAATCCCAATGAGAGCAGGCAACCAGTGAGCATAGTGCTCAATAAGACTTAGAAAATGTCAAACTATGAACATGATAAATTATGGCTTTCGAGATTTAAGGCAGAACACTTGAAGTGTAGTACACAAGTCAATACTTGCCTATGAATAATGTATTTGCTTTGTGAGGTGGTCCACTCACTAGCCTATTAGTTCCCTACCGTCCTAAAAGAATGAAGTTAAGCAAACAAGCTTTAGGTAGGATCTATTTACACAAAATACAGAAAGAAGGAGGGTTTTTTTCTTCTGTAGGTTATACATGTTCCATAACATCTCAATGCCCTCCAATTATTTTTTTGCAGGTTACAAAGATTTTACTGCATATTATTAATAGTGGCATTAAATATACAGCTCATACTTAATATCAGTATACTTCTATTCCTTTTCAGATGCACAGAATTCATCACAACATGAATTCATAATCACCAGAAGAGTGAATAAATATTTTTCATGAGCTTAAGTTATTTTTGTAGATGGTGCTGTACCGGAGCTGCTTGTGGGTTGTGTCTTAATTGATAACTTTGGAGATCAGGGAGAGAGGAACAGGATGCTGTGAAGTGTGTTCCATCACACCCAGAAGACTGCTGTCATCACTGATATTTCTTTCCTTCTTTCTACCTGCTGCATCATTTTGTCTAATAAATATGAATGGTCACATAATGGTAGCGTTATAGGTACCAGGTATTTCACTCACCATGAAACAGGAAAGTCATTGCAGAGACAGAAGTCTAGAGCCACAATTTAGGACATGCAGCACGTGTGAGGGGTGCTTATGATGAAAGAGCATCCACTTTTAGACATGTAGCCAGTATGGCATGGAAAATGAGGTCTAGGGGAGAAGTACTTGGGGGACTGGAGCCCTGGATGAGCCACAGAGACTGATGTCACCCTCACCCCTTTATAAAGAAAAGTGCTCAGACTGGCAATGAGAAGATGACTAGCCCTTAGGAACAGTTTTGTGACAGAACCTTTTCATAACAAGACTTGCTGTAATTATGTAGTAAATAGCCATAGATAGTAACACAGGCTGAAAGGCTGAATTATTTCTCCGTGTAATAAATGTTTATTAAACAGACATCACCAGGGACTGTGGCAAATTACAGCTTTACCTCTCTCATTCCCAGTAGCTACTTGGAAACCCAAAGGACTGGGCAAACTAGGCATGGTCTATTAGCATTGACCTCAAGGAGCTACAGACAAATAGAGCTCAGTGGTAGTTTACCTGATTAGGCATCTTCTCTTCGTCTATTTTGTTGTCCCTTATTTCATACAGCAGAGGATCCAATCTGAGAAACAACTTTGAGATAAACTCTACTCTTGGGTATTTTATATGTAAATACAAAATAACCTCATGGTGTTCAGTGGCACCAACAATGTTTTGTTTCATTACCTGATGTGGCAGAAGTGTAACCTGACTGCTACCGCTCCAGGTATGCTTTGTTCTTAATCTGTAAGTAAGCAGCAGATAGAGGTATCTAGTTTAGTAGTAACTTAGGCAGCCCTGCAGCAATCACTTGCCCAAAGGATGCTCCAACAGCAATCAATTCTAGTGGGAGTCTTCCATATAAGAACTAGGAGAACAGGCCAGNAAATCCTATAGCTCATGTTATAACAAAGGTCAGACTAGGTTGATTGTCCAAGTCTGCTGGCGATCCTCAGGCCAATACAATCAACAGTACCTTGGCATATTCTTTTTCAAAAAATCTACATTCTTCCATAAGTCTGTATGGAATAATCTTCCTCATCATTTATTCAGTCATGCTTTTATAAGTGATTCTGAATTATAAGCACTGCTTTCCACTTCATGCCTTTACTTCTTGCATCATAACCTGTACCAACTTCACTGTCCAGGTCCCTATTAAGATTAAACTTTGAAGAAGCAAGTTCTCTGCCACCCCACCCACCACCATGCTTTGGGAGACTTTGGGCTGCCTGCTGCAAAACAGCATCTAATGCTAATTCTTTCCCTAGGTAGAGCTTTGTGGAGAAAGAAATAATTAATGCCATTCTGTGCACAAAAGCAAATGAAGAGTGCAGTACTCAGGTCTAGCAGTCAGAACCTAATCACAAGTATGGTCCTTCTCAGACAGAAGTTGTCAAGGGTGGAACAGGGGTGTTAGTTCACTTGAGAACTATTGCATGGTAGAGCTAATCATAAACTTCAGTATCTCGCTGCAGCAGAGCCTTATTCTTATCCGGCATCCCTTGCCTGGATGGCCATAACTAGGTTATGCCTTCCAAGCAAATTATTACCCATCTTCATTGTTTTAAAATCTTGATCCACAGAGAGATTATTTCTACTTATTCAGAAGTGAATAAATAGAAAGAAGTGACAGGCCGTAAGTGTTCTCTAATGGCACCTCTCCAATCACAATGGGGACAGAAAAACACAAATAAAAGCAGGAAACCAAATAAAGATTCATGTTGACTAAATAAATGACAATGCCTATAAATTTTCTCAAAAAAGGGTAATATTTCTGCTATAAGGTACATAGGAGTCGAAAATATTTCCCCAACTAACATGCTATTTTGAAAATACAACAACACAGAATATAGATATACATCTTTACATCACCGGGTTCATCCATTGACAGCCTACCAGTCTCGATGTTGGATATCTGCGTAGGTTTAGCAGTTCGGTCCCTCCTAAACCCAATGCCTACAACCGTAGAACAACTACACCTGAACACAAGACAGTGCTTCTGATCTAGAAACAGCATCTTATGGACTCCAACATGTAAAGTGGTGAGTAAACAGGATAAGCACTCGCAACTTCATTTCCATGAGTAGTTCCAAAGTAGTTCAGGTTTCAGTTCAGCATTAACCTAAAATAAAATATCAAACAGGCTACTTCAAAGAACAACAGTGGATGGAACGCCACAGAACCGATACTAATTCGGTAAGTTAAAAAAAACCACCAAAACACACAGTTGCAATTTGTTCCCTTTTCTAAACTTTCCTCAGAAAATAGGTCTTACAGCTGTTTCATGTATTGAGCAATAAACCATTCGCTCAGCAGTGCTTTAATGTGGAAACCTGTACAAACTTTTGAACTGTGATTATGGTGATACATTAGCGTTTTCAATTGCTAGTTGAGTTTATGGTCCTTGCACATGTCACATAATATACGGCTTGTCTTACACATACAAAGAATACATTAAAACTGCAAACACTTGCCCATGGGACAGACTTCTTTATGGCTTAATATGCTTATGGTTGTAATAAAATTTTTTAGGAGAAAGAGTAATAAAACAAAATTCAGAAAGTAGAATAATGGGATAATTATGCTCTAAAACCAAATGTGCTTTCTTTATGTCACCATTTCATAAAGTCAAAACAATTTATTATAGTGGTGCCTCAATAGCACCACTATAGTTAATGGTCAGTTGCTGCTTCCATTATAAACCCTGCTTTTCAAGACTTTCATATAATTCAGCAATTCTAGCTTGTATTAAACTAGAACTTGGCATATCAACAAGTTATCAGCACAGATGCAGTTCTCCACACCTAAAACAGCTAAAATCCATTTTTAAGATCAGGACATATTCCTGGGGGGAGGACGCATTGTGGAACAGGACAGGACACAACACAAAAAAAATTTGCTTCCAGGAACACAAGTGAACAAGACAATACTGGCTACAGAAAAGTGCTTTTTTTTTTTTCCCCCAGAGCCTTTTCTAAGCTTCTCAGTGTCTCTGGCATTGCAGGGATAAGGAAGGTTAAAGTAAAGCCCATGGGGCCAGAAGTTGAAAGAAAAAAAAAAGCCCTGTTATTTGTGTACTAGGAAAAATACAGTACTGTGTATTTTACAGCTTACACAAGGAGGTCATGCCCTGAATTTCTCGTATACCCAAAATTTTTATTCACTGCAAGTTTGAGAGATGAGGAAAAGAGGATCAAGAGCAATTTCTTAAGCAAAAGAGGAGACATATGATAGGAGGAAAAAAGAAGATTTAAAAGCACCAGTAGGATTTCAGCTCTACATCAGTATCACTAACAGTATCCTGGGCAGTTTTACCTCATATAAACTAATAACAGCCAAAGTTTTTCAAGAGGAAAGGGGCATTCTGTAACACACTGTTGGCATGCAAATGAGGCAGTAGTAACACATGCATTCAGGCTGAACATTTGATAAGTTCCAAGTTTTTGAGATGAGTCTTACAGAAACAAATGCTGTCATTTCTCATTCCTCCAATTGTTCCTTGCCCCTCCTTCCTCCAGAAGCACCTGGAGCTTCAAAGTTAGTTCTGGGATGCCTCCCTCAGCACCATCCCTCTCCCTTCCCTCTTCTGTTGCTTGGGCAGAAGCAGTCCAGTCCTGGTCCAGCCACAGCTGATCAACCTTGGGATGGCAAAATCTGAGTTGGCCTACACTGCTGAAAAGCCCCATGCTGGCTCTGTTTGCAGGGAGGAAAATGCTGCTGGTAATGTCAGCAGTGCTGTGTACAGACAGTCATCAAAGGCCAGTCATGAACTGACCTGTGCATCCGAGATGAAGAAGAGATCCTAGAGTCAGGGAGAGAACCAATTTCCTGGGATCCAGCAGCAAAGCCAACCTTTGAGTCAAGAAGAGAGGTGATGATTCAGTTCTAGCAGAACAATTTGGAAGTCTATTCCACATATCTATAGTCTTGTGCACTCTTATGTCTGGCTATTAAAATTGAATTGGCATTCAGCATCTCCAGTATTAATCAGAAACCAGTAATACTATCCAACTGGAGACATGCTACAGAGAAGAAATGTACTACAGGTTCATCCAGAAAATCACCACTTCCTTCCCCATGCAGTGGCAAGATTGCAGGGAAGTCCACATAGTCTAAACTTCCATATTCATTCTGAAGCTTTCTAATTTACCACTTCCTCACATCAAATATAGATTAGTTTCTTTAATTGCCCCATATGAATTCATAGCTGAAATGTTTGACTTGCCCAGAACTAATTGTCTGTCAAGAAGATATTTTGCAGCCAAGCAGATAGCTTAATTGGATATTTAATTTAACTGCAGGCTTTGTTTCTTCATACTTCAAGTCTTATTCCTTAATGTTTACTAAATTACGTATTCTGAACACATCCTCAGATTGTCTACCTTTAAGTGAGTGTTCTGTTGCTCTTTGAAAATAAAGATGTTTCATTATTAGCTTCTAGCTCCCTGCCATTTCTGACATGATTTTCCCATATTCAAAAAAACCTCAAAAAACAAAAAACCCACCATGGCAGGCAGGTCCCTTCAGCAAATGAAACACAGATTGACTCTGCTGTCTCCAACCAGTTAGCATTTTGAGAATTATAAATATTATCTAGAAATATTTCATTTATTTGCAGAGGAGAAATGTCCCTGGTACTGAAGCAAGGCAGACCTCCTGGGTCATAGCACAGATCTGCAGAGATCTAGCAAGTGCAGGCTAACTTTGGCTGACAGAAGAGGATACTGCCAAAATCATATACTTACATGATTCCAGACTCCCTCTGACAAGAAACTACATTCACGGCCACAAGCTTTGCTCTAGTGCTTAGTGGGTGCATCACCTCTGCTACCTCCCCACCACAGCCACCAATAGAACTAGTGCTCTATGAGACCAGAACCAGTGTATACCTTCACACACAGGTGAGCCCTACAAGAAGTCAAGCCCAAGCAAAAACAGTGGAAGTCAGTATTTCATCCTTTCTCTCTCCCTTCCCCCTGGAGCTTTCACCAGGAAAAGAAAAAGGTTGTTTTGGATCCCAACCTCCTTTTCCCTTTGCTGCTATCAAGGTCTAGACAGTGCAGTTTATCAGCAGATTATTAACCCAGCAGAGTCCACACAACATACTACCATCGTAAGTTGCCAAACTCAAGTTCAATGTCCCATGTTATAATCAAAGGAGGAACCTCTGTGAAATGTCCTTGCTTTCACTGACCCTTGCTGTCACCAGATCCTTAGCATTCTCCTGATGGGAGTTTTTAGTATTTTTGTGTAATGATCAGCATAAGAGAAAAAGGAACATATACACAAAATTTAAATCCCATAGCATATGGCAAATTGGATAAAGAGCATAATAAACTGAACAAATTATATAGACAGGGATGCTTCTGATTTTATTTTCAACCTTGTCTTTGGGAATCCGTTGTTTTTTTGAAGCTGCATGACTTTTGCTGATTATGGCCTCCCTCCTTCTGATTAGCACAGTGTGTGTGATCTTCATTGTGTAACTGATTAGACATTTGCTAATAATTTTTCAACATCACTTATACAGACACTATTGATTTTCAAATGCATCTAACTACATGACACCCAGAACTTGTTTGTAAAAAACTTTATTTGCATGAGACAAGATCAAAATAATGGTGTTGAGTCCAACGAGAATCAGAAAACCCACTTCCATCGGTCTTATATGCACTTAGAAGCACATAATGCTTCTAGTCTCCCAAGTTAAGCCAATCCGTTCACAAAGCTTCTCTAAATGACACCCTAGCATTAGATATTGGACCTAGGTTTATAGTCAAAGCAACATAGGTTCTGCCTAGGAAGATCTACCTAAAATCCATCTGGGATTTGAAAGTAGTTTGCTGTGCTGAATTTTTCCACCTTTATTCCTTATTGTTACTAGTGACAGGATAACCTTCATGACTATTTTATAATTTGCTTTTAAACAAGATCTAGTTCATATTTACCTTTTACTTCATTTCATGACAGAACTTGACCTTGATTAACAAGTTCATTGCAATACAGTTTCTAATCTCTTCATAAGGGCTTGGAATATGGATTTCTGAGAACAGAAATTAGTGCAGAGTGAAACAAATCTGCTCTACAGAGCAGGATGCACAGGATGAACTGAATGTTCAGCTTAAGGATGAAGGCAACTTTAGTTTAGCTGTAAAGCTATGTTGTATGATGCTTTGCCAAAAAGCATGCACTGCACGTAATACATCACTCTAAACACCCGTGTAGTCGGAACAGGAGCAATAATGGTCCTATCAGTTCAAAAGGATTCAATTAAGGGAACCACACCCTTTTGACTAAGTTACAATAAAAATGAGTAACAAACACCTACTGAAATCAAGACAGAGAACACTATATAGAGTAGATGGTTATTGCCACAAGAGAGAGCGTGTGTGCACATGCTGAAAGGCAACACCTCAAATAGTTAAAGAATAATTAATGGTGCACTTGATGAAATGTATTTGCTTATTTTCATAATTTCTATACTGTCAAACCCTTTGCACCTACACCAAAAAAGGAGACAGGAGGAGGGAAAGAAAATGGCAGTTTATTTGAAAGCCTGCTTCATTAATATTCAAGATCATCCATTTTAAAGCAGCCATTTGCAAATCAAACTGTGTGCCATTTTGCATATCAACAATATTTTAATATGAACATCAAATTTCAATTACAAGCACACGAAGCCAAAATCAGCTCTCAAACAGAAATGGGGTAGATGAACAAAAATGCTCTAAATTCTTAGTGTAGGACTTCATAGAACTTTAAAGCATTCTCGCTGCTCAGAGTAAATTATTCCTTTGCCTCACAGGATAACATGAAGAATGCATTTAGTTTCCCTACATGGACCTGATTCTCTTCTGCTTTATACTACTTTCATATCAAATGAAAGAAATCAAACCAATAGAAAATGAGCTCAGCAGCCTGGCAAATGCCCTTGCTCATTCTCCTGCACACCCTTTGCAGCTTTTATCCTACATCCTTTATCAGCAAAATGAGATCCCTTGAAAATATTTGTAACACCTATTTCTGTAAAATCCTAACATCAAATATTGGATACAAATGCATGAACAAAATCTTCTTGTAGATAGACATGCAGGAATAAGTATCCCCAACTCTGAGGGAAATTAACTTTTGCATTTCTTTTAGTGCACAGACTTAAACATGCAGGTAGAAGAAAAATACGATTCTCACTCTTGGGGGCTTTTCATTACACAGAAATATTAGTGCTGATGTTCCTTATGATTAAGTAGAGACAACTTGGTTTACATCCAGCTCTGCACAGAACCAGAGAACAGACTGTCTCCTCAGTAGCTCTTTATTTGATGCATGATCAGTGTAAGGCAGTAGTAGTAAAGGAAAACCCTTCATGACAGCACCAATCCTTTCTCCTCCAGTGGGCAGCAAATTTCCCTCAGCACATATGATATGGCTTGGTGGTCAGGCTGCTCATTTCTCTGTCCTCTTCTCCTGCTAGTCTACACTTTTGTCCTAGGTTGGCCCCTCTAAGGAAAAGGCTACAGTAAAAGCCACTCCAAAGTAGTCACATCAGGTTCTCTGTAGCACACATTAGGTCAATTTCATTGCAGTACCTATGATCTAGCTGCTTTGCCAAGCTCTAGAAAAGCTCATATCAGGCTGCTATTACATGATTTCAGCAAACAGGCTCCTGAGCATATACTGTCTCTTACTTTGGCCACAGAAATGCCCATCACAAATATTGGTTTGCAGCAACATTGTCAATTAGTAAACAAAGAATCACCATAATAAGGTAAACAAAAGTACAAACTTACTAGTAGCTGTTCATTTATTTTAACATTTTCCAGCACTCACAGTATTTGTTAGTGGACCAGTGAAGACAGAGAAAGATTCTTAGATATGGAAGTAAGTCTAAAGGTCTCCCTTTAAATTCAGGTAATAAAAACCCCAATGTTTTGCATGATGTAAATAGAAGTGCACTTTCCCTCCTAGCAAGGTTTTGCCAGAGTTTGGCAGGAATTCCAAGTGCAGCTAAGTCAATTACTCTTCTCCCAAAGCAGAAAAAGATTTGTTTAAAATAATTGCAAGCTATCAGAAAGTCATCTAGATTTCAACTACATAAAAAATTCTCTGGGTCTCAAGCATGTCTTCTGAAGACATTAAGCCAGAGCTGCTTAATTCAGAGAGAGCTCCTGGATTCAGGCTGACTGCCAGTGTTGAAAGTGCTGCCAAGGCACCACAGACAGGACCCAAAAAAACCCCAAAGATCACTGAGTTGTAATGAAAACAGGAGAGGTTGCAATCTACCTGGTTAAAAAAAAAAAAAAATGAATCTTCTTTCCATTGTAGGTTCTGTCCGAAATGTTGAACATGGCAGCAGTGGTACTGGAATTGCAAATAATTAGTGTGCTGCAGTGATTGGTAAACTTGCTAATTATTAGTTGATTTTCCATCCAAACTACGCCATTACTGGAGTAAATTGAAATCAGAATGAGCAAAGGAACTTACTAATTCTAGTAGCAAACCAGAGTTGGGAAGAAGCTTAGTCCTTGAGTTTCCAGTTTTGGCCACTTTTCCCTGTTCAGGACTGCCTTAATACATGCATCCAAGGAAACTAAACAGAGCAATCTCTTACTCCAGTGTATAACACATCAGTTTATGAATGGAGGCTTCAGGAGACTGACTCAGTTTATGTACTTGAGGATCCACATAGCACATACACAAACAGCACCAGGTAGGACAAGGCTGCAGTCAAATGAATCTGAAGAATCAGGAGTTCTTGATAAAGCACTCAGTGCCTAAAATATTTACAGAAGAGGATGGCCTCCTAAAATTTAAGCTCTGTTGATAAAGGGCAAAAGGAATCTCAGTGGTCTTCGCGGCACAAAGGCGAATCTGGGATGTGTCTGTATATGTACATATCGGCAGCTACTGAAAGGTTTGGGGTGACCAAGAGACATGGTAATAGTAATTTTATTCTGATGCACAAAACAATTGACTCACACAGCATTTACAGACTGGAAGCAGCAGGCCACAGATATGCTAGGAGGCAGATCAGAGAGCTATCAGGGAAAAGAAAGATGCATTATAAAATACCTTCTAGCCCAAACACTTCATTGCTGTTAGGAGGGAGAAGTATGTCTGGATGTCACAAAGGACTTGACTGCAGATACTCAGTGAAGCCATCCACATAGGCCAGCGAACTGGAGCAAATTGATGAGTTGGAAGAGCAAAAGGGCAAAACAGCAAAGATCTGAGCTACAGCGCCCAAGCACCCAGCAGGGAAGGTGAAGGGATCAAAAACGCAATTAAAAGTCTGTAGACAGGAATGGAAATATTGACCAGGAAAGTTACAGAGCTT
>WAAD01010045.1:24155-94427 GCA_013389945.1 Fregata magnificens | reverse complement strand
GGCAGTTGTCTTTCTCGCTCTCCTATGCATCTCCTCAGTCCTCTCTTCTATTCACACTGTCCTCTCCTCTATTCATTTACTACAGGGCCATTCATTCTTTACCTTCGCCTTTATTCTTTTTCTCCTCCCCTACCTCGCTTCTGTATTCATTCTGCAAGCTACAGGATAAATCCCCGTATCTGACAACTTTTCCCTGTGGTACAGAGTTTCTTGCATTTCCACCTGATTTTCTACTACATCCTGAATTTCCTTGCATCCAACCATTTTCTCCTTCCTGTAGCAGGAAAAGCAGTAGCAGATTTTAAGTGCACAAGCTTAATATCCAATCTAAAGGTAGTTAAACAGGAGTTTTATTATAAAAACAAGGGCTACTGCACAACTATAATTCAAGAATTTTATGCCAAACATGAATAGCATAGAAGACAGCTTTTTCCTCCACCCCACAGAGAACCTCATTGAAAGCAACACTTCTCAAGCTTGACATTATTTCATTTAAACTACTGTTGAAAAATTATTTAACTAAAAGACATGCAGGAGGCAACTAGCAACAACCATAAATTAATTTATAAATCCATGCCAAAAAGAAATAACTAATTGCTTGTACCTGGTCATTAAAACAGATTATATCTACTTTTAAAAATAGTTAAATATTTATCATATAATTCAAAAGACACTTCCAGTGAAAGAGCCTAAGTGAAAATACTTATTTTCCTGCCACATATTTACGAGGTTCCCTTACAAAGGAAATCCAAGTAAATGCACTCGATTTTGAGCGAGGAGGTTCTTTTGTGCTTTTATCCTATTTACCTTTGGATATCATGTTCAACTGGTGTATTTAGTGTAACCAGACTCGAAGTAAAAATCCCAAACATTTCGCTTCAGAATGCAACTCTGCATCAAGCATTTTCCTTCAATCCCACTGCAGCATTTACAGCACTGGAAAACCCTGCCCAGCAGTTGTCTCGAAGCAAGAGGGCAGCATTCTTAGAGCTCAGTCCTATAATGTCTTCAGACTGTTGCTCATGACCAGACTGTTAACTGTAAATTTTCTGCAAGTCTAGCCACATACTTGAAAGGTACCGATTTGGGGATAGAATATGCAGTAACTTAAAGCATTAGAGCAAAGGGTTTTTTCACTGGCTGCCAACAGTTAAAGGAAAGCTGACCAACAGCTCATTTATTATAAAACCAGCTCAGGAAACTACTTCTCAGTCAGTCTTTCATTCTAAGCCAGTAATTCAAATTTGTCCTAAATGGTAACGATGTTAGTGACTACTGCCTGATGATGACTGAACCTAAATGGATGGTCTTCGTTCTTTCCACGAGAACCATTAATTCCCAGACACAACTGGGGGGACAGACAGAATAGACTGCTCCTCTGGAGTGATATGCTGTCTTTTCTAAGCAGCACTTAGACAAGCTGATGGAAACGAGTTTTTCCATCCCTATGGTTTTATTATTGATAATAAATAAGTCTTTAATATCAAGCTACAGATAGGCTAATAAGCATGGCTCTCCTTGAAAAATACTTTATTGCTAATAATCAACCCATTACCTAAATGTACAAACATTTATAAGACTTCATCCAGAATACATACGCAAAGCTTTTACCCATGTATGGGAAAGAAATTCAAGTCTCAATGATAAGTTGTGGCCAGACATTCAGAATTTCTAAGTAGAAAACAGAAAACATTACAACACTACATAAAGTCTCCAGTTTGCTTGTGTCTTAAATACTGTGCCCTGATCTCAACTGGAAAAGGTTCAGAGAAGGGAAACAAAATATGATTGAGGGGAATAACATGGTTGAGGTTTATAAAATAGCACATAGCAAGAAAAGGTGAGAAAACCAAACTTTTTCACCTAGCAGTGAGACTGTTTAATCTGATGACCCTAGTTTTCATTCTGGAAGCCAGTAGACAAAGCCAGTAAAAATTGGCTCTTTATGACCAATGTGGTCAAGCTGGAGAACTCCCTGCTGCTGCAGGAGTACTGTGAATGCGAAAAGTTTATTCAGGGTAACAGACAACCGGATAAATGCCTGGAAGATAAGTCCAAAGACTACTAAATACAAATGATTGTTTGTATTTACTATCACCAGGTTAAGAAGTCCACTATCTACGCACCTCCAGAGGCTGGCAAAGTACACCTGGAAAGTATCACTATGCCTTTGCCCCATTCTTACTCTTCCTTCAGTATCTGTTGCTAGCCTTTGCCAGAAGATAGGACTACAAGTTTTGCATTGACCCAAGACAACTCTTCCCTTCTGAGAACTGTAATTTTATGTCCAGAAGCAGTGAGTTCAAGGGTTTTGCTTCTCTCTTTTTTTTTTTTTTAAATTTAAATAAACTGAAGCATTGCAGTTGATAGAACAAAATGAATTGGGGGGGGTAGAAAGTTATGTATTTAAGTAAGAATCTCACTTTCTCACACAAAAAGACATCTTTTCTCACATTTCAGTGAGAAGGCCTGAACAACTTGTTCCTACTTTCTGTCAAAACAATATACTTTTAATCAAAACTGAAGTTTGTCAGCTGTCTTAACATGTATTTTCTTAGAAGATTACTTGCAAGGTTTTATACTCATCACAATCACAGGACAAACAAAAACATTAGAATGCTCTACAAGGAAAAAATAGTCCCAAAAGCAGGCCCAAAACAACTGCAAGGTAGCTTCTTGGAATCTTCCCTTCTGTCCCCCTGCCCTTACATTTGGTGCCACTGTGCAGCAAAGAAAAAACCCAAAGAAGTCCAACCTGTTTTCCTTCTGATTAATTCTAAAAGCACCATGTTTAGGGAGAAAATATTTTATTTCAATAATCACAGATTTTTTTAAATTTTGCCCAGTAGCAGCACACTTTGAAACATTTTTATTGTTATTAATGATCTCATTTGTGCATTTCAGCCAGTATTCTGCTTTCACTCCAGAGGGTCCAGATTACACAGTTGCCCTTGGACACAACCAAGCAGCAAGAGCTGAAAGCACACATACATTATGGCACAAGTGAGAAAGCATGCTGATGCTGAACTGAACCCAGCCTTACTCTGTCCAGCTACCTACTACATCTATATGAACTGCAAACCCCTCCAATAAAAAGGCATCTTAAAAGGAGGGGCTCTGTCAGACTAAGAAACAGAGATGCTAGAAGAGACCCTGTTATCTTAACGCAAACAGGTCAGAAATTGTCTTTTCAGGCATTGAAGTTAAGAGAAGAAGGGAAAACATCATACAAAAACCCATGACTGCCATGTAAAATTTGAACAATGAACAACTTCCTTTAATATGTTTTTCCCATGTATAGTTATCCTTTTTGTTCAAAGCTTAATCTTATTTCAAGGTCAAATTTGTGCAACTTTCAGAAATTTGTGCAACTTTCAGAAATTTGTTCTTGTGCTGGCTTCCCCTCTGTTTTTTTAGTACTAGCACTACCACGTATCTCACTGCTTGTAAATGTATAGACTTAAGACTTCTAATTACAAATCCCCCTACCAAATACACCTTTTGACTACACCTTTAAATAGTCACCTTGCAAACACATCTTTTGCAATATAAGAGTAGCATTCATCTCCTGTAAGTATAAACATCTCCATGTGAGTTAGTTGTGTATGAGCCTTCCGCAGTGGATTGAGGGAAGTAAGACTGCAATTCGTAGCATCCTGCAAGGTTCATTTCTCTCCCTGAGTACAAAGTGAGTCTGCACAATTAGCTCAGATATAAAGTAGAGGAGCTGAATCCAACCTTGGGAACTACCATTATAAAGTTCTTTTTGCAATATCTGTACCATTTTTTCTAACCCCCACTAAACTGTCTCCAGCAGTATTTTCACATTAGAAGTCTGGACACCAGGCCAGAATATTATTTAACAATAGTTTTACCACTGCTCTGTAAAGGGTCAAATAATATGTTGATTTCACCTTAGTATTTCCTTTACATACAAATGCTCATCCATTTGCGTTCATCGATGAACTTATACAAGACTCATCCATAAATGTCACATGCAAATATTTTACACTAACCAGATTAAGATATTTTAATTAATTTGGACTATGTTAGTAATACTCCAGCTCACTGATCCCTCCCCTGCACACTACTAAAATTTGAGATGCATCTATCATCTAAGTAACAACACCTGTAAAGAATGAGCAATTAATTCCATAAAATTAAAGATTTCAGTCAAGTCACCATCAGCATCTCACCAAATTACCTTGGAGAAATTAAAATGGACTGTATCAATGCAAGACTTCAATTCTTTTTCCTTTTTTCTAAGACACAAAAGATTAACAGTGTGGGGGGGTTTTTTGTGACAAGACCTACTTTTCATTAAATCATGCTGACTGGCATCATTAATGATTTTTAACTGGCAGTTCTTTGTTGATATAGTCCCAAATTACCTGCTTTGTTATTTCAAGTTGGAATGAAAACAAACTAAAGGATTACAATATTCTGGGTCATTGCTTTTTATTCTTTACAAGCTCTAGGTTTACTTTAGTAGTTCTCCAATTCTGTGAAATTTTCCTGGTTTGAGGTCTTTAAACGTTATCATTGCTGAATCAGAATTCTTTGCTTCATGCTTTTAAGACTATAAAATTACCCAAGGCCTGCTGACTTGACTAGCTGATCCCACTGAAACTGTCTTTCGTCACTGTCTATTCCATTTGTAACATCCAACCTCCTCTTCAAACAAGGAAGTTTCTGCATCATTACTTGCTTCATGTTATAAAAAAACCTTTCCGTTACAACTGACTTGATTTTCTTCCCTATTGTGCTGCTTTAAGTTTTATCACTATTCCATCTCTTTCAGAGTAGTCTGACGTTTGCTTGGGGAAAGAAGACACACTAGGTGGTCAACAAAATGTGTTTGGTACTTGTAGAACCGAGGGGTTTGGACATATCTGATGAGACTTCTGAAGTACACCTTTTTTCAGACAAAAATCTCTGCTAGGAACAATGCCCCTGGCTCGTGCCTGCTGGACTGAACATGAGAACGGTGAATTTAAAATCCCATTTTAGGGCTTAAGGAAAAAAATCACAGCTGCTTCTCTCCCTCCAAACCCACTCCATACACATACTGACACTTTTATATCTGGTCACCCGTCACCAATACCCTTAGGACTAGGTTAAGTTGATTTTATCGAATTCATCTTAATTACAACTAGAAAGAAATGGAGATATAACAGTGACTGGCATTCTAGTAACATGAGGGTGCGGTTTCCCTTAAGGATAAACCAAACTAATAAATTACTGTTGCCTAAGGGCTGAAATCCCACTCACACCTCCTTCCTCTTCTGCTGTTCACTCTCATTGCTTACCTGGCACTAGGCTTTGGCACTTCTCTGACTGCAAGGAAAGCTGATTTGACTCACTAAAACTGGAGAGAAATAACGAAGCAATAAAAAGCAAATTTATGGTGATGGCAAGATTTCTGCTTGGTTAGTAAACTGAACCGGCTTATCAAGTTTTCAGAAAACAAGAACACTGGTACAAAGAAGGGGCAGGAATAAAGTCTTCCCCTTTTAGTGCTGAAATGCTGTTAAATCAGGTCAGCTGTAACATGGAACTGCACCTTTAGTTGCTGATTCCAAAACTCAGAGTGATAAGGAATCAAATTGTTCCGGAGGGAGACAGATAGGAAGGTAATTGCAGGCAAAGGTCTCTAATCTCAGGCTCTCCCCTCCAAACATACCTCATCCTATATTGTGCATCTGGTTTACTGTTCTCAGGCAACCAGTATTTTTCCTCACTCCTTTCTCTCCAAAGGATGTGGATCAGCACACTCAAAAACCATGCAGCAAAGGCTACCTCTCAGCCCTAGAAAGACTGCAGCAAGAGGAGACTATGGAAAGCATGACAAGAGCCACCCAGCCAAGGGGCAGGGAAATGCAGGGAAGAAGAGGTGAGAGATGGACATATTTCAAGGCAAGGGAAAAATGGGAGATGAGATTATTAGCTGCAACACACAGTTAACAAGTTGAAGTTTTTTTTTTTTAACTGACCATCCACTTATTTTAACCAGGCATCCCTGTTGCTTTAATCTGCAGGAAACAAGCTCTTTTGAGCTGCTTTCACCAAAGAAATGAAACTCCATCCTGACTGTTGGTAGCTAAGGAACAAGCACTCTTCAGGTCAGTCATTAGACCAATTCTATCTATGAGAAAATACCATAGCAAGGCACACAATCCTGCAGACAGAACTCTCAAACTTTAAAGGACTTTGGTCTGCGCTCCTTTTTGATCATTTGCAGAATCAGGAAGAACAGACAGTGAGATCTGCATCTCACAGTGTGTCGTGGTTTAACCCCAGCCAGCAACTAAGCCCCACACAGCCACTCGCTCACTCCCCCCTGGTGGGATGGGAGAGAGAATCAGAAGGGTAAAAGTGAGAAAACTTGTGGGCTGATATAAAGACAGTTTAATAGGTAAAGCAAAAGCCATGCACGCAAGCAAACCAAAACAAGGAATCAATTCACTACTTCCTATCGTTCATCCATCTCCAGGAAAGCAGGGCTCCATCACGTGTAATGGTTAGTTGGGAAGACAAACATCACTCCAAACGTCCCCCAGCTTTATATGTCATATGATGAGGAGTATGATGTCATATGGTGTGGAATATCCCTTTGGTCAGTTGGGGTCAGCTGTCCCAGCTGTGTCCCCTCCCAACTTCTTGTGGACCCCCAGCCTGCTCGCTGGTGGGGTGGTGCGAGAGGCAGAAAAGGCCTTGACTCTGTGTAAGCACTGCTCAGCAGTAATGAAAACATCCCTGTACTATCAACACTGTTTTCAGCACAAATCCAGAACATAGCCCCATACTAGTTACTATGAAGAAAATTAACTCTATCCCAGCCAAAACCAGTACACAGTGCCAGCACCATTTTGGAGAGGGGGATATCTGGGCATTGTTTGGGTTTTGCTTGTTTCTACAGGTCCAAAAGCTTTGATCTGATTTTTTTTTCCTGCATACCTCCAATGGAAATTATAAACCTTGGTTTCATTAGAACCATGTGATAAGAGAACCGTACTTTGTTTTTTCAGATACATTGTTGTCATTGCAACATATATGTGTGTGTGTGTATATATAGTTATGTATATACAGCAATAGTTTCTTTCTGCAGAGTGACAAATTAGAATTTTCTTTCTAGAATGATGGCTATAATGAAAATAGTGAGGAAGACAGATTTTGTCTTTACTTAGATGATATTTATTGACTTAAAATAAATAAAACAGCCCCCACGTTTTGAAATGGATGATTAAGATACTAAAATGCCCAAAGATTATTGTAAATGCTACCTTTCCAAGCTGCACATTCCATTAAATCCTCAGTACATCAAATCTTAACATAGAGGGAAGAAAGTTCCCATCTTTTAAGATTTCATTTTCTTTTTTAATCTTTCAAGTGCCAATCCCTGCCCACTCCCATGGATACCAAAGATGTGTTTCAAGACATTTTCAATTTGTAGCCTTTGCTAACTGTGATGTATATCAGTACTAAAATCATCAACACTTTTTTACTCCAACACTGTGAAAGACTCTATCAGACACAGCATGTAATGATCGGTAAAATATATCATGTTTAAGCACTGATGATTAAAAAAATACATAATTCTTGCAAATACTATTATATGTCAGCTGAATTTTGTATGTTGGTAAAACAAGAAAATCTAATAAAACACAGGAGAAATAAAATTTACCTACCTTTCTGATAGAAGAATTTTCGATAATAATATGCACCAAGGTCTACATGTTCAACGATGTATCTTTTCACTCTGTCTAGATGTAAAATCAGATTCTCCTTGGGAACTTCCAGAACTGCTACTCCAGCATTCGTACAATGAGAACTCAGAGTCGACTCAAATGAGGCACTTTCACATCCACTGAAGGAACCTGAATTAGATTTGGAAAGGCTGATCTTCCTCTCCCCTTCCCCACCAATCTCATTACGAAAATAAGGACAACTCATCACAAGTTCATTGCTTTTATCATCCCCCTGGTCCATATTGAGACTTCCTTTTGAATTCAGGTCTTCAGTGCTGCCCATTGGAGAATTGAAACTTGCAGAATGGGACAAGGGTCCAGAGACAAGTGATGCTACAGCAGCAGCAGATGCACCTGTGGTTGTGTTTCTTCTTTTAATAACATTATGCCTGTTGATTGCTGCTTCATTTAAATCAAATAAAATACTCTGTACATCATAATGAGCAAAACACTTCGGACAAGTCCAAGGCTTGACGCTATCTTCTGACCTGTTATCTTCAAGATCTGAAGACTTCCCAAGCTCCCCTTCACCTTTGGCATTGCGCAGCTTACGAAAAATGGATGAATCTCCTGTCTCTGATTTTGAGCGTCTCTTGAGTGGCTTCTCCCTTTCCTTAAAGAGTCTCAGGTTTTCCCTTTGAGTAATCGGTCCATCTATCACATCTAGAGAGAATCCTGAACCCTTGCTTCCACTGGCAATCAGGAGTTCACTGAGCTTAGTTGTGGCTGGGCTTCTCTGATCAGACTTTTCATCTTTATAGCCCTTCAATAAGTCAAAAAAACTTTCCCCTGAAGTTCCCTGCTTATCTATGGAAGATGTGCTGCCATACTCCCTGTGCAGAGATGGTCCAGATTTAAAAGTGGGTGAAATACATTCATCAAAACTATCCACATCAAGCTCACTTATGGTAATGTCACTGTTGCTGCGCTGTCTTATTCTGCGAAGAGCTTTCCTTGGGGAACTGGGATAGCCATCAGGTGTAAGAAACCTGGAGTCTAGATTCTCAGATTGTCTGGTCTTGTTTTTAAGTGTGCTCTGAATGCTCTTTAACATGACAGAATCACTAGCATTCAGGTTAACAGAGCTTCCCTGACTCCCAGGACTGCTTTTAGAAGACATGCTGTCAAGGCAACTTGATGTTTCAATATCTTGACTAGATCTGCTTGTTTCCTTGATGTTCTCTTTCCTTGGGGGCCAATCAGCAATCCTTGCCCTGACTCCCATTTTAGGGACTCCAGGGGTAGAGGTAACGTGATGAGAACTTTCATTGCGAGGAGGTCCAACTGGTGCCATGACTGCAGATCCTAAGCTGCCATTCTGTGACCTGAAGCGTCTCATGTAAAAGTCATCCGAGTGGACTTTTGAGGTGCCATCTGTTCCGACTGATACCCCAGTGGCAACAGCCCTTTCGGTCTGGGACCGCTTTAAGCTGGTCATGATCTTTCAGTATGTTCAACCTTAGTAAGTTCCAAGAAAAAACACAGTCATTTCTGCTTTTTAAATGCACAGTCCTCTTTTGGAGAATAGTCTCCAAAATATACAATGGTTGCATGAGATCTTAATCATGAACATTTAAGGACACAGTTAAATGCAGGATGTCTAGAAAATTCAGATATTCAGCAGGTTTTGATAAGCAATAATTTCCTTTAACTTTTGCATTTTAAGATGTAGCCATGCTCCAATACATTCAAATTGTTTTAACATCACTTGCACTCCAAAATGTCAGGGCTGTAATCCAATTGCTTATGCTTCTTTTAAGCCTAGAACAGAGAAAAGGGGAGAGAAAAGCATTAATCATTTCATATGTAACTTTTTTCGTAACTGAAACTATCAAAGTAATTATTACATAGAATTAATATTTTTAACAAACATGCTTTTAAATCTCGTTGATCATCATCTCAAAAATGCAGAGTTGTGTTACATGGTGATAAAGAGTTTTCTAGATATTGTTGGTTTGCCTTCTGAAAAAATACTTTTACAGTTGGATTCCACACCTAAATACAATTTTTTCCTTATGAACTGATTAGTGATACCTTTTAGTTGGGTTAGCGGACAGTTTTACAAACCACAAGTAGGGAGCTAATTTCCTCAGCTGAAGGACACATACAGCCTACATTTCCTGTAGAAACTATAGAGGAGCCAGATCAGGACTCTAAATTTTGTTTATAAACGCTTTAAAGATTTTACCATTTTCAAGTCATACATCCTTGGTTACAATTAGGTATTAACAATGCCTATTCAACTTTTCCATTAATGTAAATAACTAAGATATGCTAACAAAAAAAAAAAAAAAAAGAAGGAAGCTCATTAGCAAAAAGATTACAAAATGTAATAGAGAGAATGGCTGTGAATAACATTTATTCTGTGTTTTGCACAGCCTTATTTGCAGATTAGTTGAATAGTCCAGAAAACATATATTATCTCTGCCCAGATTTCACAACATATAAAAAGCCTAAAGCTAAATAGAAACACTTACTTTTAAATAACTTGATATGAAAAGTTCCATTTATTTCCCTGGCTAACAAAATATTGTTTGCCACAGCTCCTGTATAATCCAGCTTTACAAAGCCATGGAAATTAAATGCTTTCCCATACCTCATCAGGACCGAAGTGATTACAAAGCATTTAGTATACTACCCTTTGAGGAGCTTAAAAAAAAAAAAAAATCCACAAATACATCCTTGCCGGTAGAAGACAAAAGCATGAGATTGTCAAGATAAAATCTTGCATTGCTGTGTACATCCTTTAACACAAAGTAGTTAATAATTTTCAAAGGCTGGGCCAATTACACAAAATGTGGCCTTTAAATATTTGCCAAATGTGTGCAGAGAGATGCTGCTGAACCAGCACTGCGTTGACAATACAGTATTGTTTACGAATCAAAGCCTTTTGATGCTTCCAGGGAAACTAGTACTTTCGGTAGTCTCTTCTCAAAGCTATGAAGCACTTTGCTCCACACTAATTAAATACCAAGCCAGGGCACTTTCTGCTTCCAAAGGCGGCATGTTTTAACTTCACTTGCCATAGACAGTGCCTCTTTGAAATAGCTGCTATTTATACAAAGCCGAACACATAAAGGAATACTTAAAATGCAAGCTGACTGTATCACATGTAACAAAAACGGTGCGATTGATCTAGGGTACTACTGTATTTCCACAGCCATTTACGTAAGTGCAGCTACTTTCCTTGTAATTCTGCTACAATGATACTGCTGCAACAATAGTTTTTTTCTACCTATGTAATTAGAATAACTTTAGAAAGGCAGTCTCTCCATGCAGCTGTTGCAAAACTACTGAATTTCCAGCTGTAACTTTTTACAAAATTCAAACATCAGTCTAAGAACTGATCAAGGTGGTGGAACAACTTCATGCACAAATCAGATCAAGGAAGGAAAAATGCAAACACCGTGCGCCATCACATAACCTAATGTTCCGTGTATGCTTTTCAACAGTGCCATAGCAAATATGGTTTATGCAATAAGCTCTACGAAATGGGAACACTGCATAGCCCTTTCTGAAGAGCTATACAGGCTTGCTTTTATAGGCAGAATGGAAGGAAAATAGAATGAAAACTGATAAGGATTTTGGGCAGGAGGAAGACAGGCTAGAAGGGATAGTGAAGGAAGAGTCAAGCTGAAGGTGAAACACAAAACAGGCAGAAGTACGAGTGTCCACTACCACATGCTCCTCTTCATAGTCTGCAATGAAACCCAAGATTTCTGTCCTTCACCATTCCCCTTCCACCATCAACATCTCTGAAAGCAAAGTATACATCTCCTCCCCCTCAAGTGCTGGTCCTTACAGAAACAGATAACCTACAAGTTTCTCATTAACTTAAGGTCAGAAGTTCACGCAGCAGATCTAAAAATTCCTCAAGTTTGGTGTTNAATCATCTGTGGAAAAAAATAACTGATCTGTGGAACTTATTCTTGACATATTAGATGTATGGTACAGTCAGTCACATGACCACACAGTATATTTTCCAAAGGAAATACTTTCCCTGTTCTTGACTCAGCATTGAAGATGTCTGACTCTGGGGACCAGCTGTTTCATACTCCGCAGGTTTTTGCAACTGTCCTACTACATCTGCTGTAGCAGCTGGAATACAGGCAATAAATTATTAAAGGAATAGTTAATATCATACTCTGAAGAACTGAACTCCACTCTTGCCTGTGTCTATCTTTATATGAATTAAATCACTTAAGTCAAATTTTCTGGAGACTGTAACTACCTATCTGTGGTCATTTCCCTAGACCTTCCTGTCCTGGTGTCTAACTTGAGACCTAACAGCCTATTCTAAAAGGTTCGATTAGCTCCAATCAAAATAAAGTGAAAACATTACATTTGATAGCATTAAAAACTCCTAAAGTATAGGTCCTGGGTACACTGGTCATCAGATTTCACAGAACAGGAACAACAGCAGCAATCTGAGCAATCTGTACTTTAACATTTTCTCATATTCATTACTTGCAAAACATAACAGCATCAAAGACAGGGTGAACCACACTTGATTTAAATGACCATCAGTTACCAATAACCAGATGACATTACGAACTGAAAAACCTGCAGGAAGTTAAATATTAAGTAGCAGAATTGCTAACACAAAATACATAATCTATTAAAATTAGTTACAGCTGCAAGATAGGCAGTATGGTACCTACTTCTAAAGACAAGAGCAGTGATTGTGAAGAGTAACAATTCCTAGTTCATTACTATTTCAATATAGAAAAAAAACGTAACTCAAGGTAGAGCTATGAAAATCTATTGAACAGAATATGGTGAGGACAAACTAGCATAGCCAAGAAAACATATGCTTCTCCATCTGAACTTATTGAGGAGGTCAACAAAATACTCAGACGAACGGCTACATATAAAAAGCTGTAAATGAAAACCATATGCAAAAACCACAAAATGAGGTAGATGAAAATTTAGTACTGATTATATCAATTAAAAACCAGTTAAGAGAACAAGCTTGGAAAACCAATGATCTGCTTATCAGATTGTATGCAGTAACTAGTAAAGTAGTCCAAGGATCTGTTCAAAATGGGTCTTAAATCCTTAGGACAAAGTTTATTCATTGCTTTTTACCAGCACCAGAGGATTTTGTGTCTATTCTCAACTCAAAATGAGCTACAAACCAACCTGTTTTCATTCTTTCCCTTTCTATTTATACCTCTTCCATCCCTTTGCTCCCTCCTCCAAAACTGGGGTTCCAGCTGTAGGACAAAGTACCATTCTGATCAAACTTTAAAGGTCCTTGTAGATGAATCCCAAGATAGTTTTGCAGTCCTGCATCATTCTTAAAAGGCAGGTAAGTCAAGAGATCTTGATTTCTTATTCCTCACGACTGAAGTTAGCCACCAGGAAAATTAAGACCTACCAGTCAAGATTTCATCCAGAGGCCTTTGGATTACAAAGAAGCAAATAGAAGCAGTTGATTAAGCAGAAATGTCTCACTCAAATCAGCTCAGGATAGTAAAAAAAAACCCACAAAAACCCACAAAAAACCAACAACAAAAACCAAACAAACCCCAAAGAAACCCCACCCCCAAACCCAAAAAACCCCCAACAAAACCTCAACTACAGCACACTAATCAGTTTCCGTCTTGGATTCAGGTAGCCAAATAAGATAATTCAACATCTCCTTGTTCAGATGAATGGAAAAAGAGATCATGCCTGACACATCGATTCAGAGACCTTCTATTACAGTTTTTCCTAGATTTAGTTTATGTGGGATCACGCTCTTTTTCCTTACAAAGGAGTGACTTTACCCACAACCAAGTCTTACTTGAAGAGATTTAATAATTACTCTGTTATCTGCTGGGAACATGCTGAGACTTCAGATTGTAGGATCACGGATGCTAATGATCCTAATACTCTGATGTTGACAGAGACAGATTTGGGGGCAAATTATTCATGATTCATAATGTTCCAGAGGAAAGACTTCATATAATGTTCCAGAGGAAAGACTTCATGCTTCACCATCAGCCCTCACTAAAAAGTTGCATTTTATAATTAAAAATTTGGGAATGAGGGAATCAGTTTTCAAATTCTAGAAAAGTCTCACTTTTGCCAAGCCTCCATACCACTCCCCTGCCCCAGCCCAAACAATAAAATATAATAGAGGATGGTAAATGCAACATATTACCAGGGATATTTTAAAATACTGAAAACTGTAGGATAAGGAGCTCAGAATAACGTTTTACAGCAAAGTAGTTTTTAAAAACATAAATGAAATCATCTCTATTCCACAGGGTTTACTGAAATTTAGCAAACTTAAGAAATGCAGTGCAACACACACACATTACTGGCAGTAACCCTTGTTAACTTTTACTGAGAAAAGAACTGGCATTGCCATAAAATCTGAAAACTAGCAGGTCCTCTGAAACCAGAAAAAGAAATGAGAACAATGAAAAATATTTTATATATGAAAGATTATCTATTTGTGTCACAAATTCTTACCTGAGTTATAGCACAGATCAAATCCCAAGGGTGAATATTCATTTATCAGCCAATTAAGTTATTATATGTACAAAATAATGTCTAATTTCATAAAATGAATTCCTCAGAGGAGAAAAATTAAATTTAATCTTTAGAAATACTTGGCTTTATGTGGTTACCTATTATTAACTTTATCCTTTTCTTCCCAGGATTACTTTCATCATTATAATTGAAGGAAAGTTAATAGGTTCATCTTTCAGAGGAAGTTTTTATCAACTGAAAGGCTATTTGAAGAATAGTGTTCGGTATTTTACTAGCTTATTGGTTTTATTTTTGTCACACTTAGAGGAACTGCTGGTTTTGTGTTAACTGAATTTGTGACAATTGTCAGCTCTGCATAGGATGAAAGACAGATTCCCCTAACTTTTCCTTCTTCTCCCCCCACCTCCCCAATTTATGTTATCTACAAAATTTGCCACTGACCTACATGTCAGCAAGCCTGTGTTTCTGCCTTTTTCTCTGAATGTTTCCTTGCTCCCTAACCCTCAGAAGAAAACCTTTGCTCTAAGGAAACTGAGTGCCATCTGTTGCCATATACACAATGATCACCTGCACCGATCTGCTGAGATTTAATAGTGCTTTATTCTTAACTTCATTCTTTGCTGAAGTAGCTCATGCTAAAACATATGAACTTAGGCAAGGTTACATTGATTTTAAGATGTAATAGTAATTAACATGAATTACTACCATCAGTTTCTGCACTCTTGCAGTATGCCTTTCTACAGGCAAACACAAGCTTGCTCTGCTGCATGGTGAAACAACTGGAGGGTGCGTGGTCACTAGAGAAGGGTGCTGAGGTTGAGCTCACACTCTGAGGGAGCAAATTCTGCCAAGTGCCACAGAGTTCAAGCCCTGCTAACCACAGTCGTAAACTGTCAGTCACCTCAGAGCACGCCAAACCAGCTGGCCTCCCTGTGCAGAAGACCATGAAGTCACACTCAATCATACTCGCTTGCAGTCAGTGGTAAAATGTTCATGACATAACAGGATGGCAAATCAAGCATAATAAAAGCTATCAAACTGAAACAGGTATAGGAATACAGGGGACAGTAATCCCCTGCCTGTGCACTTCAGCATACTTTGCTCCATTATGATCTCCCACTCATTCTCCATGTAAACACTACAATATTTCAGGCCAGAATTGTGTCCTCTGTTTTCACATCAATTTTGTAACCATTAATCAAGACACGCATATCACAATACTCAAGTGTACAAGTAACTGGTGCTGAAGCAAACCCTTTAAAACTGCTTTTCACGAGACAGAGAAAAGGCACTGCACGTGGTCATTCCCACTTCAACACTCATGTTCCATTTTGGTACCAGTGTCGCTCATTTACTTAATTAAATGCAGAATTCCTTTCCTGAAAGCTAACGTACAGGATCTGAAAAAAAGACGCTGACAAGTCTTACTGTATACTATACTGTATTCTATTCCTGGAATAAGATTGTTAACAGCAATAGTTTATTTTTGATAGCAGCGCTTGCTCTCTAGGAAGCAACTCTAAACCAGTGCCAAAACACAAGCACAAAATACCCTAGCTCCCAGATACCATCTCCCAAGAAAGTAAATTTTTAGCAACTACAAAAGAGACTTGCACTTACACTCCCCCACCCCTTTCTTTTTTTAAAGAGATGTTTCTCTTCTGTGTTTCTTTTTCAGTTTCTAGCTGTCAATATATTGCATCCCTGGTTAATGATTCCAGAAACAGACAGACTGCTCTCTCTTGTGTGGGGACTCTCCTAAAAGTTACTTATCTGCAAGGTGCCCAAGTTTACCAATGACTAGCTTCTGATACCGCGCGACTATGACCTATGAATAGTCACAAACTGAAACCAAACACAAAAAATCCAGACCAAAAAACAAACCCCAAAGGAAATGGGCTGACGCTTGCTGGTATAGGTACAGTTCAGCATAATTACTGTACATTACAGTAAGCACCACAGATGCACTTTCCTGAGGTTTGCATCCTTGCTCACGCTTCCATAGCAGAAAGGCTCGTATGCCGCCCGGCCACAAGTTTGTTTCTGGCATAACTTTGGTACCAATACAAAGATAGAGCTCAGCCTGTAGTCTCTGTGCTGCACCACCAGCTATGTTCCTGCTGGCCACACTCAGCACGCTAGTGCCAGCAGTCATCACCGCATGGCTCATGACATCCCACAAACATCAAAGTTGAGTGAGAGACCTCAGTTTGGAAGAGGGGGAAAGAGGGTGTTTAACCTACTACCTCTAAACTTCCAGTTGCTTCTAAGTAGCTTGGAGTGCAACTGAAAGTTAATTTTTTTTTTTTTTATGACAGGTGTTAGACTGTCACTAATTTGATAATAGGATTACTAAAAAATGTAAAGCCATCATTTTCATAGTGTTCAAAATATTTTTCCCAACACCTTTTTATTGCTTTGCTCTATCACTGCAGTCGCTTCTCCCTAAACTCACGATTTGGCAAAAGAATGGCAAGGAGTTGTTCTGCTGTCTTCATGAAAGTCATTCAGCTCCCAAACCTCCACAGAGTACCATTTCTCCATAGGTTGATTGATCACACAGTCATGTGTTTAAGGGAGAAACAAAAGCAGCTTTTCAGAAGTGAAAGTTAAATTTTACCTAAAATTGATCGGCTTTATTCCCAGCAACCCCCATATTAACCATCTAGAGAGCGTTTCATATTCACACACATTCCTGAACATGCTCCTGCAACTATTGCTCCTGCTTTAAAGGTACTGCTGCAGCACTGGAGAGGAGAATTAGGAACAGGGAGGTTATTACTAGATGCCCACAGGAGGTGTTCCCAATTCCTGCATCACCATCACTCCTTCCCCTGTGCCCCAGGCCTCCTCAGCAGCCAGTCACATACTATCTTTTCACTCTAAGCCCACCTGCTGGCACTCTCACCTACTGCCCTCTACAATACTTCCTTCTCGACCCAGGGACCCTTCTGCCATGCAGCGGCCCCCAACAGAAGGGAGCAGACACCGTCAATTTGAATTTCAGACCTCACTTTCCTCCCTCAACAAAAGCCACTCAAAAGACAGCTGAGCATTTCATCAAGCAAAAGACCATTTTTTCAAGCTTCCAGATAACTAAGAGCTGTTCAATGAATTTGATTCCTTATCTACCAGCCGGAAAATACAAAGCAGATTATTACTTGAAACTATTACAGTTCCTGCATATTAGAAAAAACGAACAGAAAGTGACTGGAAGTTATACAGAGAAAATCAAGCACTATGTTTGTAAAGTGAAACACAAGTTCAAACTACTATTGAAATACAATATTTTGAAAGCAGACAGCTAAAAAATGGGGTTTCCCCCTCATATAACCTATTAAAAATGTCCATTGGTTTATTAAAATGGTATTCTTTTGTAATAGCATACACAAAGTATTTTCCCTTAAAAAAGATGTTTTGCTTTTGTGTGTAGGTATACCATGTATATTTTTGTATACATATATCTACATATATTTACACACAAGATGTTAATGCTCTCTCTCAAAAGCAAGTTTGAGTATATTATAGACAAAAGTACATAAATACAACATAAGCAAGTGTTGTAATTAGTCCTGATGTCATTTAAACAATTGTTCCCGCAACTACTAATGGCTTACGCACTTAACGTATTCACTACTGTTATACGAAGAAAAGCAAACAAATTTAAACCTAATGCCACTGAATTTTCATCGTATGTTTCTACAGGAAATTTTGAATTACAGAACCTAATAACCTGGGATAGGCTCCACAGTGGAAATATATTAGGTATTCAGATTTTTCAAACTTTGGTTAAGCAAAGACAACGTAAAAATAAAGATACTGAAAATCATAGTCCAGACTATGAAGTCATACAAGGGCTACAGAGAGTAAGAGAGATCTTTTTAACAGTTCACGTGTCCAAACAAATAGCGAAGCATGTAATCCTCAAATAATCCTTGCAAGAAGTACAGCGGCTTCTGCTTCAAGAGACTGCCACATGCGGTCAAGTGTGCAACACCAAGAAAGGAAGTAAATTAAAAACCTTAAAGGAAGATACAGAATTGTAAGCAAAAACTTGGACAATATTTTGGATTTTTTTTTTTTTTTTTAAATATGATTGTGGACAACTGGAACATTCAAATTGAAATGTACTCAGCTGAAGCCTCCACAGCCTTCCACTATAAATCCTTTTGGAAAAAACCCTGAAAACTCAGTAATATTCTTTTCAACAATATGCCAATTTACTTTTTTGAAATGACAAGTTTTGTATTACTATACTTTTGAGCCCTCATAAGAATACTGGTATATCAGTGTAAAGAACTTGATTTAAAAGTGTAGAATTAAAAAAAAAGAAATAAAACCCCCTTAATAATAAAGTAGGTTAAAAGAAAGGGTTTAAAGGAAAAAAGAAGTTATAACTGTGTTCTTATTTAGATACTGATCTTAGAAGATAAAACCAAAAATTACTAAGCAGCAAATTTTATATGAAAACAAGAATAATTTCCAGCAACTCTTAACTTTCTCATATTTTCCATTCTTTTCATTTTTCTTTTAGACCATCAGCTTCATACTTCACCTGAAATCATTTAACTCTCAAACATGCAATCCCATTTACAAGCTAGAGTCTGGTGTCCTTTCACTGGAACACTAAAACAGGCTTCAAAATTAATTATGTATTGACTTGCAAAGGATTCTAAATCACTACCACCACCAAACACCTAGACCACTATTTTACTGATGTTGATGGATTACTGTATGCTAAATTTCTCCCATATACTCCACCCCAAAGGGGGAAACTGAACATGGGGCGCAATCTTCTTTCTGGAACCATGTTTTGTGTTTTCTGAAGCCTACTTTATGCATATACATGCAAATAAAAACTATAATCAGATGAAATAACATTTTTCTTCAGACAATTAAATTGCTCACTTGGAAGGCATGGCAGCTGATTCAGTAAGTCACTACATATTTTTTGCACGGTGCTTACGGCAACCCCTCTCAGTCCTCCGTTATAGTGGGTATACCTAAACTCAAAAGGTTGCAATCTTTGTCCAAGGAATACATTTATTTACTATATTTGGTTTCATTTAGAGCTAAGCATGGGGATCATCCCACAGACCAAAAAGGAAAACCATCGTAGGTTACCATTTGACACACATGCTGTGTATATCTAAACTTATGGATCCACCAGGAAAAAAGCTTTTAGACTTCTAACTCTTATAAAACATAAGCAGGCATGACATCAGAGATCCCTGGGGATAATTCACTTTGCTATTTTTGAGAAAACACATATAAAGACCTTTTTGTCATTTGACAGCCACATGTATTACACATTTATTTTCCAAAATACAATCTTTATGGCTATAAAGGAATAAACAGCTCAACCTCCACACAAGACTCTAAATAGCTTTTCTTGTTAATTTTCCTGTAGATACTTCCAATGCCCTTTAAAATTAAGACTAAAAGAAACTCTGTTTTAAGCAAGCATTCACCAATTTTTGGGGTATGAAAATCTATCAGAAAAATATGGATGGGATCTGTAAACAACTGAGCCCTAGGCATCTGGTGATAAAGATGAGTGTGTTACATCTGTTAATGATATTACCTTAAAAACTGAAAGAGATGTCTGAAGCTTTCAGTATGAAATGCAAAAGACTGATGGATAAATCAGTAAACAGCTCTAAAAACCTAGCAGGGAACAGAGGACAACTACACAAGCCTTGTACTTTGCTAAATGAATGAATATTCCAATGGCACTCTCCTTTTGCATATGGGAATGTACACAAGAACACAAAACAAAAGCCAGACTGGTTGTACATAAATTATCATTCTACATCTAAAATGTTTTGAGTCCTAACAAGGATGAATAAAACAATGTGGAAAGAGAAAAAAGTTACCTGCCAAAATATGCAGTTACTCAGCAGAAATCTGCATGCTGCATGACTGCAACATTTATTGTTTAGAAAATAATAAAGCTAGATATAAATATTTTGGTTGATTCATTGCTTGTGAGCACTGTGCTCTGAGTGGGTGTTCAAGCTGGATTTCAGAAGACTTAAATAGAGGAAGAACTCTTTACATGTGGAAAACCAAGAAAGGATTTTTCATTATTTAGAAATTCTCTCTTGTGTAGATACCTCAGCAGTGACCAACAGGTAGATGACACCCTTGGTTTGATGATGTGGGTACATTATGTTCTACAGTTCTAACATACATTATCTGATAAAAGCAATTGAAAACATCCAAATAGGCAGTACTCAAATTTTAAAGATAGCTATATGAGTCACCTGCTGAAGGCACAGAGTTATCTCCAGTAACTACAAAGGGAAAATCATACCTAGCTGTCCATATACATCAACTCTTGAGGAGTGATTGTGAAAATTTGTGCACAACCCATTGTGTAAAGCAACCTGCACCAAACTGTAATACCAGGGAGAAGCAACATAAGCAATTCTGGTCACGAATCCAGACAGTCAAGCTGGCAAAGCAGGATACAAACTGAAAAGAGCAAGCAAGGAGGCACTGACACCTAAAAAACACACTTTGCAATTTAAATAAGAATCCGTCTATTACAAGCACACATATGCCAGCAGTACTGGCACTTCATCCAGACATCTTTAAACATAAGAGGCAAATTTAGATGGATGGTTGGATGTTGCTAGTTATCTCAAAATGTAAGATTTCTCTGTCTGACCTGCCCACCTGTCCATGCAGGTACACCTCAGGTTTCACAACACTATAGATGTCCTTTACCAACTGCCCTTCCAGCCCAAGACCAGTGAATTTATTCTTTGGAAGATTTATTATCTTTTCTGTAAGCTGGGCTACAATATCTGGCAGAAACAAGAAAAACAAACCTACCTCTTTCTAGCTGAATCCCAAACACAGTCCAGTGTGTCTACTTGAGGTTTTTGCATTAAAAACTAAGGAAGTACGATGCAAAAGCCTTTTCGCCTTATGTGATTGTTTTTTTCCAGCTATGGTCAATAAAAGGAAATATCTACATCTGTTCCTGGTTTACATGCATGCAAAACATTTTATAAAATGAAAACAGATTTGAAATCATTTAGATTCCAATACTAAACCTTCAAATTACCTACAGAAAAGTACCTGTGTGGGTGTATTCCTGTTTCACTGCATCAACAGCCTTAATCAGCCTCGCATGCTATTTCTGATTATAGTTCATTATAGAAAATCACATTGATAACCGTTCAGCAAGAACGTTTCTTAACCCTTTCTGAAAAAGAGAAATACCATTCTTGCACCACTTTTCACCCTTGAGGTGTGCATGTGAGGGTGACTTTCCCCAGCCATGCATGACTTTGTAGAAGCCTTGACAGTCAACCATAGGAATCAGCTTGAACCATCTATAGGTATGAAGGCTGTGGCTCAGCCCTGCGTCGAGGATGGTGGCACCTGCAGAATCCTCCTCAGCTCCGCTTGCCACTGCAACCCCCAGGTCCTTGTAGAACCTCTACAGAAAGCAGCTTTTGAAGGCTAATGCACCTCCCCGCTCACACAGAGTTGAAATGATTCCCACTGCACCAGCTGGAGCCACATCTCCTGTTCACAAGCTGAAGGCCCTGCTAGGATTTCTCAGGAGTTTTTAGTAACACAAACAGGACTTTGAAATGTGCCTTCTTCAATTCGCAGGGCTGCATTTTCTTAAGCATGCACACTTTCTTTCTTGGTTTTATATAGACTCTTCTATTACTTTGAAATGGGAATTTTATAAATATCATATATTATCTGTTAGGCAGATCAATACCTGAAAACCACTTGAAAATGTCAGCAATTGTGAAGCATCAGAAATAATTCCTTGGTAGGATTTCTGATCAGGAAGGGATTGTAGCTGTGCTCCACCATCTGCTTGTTGCATTTCAAGATAAATTAGGTCTTGGTTTCACCCTGTAAAGACTAAATGATTTTATACCTCCTTCCATTCAGGAAACTTTGCTCGGGGATACCATCACTGTTGAAAGCAACTCATCTTTCTGTACTGGAACACAGAGTTTTTTACTGGGGACAACCTTTAAGAAAAATGCTTGTCTTTGATGACAATTTCAGTAACCACTCTGACATTAGCACTAAGTCTTCGTCATAAAGCAAAATTTCCCCTTGGTTACGATAGCAGCAACGTAGGGTCTATTTTGACAAGCATCCTTCAGCAAAACCTACCCCCTGTTTGAACACAGGTAACCGCAGTAATGTCACACTGAAATCGGTGCTTTGCGAGTGCACAGAGACAGCAACACCACCAGCAGACTTCTAAAATTCAGATTCTACATACTTTTAAGTAGTCTGTTGTATTACCATTATTTCATTAGTAAGCCACAGGGTGTCAAGCCACAGCCTTTGAATCTAAGCAGAACCATGAGTGGTGTCTCTCATGAGATGAGAGCGAACAAAAGCCCTTCGCTGCCAGCGGGGGCAATTTCTGAATTTCCACAGGCCTGTTGAGAAGGGAGATTTCCAAGAGACAACAAACCCAAGCAGATGGGGAAACCAGAGCTCCCAAAACATAATTTATCCTCTCACTAAAATCTCTAGGATTTTACACAAAGATGCCAGTGTAACTANAATCAGACCCTGTCAGCTCAATTTGGGTTGTAACCCTCACTACACCTCCTCTAATCCTCAAGCATACCATGAGCACAGCAATGAGATTACAGCCGACAAATCTATTTGGAGTAGGTCACACACAGCAAAAAGCTGTTACACCTAAAAACATTGTATGGCTAGTTTTACAGATACTTTTTTCTTTTTTCTACTTTCTCCTTCATCCTAACCATCCAGTCATCATTTACCAAATTCAGTGAGCCAAAAAATTGGTTTTTGAGTAGTGAGAGATGGCTCAAAATGAAAACACAGTTTTAGAACTGCTTGGTGAGCATGGATTCCTAAGATCACAGAAGTGCTTCAAAATACTAACTTTTACAATGAAAGGATTTGTTTTTCTTCAAAGTAAAGCTTTTAGATAAATTTCTGCTCACCTGTGCTTCAATACAGACTTGCCACAAGTTCCACTGAGGATGAGCGATCATTCTAATTGCAAATTTCAAACATATAAACTGTGAGGAATGAATAAATAATCTCTCTCTGAAATTAATCACATGAAATTTCTGATACTCTTGAGTAGTTCGTTACCTCAGAAGAGGGAGTAAAGTTGAACAGTTTTTTTTCTTAATACAGTGAAAAAATACAACTACTGGAAGGCAGAAATTCTGCAGTGGAGCAAAACAGATTTTTGAGTCTTTAGACTTCTTCACATACATAATTAAGTGTCTGTTCTTTGTAAACTGTTGCTGTAAAAATACCACCAGAGAATTTTTACAGCCAGACAAGATGTTTCCAATTCATTTTAATCTTTATTAAAGATGCAACAACTGCTCAGGGCAACTCACCCTATTGTATTTGGTTCATAGGCCAACAGTTGAAAGTCATCCTTTCTTACCAGCTAACAGAAATGACAAGAGCTTAAGAAGAATTCATAGTCCTGAGATAATGCAACTGTTTAGATATAGTTCATACGCCTTTATACTGAAAAGACAAGATTCATCAAGAAAGCATCTGAAAATATTACTGCTTCAGAAAGTAATATAACATAGGGTAAGATTTCTCACAAGACATTCATATTGCCCAGGACGTTCTTCACTGGTCAAAAATTGTTGCAAGTCTCCTATGTGATCATTAAAATAAACATAAGACAAATAAATACAATAATTCATTTCACCAAAATTAGTAGATCAAAACAGAATGATGTAATGGGGAGAGAAGTCTTGCCTTGCAGATCTATTACAATTCTTTCAAGGAATCATCCAGTATGAGACACATCTGTTTTGTATATAACTGATGTCCTAAATCCTCTAATAAGAGAACTTGCTAAAGACTGTGAAAGAAAAAAGGACCATTACAAGATGAAAGGGGAAGTCCTCATGAATGACTAAATGAATAAGGACACAATATAAGGGAAAGGACTTTCACATGATCACTTCCACAGAGGAGAGAGGTTACCAACACTGGAGAACATGCAGTTCAACACTGTTGCCTATAATCTGGAAAAGACAGTAAGACACCAAAGTCTGCTGATGATGTATGGTTGTTTGAGCTGGTAACAAAAGATTCAACAGTGAAGAGATTCAACAACAGCCGGAATACAGAGAGTTGCAGAGGTATCTCTTGATAATGACTGAATTGCATATATCACTTCATTGCTTCTTCAATGTTGATAAATACACAGAGGAGAAACAGGCATTCCCTAACTATACATACGGAATGGTAAGTCCTAATCAACTTTTTGACACTTAAGAAAACGTTTGCAGATATTGCAGACAGATCTCTGAAAACCTTAGTCCAATGCTCCTGGGCACCAAAAAGCAAAAAGAACCTTAGAAATTCTGAAAGGAAAACGGGGGGGAGAGTTATTTGCTACAGAGTCATGGTGTATCTACTGAAATATGACAAGCAGCTCTGTTACCCTAGAAACAGAAAGTTTCTATAAAGCAACCAACAAGTATGCATAATTCAATTATGAATCTCATAACCATGACTTATGGATGCCAAAACTTAGAGAACTGAAAAAGCAATCAGAGAAATTCATAAGAAAAATCTCATCAAGGGCTTCAACATGCAGTTGAGGAAGTTCTTCAGTCAGACTTCTAGAAACTAGGAAAACACACCACGAGACATAGAACTATTTGCTTGCTCCCACCTTTCTCTTCCATACAAAGAGATATAGCAGTTGTCTGATTCAGAACAGCTATTTTTATGTTCTTACCTAAGATTTATTAAACTATCAAGTTTTATTAATATGAGAAACTAGCTTAAAGGAATAGATGCTCTTTATATTATCATCTCAGATGAAAAGCAGTATTTAAGGCCTTAAAGACTGTTACACTTGCATTGGCTGTAAGTTTGAATTAAAAACTTGGCTATTACTTCTGTCTTGCAAATTCATCTCCCAAAATCAACATGCTACTCTACTGAAATGGCTTAAAAAAAAGTTCATTAGGTCCAAGCAGCCAATAAACTGAGGAAGGAGAAAAAAAATCCACCAGGATAAGGAGCGTATTAGGAAAGGATGCCAACAGCAGGTTTGGGAAGGTATGGACTAAAGCAGCTTCTGGAAACTTAACTACATCCGGAACTAAATTGACTTCAAAATACTCATTTAAGACCTATTGCTCAGATGTCATCTATTCACAAGACTGTCTGTCAAACCACAAAAAAAAAAAAGCATTTTCATGTTTTGGCAATTTGCAAATGTATGCAATCACAGTAAGTAAGAGGACTATATCTAACAGGGTGTTTTAAAAGCTAGTTTGAGGACTTTTCCTGTCACAGCAACTGCTCTAACAAAAAGCTCTTTCCCAGAAAATCTTGTCTGTCTTGACCCTATTGAATCTAAAAGATAAGCATCTAAGTCAAGTCTTCTCTGAATTGCCCCCTAAAGGAGACTTTGGCTCTCTCCTCACTGATTATAGACAAAGTCTACAAAAACCACACTCACTAGGCCAACATTAGCTAGCGTGAGTGGCACCCTCCACCCACAGCTCCCAAACAGAAGACCTTTTTGCAAAGCGATGTGAGATAATGGGAAGATGTAAATCAAAAACAGAGAAGTGGAAAGATACAAGATTATTTTAACAGTCTAAGAGAATCTGGATTATAAGAAAATAAACAGAGAACAAAAAGCATGTGCCTGGGGAAGACAGAAACATAATAGCTTTTTTCCTTAATGTTATTTATCCCATCCATTCATTTATCACAGCTAACAGTGAAGCTACTACAAAGCTTCCTTTCTAAAACAGAAAGGAAAGCTTTGATTTCAAGGTGAAAAGTACATTATATACCAAGCTACATCATCAACAGTACCCACCTTAAACTGAAAAATCTGCATAAGCTAGGAGATGTTAGAGCTGTGCACTGCTACTATGCCACAGTACTGTATAACTGATCTTTTTTTTTTGTTTGTTTAAATCAGTTTGTGATGTTGACAAGTTATAAATGAACTGTGCAAACAGTGCACCGGGAACAGACTGATATTGCCATTTTTCAAACCACATGTGTTTTAGAATTGATATCATAACTTCCCACTCTTACAAAGTCATTGCATCAACCCCCACTAACTCTATTTTACTTAATTTCATGGAGAAAAGTCCTCAGTTCCAAGTATGGAATGAGAAAATATTGTAGTCGTAAGTATATGTCGAATGTGAACAAAGGAAAACAGTGTAGTGAGAGGAAAAAAAAAGCAGAAGATAAGCCGGACACAAGTCACATGGAAAGAAACTGGGATGCTGCATTAGTGCTAATACATGTGAAAACAAAGTCAATGGATCTCCTACCACTGCTCCTGCAAATGATCACTCAGAGATTACAGCATCTGGGAATCATGGAAGAACATCCTCTTGAATATATGTAATAAACTCAGTTACATGATGCTAAAATTTTCCAGTTCATTACATTTCATAGACTGAATATAATGATTATTGCTCCTGTGAGAATTAAGTTTTATTGACCTTGGTTACATCTGAAACCTTTGTGAAGACTATTCATGTTCCCAGTACAGATTAAAAAATTTTTTTGAGGTATAAAAGAATATTTTAATTCTTCAGTTCTTATTAGCACTGTGTTTTCATCTAATTACATACTCAAAGTAAATTAAGGCAATCCTATCTGACTGAAGAATTTGTAGAAGGGATCAAATTAACTTCAAAAAACACTGTTTATTTTAAAGTACAATAAATCAAAAATTTCATTTATTTGCATTGTTTGGACACTATTTGCATTTTGATACACTTTCTGCTGCAGTACATTAACCCGCAGAACCCAGCTCACATCCACGACAAAACATCCACGCCTACCTCACATGTGTCCTCAAACAAGTGGTCAGAGCTCCCTTAAGATATATCCACGGAAGAAAACAAAAGCATCAAGAACACAGACCAGAGACCTAATGAACTTTATAAAGACGGAAGGCAACCCACAGTGCAGAGATTAAGTAAAAGTTTGAGAAACAGAAACGATGATGAGAACTAATTGTGAAGGAGTGTGAGTACATCCAGAAAGATTAGCTTCCAGTTTTCAAATCTAGCATGAAAAGTTAAGTTGCTAAATAGAAAACTATTTAAAATATTAATAAATAAGAAAATATTTCTTACCTGAAATAGTTATGTATCAGCACAGCAGCTAAAAAGTATGTACTTAAAATACCATAAAAATACACCTTTATCAACATTCCTATATAGGAATTCCTATATAAACAGGGCAAAAAATTACATCCGCATTTGTGAGAAACAGAATCAATGCATAACGAATTACTGTATTGTTTTTTGAGCTGCTAGTAATATATAGTGGTGTAACAATCTGGTGAGTAGTATGAGCAGATGCTGACTGATAATGAGAAGCGGCAGCAGTAAAGTGCTGTATTTCTAGGGTATTGATCCTAACAAATATTATTTTTAGATCAACAGCCTAACTTCCAGCAGAGAGGCTGTATTAGAACATAATTCCTGCAGCTAATGATCAATAGCTAATCAGCAGAGGAGAAAATGAGCAGAGAGAAGCCTTTGGTACATACAGAAAATTACCAGATATCTTGAAATACTTGCACAAAATGAAACATGTTGGCAACAAGACTGGGGGAGAAAACAGCATGAACTGGCAATGTAAATAATTTAATTATCTATATCACTATTCAAACTAGAACATAAGTAAGCAGACAGTACAGTACTACAATATTTTGCAGTTAAAAATCAGTTCACATACAGTGGAAACTCTTGAAAAGACTACTCTGCACTCTTAGAAGCTTTGAGAAATTGTTTACGTCTTTTTCAAATGCTCCTGTGCTGTCAGGTAAAAGGGTTATGACAGCAAAGCTGAGGGACACTACAAAAAAAAAAATGCAGAGTTCCCACAAGTGTCTTTAAAAGCCTTGATTTGGGTAAGAGGAGAAAAAGATAGAAAGATTCTTCTTTTTTTCTTCTGGTTATACTCATAATTGCATTATGCCTGTGGTGGATTGACCCTGGCTGGATGCCAGTGCCCACCAAAGCCACGCTATCATTCCCCTCCTCAGCTGGACAGGGGAGAGAAAATATAACAAAAGGCTCGTGGGTCGAGATAAGGACAGGGAGAGATCACTCAGCAGTTACCATGACGGGCAGAACAGACTCAACTTGGGGAAATTAACTTATTAACAATCAAATCAGAGTAGGGTAATAAGAAATAAAACCAAATCTTGAAACACCTTCCTCCCACCCCTCCCTTCTTCCCGGCCTTAACTTCACTCCCGATTTTTCTCGACCTTCTCCCCCGAGCAGCGCAGGGGGACGGGGAATGGGGGTTGCAGTCAGTTCATCACACATCGTTTCTGCCGCTCCTTCCTCCTCAGGAGGAGGACTCCTCACACTCTTCCCCTGCTCTAGCATGGGGTCCCTCCCACGGGCTACAGTTCTTCATGAACTGCTCCAGCATGGGTCCTTTCCACGGGGAGCAGTCCTTCAAGAACAGACTGCTCCAGCATGGATCCCCCACAGGGTCACAAGTCCTGCCAGCAAACCTGCTTTGGCCTGGGCTCCTCTTTCCACGGGTCTGCAAGGTCCTGCCAGGAGCCTGCTCCAGCACAGGCTTCCCACGGAGTCGCAGCCTCCTTTGGGCGTCCACCTGCTCTGGCATGGGGTTCCCCATGGGCTGCAGATGGATATCTGCTCCACCATGGACCTCCATGGGCTGCAGGGGGAAAGCCTGCCTCACCATGGTCTTCACCATGGACTGCAGGGGAATCTCTGCTCCAGCGCCTGGAGCACCTCCTCTACCTCCTTCTTCACTGACCTTGGTGTCTGCAGGGTTGTTTCTCTCTCATATTCTCACTCCTCTCTCCAGCTGCAACTGTGCAGGGTTTTTTTTTGTTCCCCCTTCTTAACTATGTTATCACAGCAGCGCTACCACCGTCACTGATTGGCTTGACCTTGGCCAGCAGCGGGTCTGTCTTGGAGCCGATTGGCATCAGCTCTATTGGATATGGAGGAGGCTTCTAGGAGCTTCTCACAGAAGCCGCCCCTGTAGCCCCCCCCGCTACCACGCAAACCCAATACAATGACTTGGTGATCCTTTTAAGCAACCTCATTTATCACACACTGCCAACAACTAGGAATGTCTTTTTCTGAGAGCAGATCGTCATGACAAGTGTCTGGGAACTAACAGGTTAAGAAGTCCAAATCAAACTTCAGGCTCATAAGCACCTGACTTCGAAAAAGTGGATTGATTTGTTTTCAACCCATACTCACTCTACTCTTCTGCATAAAAAAGCGCCTTATTGGTAAAAGTTGAATTAATATAATTAATCCTCTAACTTGTTAAACCTTTAAAATATAAATGTGGGCATAGGATGAAGGTGACAGGTCTTCTACTGTTAAAAAAAATGTTTTAAGTTATTTTTTTAGTATAACAAAGATGAGTTTTAATCAAATAATTACTTGAAATAACCACTTTGTACACAACCAAACCAAGCGGTACACCGGGCTGTGCCACAGAAGAACTGCAATGGATAGGTATTAAATTCTTTAAGCAAATGGAAAAAAAAAAAGTTCATCACTAAGGAGCTCATGTTATCAACAGGCTACATTTTTGGCCAGAGAACACACTACTGTGGTATGCAGCATGCTATGCATTGCTTCTCTCTCTGATGAAGTCATTGGCCAAAATAAAAATAGACTTCTTAGCAGTATGGATTTCTCTTCAATATAGGGGTCCATGTATCTTTTTACTTTATAAATAGGAAGAAAGTAAAGCACAGTCAACCATTAATGCAAGACTGAGAAAAATCTAGCGTGAAACGATTCACAAGTTCATCTTCCATCTAAGAAACAAATATGCAGGTATATTCAATGTAAGTACATACAGTTATTTTCAGTAGTCTTCTCATTACCTCAAAACCACAGCATTATTTCCTTTTTCTCCAAAATCAAGGACCTAAGTTGATTTCTATATCCATAAAATATTTAATGGATTTAGTTATAATCCTCAGTAGAAAAAGCAAAACAATCAAGCCTTAGAAATGCAACGGGCATATACAAGTGTGCATGCAGCATTAATAAATGAAGAATACTGTGGGGTTTCTTGTGAAGCAGAGACAGAACCTTCAGTCAGTGGCTCCGACGACCTGCACAGCAACTGGTTTTCTTTCCATGCTCCTTCCTAATGATGCACACTGGAATGTAACAAAGCTTTTCACAGTAGACAAGAGAACAACTCTGATTCACTTATCAAGTAAAAAACGAAAATAGAAACATGACAATCATGTATTTGAAAAATGGAGCAATGATTTGCAAATGTAACCTCCTCCTGTAACACTTCCAAATTATGAGATTAATTTTTTTATTCTACTAAATAAGGCAGCAGTGGAATGCACTAGAAGTGAAAACAGAAAAGAAAACACTGGTTTGTCCAGTAACCTCTTACTACGCCATCTAAAGAAACCTCAAGAATCGGGTATGTCTTTCACTGTGAAATTGGGTATTTTGATATATTGCAATAGATAAACAAACACTGTCAATACTAACATCTCTGCCTGATTACTGACATTATTTGACAAACCTGACAAGGTTCAAAACCAAGCTGTAACCTGTTTCAGAAAAAAAATCCCAATGAAATGTATATTTTCAACCTTAACGTGTCATTAGAACTAAATAAAAGTGATATAAAAATCCTATTACAGCAACAGGGGCATTAATCGTCCGACATATCATGACACCTTCATTTTTAGGTTCAGTTTTTAGTACTCCTGTACTATGTTTACATCATCATGTATCCACTATTTCAGTGGCAGGAGACAAGCAAGTTCTTAAAAGGCAGTTGTATTTCAAACATTTATGGATATGTGGATGAAGAACTTACAGTAAGAGGGAAAAACCCCATTGAATCTGGAAAAGAACAGCATGAAACTAAAATCTTTCTCTGCTTTTTGCAGAAATATATTATTTGCCCTGGTTTAGTAACTGAGAGAGAATTTGCTACTGAGATTCAGGAGATTAAAGCACAATTCCTGTGGACCGTTAAAGTCCTACTCAGAACATGTCCCCAGGAAAGTCATGGAACGAATCTTCCTAGGGGCCATTACAAGTCAAATGAAGCACATGATTGGGAAAAGCCAACATGGCTTCACTAAGGGCAGGTCGTGCCTGACAAATCTGGTGGCCTTCTACGATAAAGTGACCTGCTCGGCTGACATGGGGCGAGCGGTGGACATTGTCTACCTGGACTTCTTCAAGGCCTTCGATACGGTTCCCCATGGCCTCCTCCTGGAGAAATTGATGCTTTACGGCCTAGACAAGTGGTCTGTGCGGTGGCTGGGAAATTGGCTGACAGGCCGCACCCAGAGCGTGGTGGTAAATGGCTCTTTTTCAAACTGGCAACCCATCACAAGTGGGGTCCCCCGGGGATCGATACAGGGCCCAACGTTATTCAATACCTTCATAAGTGATCTAGATAACGGGATCAAGTGTAGCCTGATGAAGTTTGCCGATGATACCAAACTGAGTGGGGAAGTAGACACTCTGGAAAGGAGAGCCACCCTGCAGGAAGATCTGTATAGGCTGGAAGAGTGGGCTATCAAGAACCTTATGAAGTTTAACAAAGACAAGTGTAAGGTCTTGCACCCAGGAAAACATAATCCAGGAGTGCAGCACAGAGTGGGATCCACCTGGCTGGAGAGCAGCTGTGTGGAAAGGGACCTAGGGGTCCTGGTGGACAGGAAGCTTAATATGAGTGAACAGTGTGCTGCTGCGGCCAAGAAGGCCAATAGGATGCTGGGTTGCATCAAAAAGGGCATCACCAGCGGAGATAGAGAAGTCATTAACCCCCTCTACTCGACGCTTGTCAGGCCACACCTGGAGTATTGTGTGCACTTCTGGTCCCCGCTATACAAAAAAAGATGTGGACAGGCTGCAGGGGGTCCAGAGAAGGGCCACCAGGATGATCAAGGGTCTGGGAAGCCTGGCATATGAGGACAGGCTAAGAGAACCGTGTTTGTTCAGCCTTGAGAAAAGAAGGCTTAGAGGTGATCTCATCACCATGTACCAGTACTTAAAGGGAAGTTACAAAGAAGATGAAGACTCCCTTTTTACAAGGAGTCACATGGAGAGGACAAGGGGTAACGGGTATAAATTACTCTTAGGGAGATTCCGATTGGACACAAGAGGGAAATTTTTCACAATGAGAACAGTCAACCATTGGAATAATCTCCCCAGGGAAGTGGTCGACTCCGCTATACTAGATACTTTTAAGACTCAGCTGGAGAGGGTGCTGGGCCATCTCGCCTAGACTGTGCTCTTGCCTAGAAAGGTTGGACCAGATGATCCTTGAGGTCCCTTCCAACCTCGTATTCTATGATTCCATGATTCATTCACGTGTGAAATCTCAGTAATGCACAGAACTTGTGCTCGCCATCCAATTAAATCCAAGGTTACAACACAGTAACAGCTTTATCAACCACATTTTTATCTGATACCCACAGCCCTGGCAGCCAGATTGGGGCGGAGGGGGGTGGGGGTGCGGGGTGGGCGGGCAGGGGAAATACTAACATTACCTACACTTCCAGATTTTTTCCAAACTAAATTCTGTTTCTACAATTCCTTACAAACTAAAAGCTTACACAATTTCATAATTTGCAAGGTCCTGGAGCTGGCTCCACAGGCCAATTATTTAACAAATGTTTATGGTGCTTTAACAGCTGCTTTTCATTTACAGAAGTTGAGGTAGTTATGATCTGGAAGAGAGCACTAATCCTAATTAGCTCTGATCCCATCGCCAAAAAGAGCTGGATCATCACTCCACAGAAGATTTCTCAACTTAGTGATTAAGGGTTCCCCTGCTGGGAAGTGTATTTATTTTGAGTTGTTGTCTTGTGCTGCCATAAGCTTCCTGAATATCCACGTGTGTGTAACAAGCTTCTCAGAGAGGTAGGAATAAAGGAATCAATAAAGTTACAGAAGTCTCCTGCCAAATATAATTGGTCATGATTGCAGTACTCACAAAAGGAGGAGCAGTTTGGGCAAACCACAGGACTACTACTAGGTATATGCAAAGCCTGCGTTCTGCTTTTTACGATCTTTTCCTCTCTTATCTTGCCTTTCTTAAACTCAGTGTTTTTTATGTTTTTGTTGTTTTTTTTTTTTTTTTTTTTTTTTTTTTAAATTGGACTCCAACAATGATAAATCAAAGATAACTGAGGAGTTTCTACGCAACCACAGCTTTGTTTTGTTTTAACAAAGCTTTAGGCTCCAACTTTCAAGATAATTGAAGGAACAAACTCCTCCAACACCACTGGCTTCAGAAGAGCAAAGTGAACTGAAAAAGATGGACAAAGCAAGTGTCGGTATGAAGGGAACATTGCAGGATGGAAAGAAGCTAACCCACCACCTCCCTCCCTGCAGACCCAACTCACGTTACCGATGGTTGCTCAGACCAACAGGCCCCATTTATTTGTACAGTCCTAGCACCCTCCTCTCCTCAGTTCATACATCCATATATCCTTTCCATACCATGAAACACTACAGCTATAACCAAGCCTGCAGATGCACATATCTTGGCAAAGTGAGCGGCAGCAGCATCTGTGGCCACCCAGGATAGGTATGGTCTAGATTTCACCTAGCTGCTTCTCAGTGAACATTTAGACTTGTCTCCTCTACTTAACCACCAGTTTTCACAACAATTTACTCTATCCTTAGAGCTTTACACCTCTGTCACCAATGGACATCAGCAGCCACTTAACACCCAAAATGTTGGTGGATTTTTTTTTGCCTTTTGGAGCGAGGGAGGAGTCGTCAAAGAAAGGGACTGATGGATGGGCAAGGCTGGTCACAACAGCCTCACTTCCTTAGCAAACCCAGGCTAAATGCAGTCCCTTACAAAAGATCCCCTCAAAAAATGAACTGAAAGGCTAGGGAAAGGATTTACATAGTACAAATTCTTGCATGTTGACAAAGAACAGAAATTTTGAAAGGAATACTTGTTGAAAGACCCATCTAACAACGCCAAAAGGAAGGCTAGGAAACCTTTACATGACAGGGCTGCTGTTCACATGTCTTTAAAATGTGAAGCCACTAGTTGCTAATTGATAAGAGCAAAGGAGATCCCGCCCAACACCTGCTACAGCAATTCAGTTTAATAGCAGTCCTTCACCAGCTTTGACAATTACTCCCACACTCACCTGTGAGAGACTAATGGCTTGCTAAAAATAAAACGGAGATTAGCGTCTACAGCAAGCAGCCTGAGAGATACGCTATTTGACAGAAGTTGATATTAATCAACCTTGTGGTGTGCTGATGTCCAGACTTCACTTCAAAGAATTTCATCTTATACCTGGAGATTTGGGTGTCTGGTTAAAACGGCAGCACGCAATGTTACTTTTTGCTCCTTTTATTATTTTCTACAGCCTGCATCTTAGTATGCAGTAACAATGTTCATACTTATATAGTGGGGAATAATTCAGTAGCAACATCAAGTCTTTGTGTACAGCAGCTGCTAAAAGCTGAAGCTGTCAGGAAACACTAGATGACAAAGCAGAACATAAAACCCCCCAAATGTACCAGCAATTCATGACATTTTCCCTAATATGTGAATCCTGCCTTTAGCAAGCAGACCAAGACTTATCAAGTCAGGATGGGAGGGAAGGATGGGGAAAAGAGCAGAAAATACCTTTTTAAATTTTTCTGAATATGATATATAATATGGTTGCCAAAAATATCACTCAGTAGCTTGTATGTAGGATGCAAGTAACTAAGACAGTAGCAGTCTTCTAAGAGATTTGTTCTTATCTGTTTTAAATTAAAGCTGAATAGTCTTTAAGTAACTAAGAGACCATAAAAACAGCCAATATATGAGAGAGTACTTTAGAAAACAATGTACTTAATTAGTTCTGTAAGAAAAAGTGTAACTTTAAGACAAAAAAAATTATACAGATTGAGGTTTGCCTTATGTTAAATACTAAGAAAAGGATCTAGGTTTACAGTGGAAAAACTCCAATTTTTTCTCAAATACAGAAAAAAAAAAAAGGCTCCATCTGATGAGTCAGATACTGTATACAAAAAAACCAACCCACCCAAAACCCACAAACAACCTGGAGCTTGTTTTATGAAGGCAAGCCAAATGAACTCCACACTTCAAATTTACAAGATAGCTGACTTACGTCACACAGGAGAAACACTTTACATTAATTACAGTTGCTCTTAAAAGAGTGGCCATCATACAAAATGATTACTGCCCTACCTGGTCAAGTGGGTTAGGATTAAGAGAAGACATCAAGAACTACAGGTCTGGATTTCCCCCTCAAAGGTGGTAACAAGGAAATTTCTGTCTGCCTAAGAAGATAAAAATAGCCCACACTGCATTTGTTAGCTGTATGAAAAACTTACATTTTAAAAACAAAAGGAGACACCATGGATGAGACCACTGGCAACAAATACATCTTCCTGTACAACTAGAACACCACCAGATCCTAGGTGGTGTTGTCAGAAGGTAAGATCAGACAGAACACCTAAAGAAAATACGGGCAACTCCGTAAGAAGAGAATAGAGGTTTGTCAGTGGTTAAGAAGCAAGAGAACTGCAGCCCAAAAGCTGCCTCTTAACTCAGGCTCACTTCTGCCACACATTCACCTCCAACAGGTGATGTATAGGTTAAATGGGTGGTACTACAGCATTTCACAGCTCTTCCCCTACCAGCCTTAAGATGTGATGTCCAACATCTTGATTTAATAATCACTGCTTGGGAAAAATATCCACCACTTTCAAGTCATATTTTCTTTAATGGCTTTTAGTTAGTCTCATAGCTAGCAAATATTTTTAACTGTATCTCCAATATAAATATTTATTAAATAGAAAACTGTTCAAAAATTATCAGAAACAAGATAATTAATATTTAATATTAATGCATCATAAAGAAAGGATCTTTCATCATGTGCAAGCTTCAATTGAAAGACGAAGGTATCACGCAGTAAGGATATTTAACCTATGTAGGTTTCAATCCCACAGAAACTATTAGTTTATTTATTTATACCTCAGCATTTACACTTAGGCAAGAACCACCAAATAAACTGCATCAGTATGATGCTAACGCCTCTTGGCAGTGAGCCATTTATTGATCTTTCCAGCCTCCATTAAAACATCGAGTTGAAAATGTGAACCACAGATTACACATGGTTCTTGTGTAAACTCTGCGGTAAACTGAAGAAGTAAAATAAACAAGTTTTATAAAATCTGGTTTTATGTTTCATGATTCTCCTCTTCCAATCCTTACCATTAAAAGGACAGAGATGATAAAAAAATAAGGAACCCACCAGAACAATAGAAAAACATGACTTAAATAGCCTGCAAGGCTAACATTCATCTCTCTAAAAAGATTCTCTATAGAGTAACTGTGTAATCCCTATTAGGACAAACTACATTTTAGCAGAGTGGAAGAAGTAACTTAAGACCAAATTGGCAAATGTCACTGTTACCACAGAAATTTCTTTTCAGAATTGTGTAGAGAAAAATATTACCAGCTTGTTCACAATGAATGTCTCCCACATGATTATTTAACACACATGAAAAATAATTTGTTGATTCTAAAGCTTGTGTTGATTCCAGATAATCTGCCTCTGCTTCTGCCTTATAAAACACTGATGATACATGCAAAGAAATTTCCTTTATTGTATTTTACCACCACCCAAGAAGTGTCCCCAATTTCTATTTCACACAGAAAAGCAAACGGCTACAGAATATACCAATTTATATTCATTTTTGTATACAATATCACATTTTATTTTAATCAACTGGGATTCATTTTAGTAGCTAACACAGTGGAAGAATGCTTTTATTTCAAACTTGATTGCAAAATTACAGAGCAACAGGGATAAGCTTTTGATGCAGGTACTGGATGGGCCAACCAAGATTGATGCACAGCTGGATCTGCTGTTCACAAACCAGGAAGACCCGGCTGGGGATGTGATGCTCAATGGCAGCCTTGGCCCCAGTGACCACAAACAGAGGTTGTTAAGAGCCTGAGGGGAGTGAGGAAGAAGAGTAGTAGAGCACAGGATCCTGGACTTTGGAAGAGGTGACTTCAGCTTACTCAGGGAACTAGTAGGTGGGACCCTATAGGGAACAGAGAGACGATCCCTGGAGGTATTTAAAAGACATTTAGATGCTGCACTATGGCACTTAGGGACATAGTTTAGTGGGTCTCAGCAGTGTTAGGTTTACGGTTGGACTCGATGATCTTAAAGGTCTTTTCCAACCTAAATGATTCTATGATTCTAAATAGGAAAGTCCTGACTGAGCTCCAGGGCAAAGCAAAACAGTATACAGGAGGCAGAAGCAGGCAGAGGCTAGCAAGCAAGAATTTGGAAACATTGCCCAGGCATATAGGCAGTGTCAGGAAATTCATAGATGGTACCACCACCACATGGAACCATCAGTAATTTAAGACATGTGAATAACTTGGGATGAAAACAGAATCACTGTAGTAAGTGAAATAAGAAATAAACCAAAATGCCAGAGCTAAAAGAATTTAAAAGTAAGCTTGTATCTTGATCCTTATTGCTAGCATTTCCTCCAGATTGGGTTTTTTTCTATATTTGTTTTGTTCTTAAAAACCATGGAAACACAACAAGCAACTTCCTACACCGGAGATTCCAAATCTCAAACCACTGAATTATCTTCCCTCATTTCCCTCAGCCACCCAGATTTCAAAAGTATTTCATACATCCAACATCATGCCCTAACTGTTCCTCTAACAGACCCTGATGTACAAAGACATTACAATAATCCACTTCAGAAACAGCTGACCAATAGGTATTATATTTCAAAGAATAAGGCTCAGAGAAACAGGTTTTCCTCTTCCCAAATTGATTATCCAGTCATTTAAAGACATGGGTATACCTTATTTCAGGCAAAAATCAAACACCCTAAAACATGAGTCCACCTTATATTACTGACCTGCAGCAAAATATGAGTGTTGAATAAAATATGTTTGTTTAAAATACTAAGAAAAGAAAAAAAAAATCCCAGGATGAAAAGAAAAAACTCCACATTACTGTTTAACCTTAAAGTGACTGTAACAAAGAAAAAATGTCCATTTGAACTTTGATGAGGTGGAATTAGCTATCAATCAAGCCTCCTAAGAGGAAAGGCCTGAAGTTCATAAGGAACTGGCATAGCAACTCAGAGAAAAGGTGACATTGTGGCTGTTTAGATGCAATTTGTTGGCTAGAAAAACTATGTACACTTTTCTGTTTTATAAAAAGAAAAACAAAACCCAAACAAAAACAGAAAAGCCAGCCAAAAGCGTTGCAATTACACTGGCAAATATGGCATAACTAAGTTTTCAGAGTGGGCTGGCAGCAATGAAAAACTTTATGTATAGCAGATTAATTTTAATTTTTGAAGCTGAAGATTACATGACTCAGCCTGTACTCATCAACTCTATGAAGACATCACTCTGCTGCTGAAATGTCAGCTCCTCAGCTTCAGCACCCGGCAGAAATTGAAGCACAACGTTTGCTTTCTCTCAAAACTTAGCATTTTGGCTTGAATTCTCAATAGTTATGTTCTTTCTGGAAATTTGAAGTTAAGCCAATGCAGCACTCTACCCACTACCAAGTCACACAAAGAACAGATGTATTTCCTACCGTCATATTCTGCCCCATTCAGCTACTTGGTGGATTGCTCTAACTACTGTTAAGTCTAGTAATGAGTTGTGCTCCCCTCACCTTCACAAGCTGGTGCCAAAGACACAGTTCAGCATCTAACACAACCATTTCCTCATTAACAACAACATGCTTACTGTTGTTAAAGACAATTCTTTCCAATTTCAACCCTAACACACTAAAAGGCACAGACAGACAGCATGCACCGGAAACCAGAATAAACGTAGAAGTCCATTTCATCACTTTTTTGGGGTAGGTATTTCAGACCAGCAGTTTTCACTACCGGCTGAAAAGCAGTCAGGGAGATAAGTATTCAAGTTGGAATATATCACAAATGCCACACTTGTGTAAGCCCTAGTAATATCTCAGATGGCTTAAGACTTTACTTTTTTTGAAAGACTGACAACAGACATATTTTGTATGTCCTTTTTTAGCCTCAGTCCAGATTTACACATTAATAAGCACTATACCAAAAGTTAGCTTCAAAGTATAAAAAACCAAGGTGCCATTCCCAAATAATTCACCATGTTTATCAATTCAATATTTTAGTTTCAGAATAAAAGCCATTAACAGAATTACCATATTGCTCCTGAGTGACTGAGAAGGTTTTATTCTACATATAATACACTTCCAAACATAAGCAGCAAAAGAAACTTAAAAAAAAAAAAAGCAAGCCCTCAGCATGCATTCAATAATTACCTTGTGTTGTTATGGTAACTAAACATCTCTGAAGTAGCAAGAACAAAAGGGGAGAAAAAATCCCACCGCAAATCCTCCTATAAGTTCTGTAGATATATATATTTTCTCCATTGTAGATTCAAATGAATGTGGTGCAGTATTGCTCTAAGCATCACATCCCCCCCGAGATGTAGGTAAACATTTTAAAATGCTGAGGGAGATACTGAAGCACGAAGCTGAAGCAAAATTTGATTCCTCTACAAGGAGGATGGCTGCTCAAATCAGCTGTTCCATAAGACCATTAAATTCCAAAATCCAGGTGTCCTCTAAGAGGCTCCCAAGGAATATCTGTGCAATTTCTCTGGCACCCAAAGTTGGAAAATGCCAGAAAACCTTAGCACAGCTGAAAGGGGACAAAACTATACTCTTACAGGATACTACCCAGAAGAAAGAGGGACAAACCAAGATGTCTTTTCTCACCCTCTGTGTCCCCGCTTCCAAAAGTTTCGGTGAAGCTATCCTGATAACTGATATCCAAGAAAACAAAAAACCTAATGAACAAAATGCAAAGCAAAGCAAGAGTCTGTTTTGCAAGAACTGAGATGGAGTGTCAAGAAGATTTATTAGAATATATGTATTTATCAACAGTTTATGGATGGTGACAGGAATTTATGGTTTAAGCAACAACCCTAGACTAAAATATTCGCTTTAGCCAACCCAGACTCATTCTGAGAGTTTAAGAGTGTTGGGGGGGGTGTCCTTTTTTGGAATTAGAAATCTTCAGTTTTACATTTAGTATCTCTAAAGCAAGTTTCAGAAAGTTTTTCATTACAGAATTATTAATAAACATATTTGGGTGTCTACATGGTGTCTACACAAGGAAAGTTGCTCAATTTTCCTGCAGGGGGGAAATCAGGTTAATAGTACAGTCAATAGTAGGAATCAAAGAGAGAATCTGTGGAGACTATCTGCGGATATAGTGTTTCAACTCTCAAGAGTCTCTCTGGGTAAATGCAAACAATTTTTATTAAGTTCCTACTTCAGATTATAAATAACTATAGTCTATGTCCAAAGAACAGCACATACTTTTTTTTTTTTTTTTTAACTTACATAAAAACCCACCCCAAGCCCCCTGAAGTTCATTCTTGGAACTTGCTGGATCATATCTGAAGTCAGTTGAAACACTTAAGGGACTGCAATCAAGCATTTACAGTGGGGACTCTCAAATAAACTTCATTGTAAAAAGCAATGTTATTAACCTTGTCAAAAATGCTATGGTAAATCATTTGTACTCTCTACCAAGTGCTGTTTTAACTACTTAACCTAGTACCTAGCATGTGTTTTACAAACCAGCAATATAATTCATCAGTTGGGGCAGGGGGGAAAGCTATTGCCTTTAACATTCACAACATGTGCTGTCATCCAACCTACCCAGGATTTCAGTAAGGTTACAACATATTTGCAAGTTACGCATTTCATGCTGTCACTCAATGACTTTTGACTATAGAGCCATCACTTTAGGTACAGCTTCAGTCAACTTTTTCCAAAACACTTAGTATAATGCCACGCACTGTAGATAAAGTATGCCATAGAAAGCGTATTTAAACAATGAAAAAGCTAAGACAGCATCCGTAATTGTGACCCTTAAGATACTTTAGCAACTGGAGCTCAGACAGAAAAATGCTAATGACAAATATAACCTTGAAACATGAGAATAAGAGACAACTATTAATAGAAGGCTAATCTAAAGTCTCACTTTACATAATACACAAAATTGCAGTAAAGTCAAAGTTCACTAACATCAACAATGTACTTCAGAGCTCCATCAAGGCTGATGATGACAAGCATGAAAAATTCTCAGAATTTTTAAAGCATTTTATATCTAGAAGAGTTTATTCTTCAGGCCCTTGAAAGCAGCATTTAATGACAATTTGACATTATCAAAGGGCAATTTCTCCTGACCATTCATGAAACTACTATAGTTTGCCTTTTTCCTCCTCTCTTCCTGGAGACCACAGTGAAAACAAGAACCTTGTGTCTTTGTGGCAGAACAAGATCTGACCTGAATCCCAATCAAAACATACAAATTCTGGGGTACTGGGGTACTGGGGTACAGCCATTTTGCTAAACTCACTGAGATTACAAATACACTCACGCTTTACATTCACTATGACACAAATTATTTTTCAAGGGGATGCTTAAGGAAAAGGATAGTCACTCAGGTGTGAGTAATAGCAGAGGTGCTGAGAACAAAGTTTATGAATACGTTTCTAAGTATTTTTCAACTGTGAGGTCAATCGTTTGGCCAAGGTGTTGTGTTAGTGGACCCAGAACTGAAGGACAGAAAGCATCAGACATTCTCCATCTTTGGGGCTAACAAGATTACAAACACTGCCTCAGCTGTAAAGCCAGGCATATTCTTTGACCATTGACATATATATACACACCTATTTATTGTCAGCATTTCTCTCAAATTCTGTTAAAAACTACAAATTAGGCAGAGTTCTGGAAAACCTTTTAGATCTGCTAGATAGGGCCTTCTATACTTTTTAAAAGCTACCTTTTTTTTTTTTTTGGTAGCACAGTCAGATTTCAAAAGGCGTATTACGTGAAGGATGAAGGGAAGCTAGTGTTTACTTTGACACCAGTTTGGTGGTCCAGGCAATTATACGCATATGAAAGCATATGACAGCAAAGCTTACCAACAATTAAAGATTAAACTCAATCTATTAAACTGTTACTCAGTAGCCTTCATATTCCTTCAAATTACTACTACCGACCCAAGCTCCCCAAAGGCACAATTTTACAAAGCAATTATTTTCAAAGAACTAAGGTGGTTCTCTAAGTTCTAAGAAATCAGTATACCAAGAAAATGACACCAAGCAATGATATGGTTTCTGCCCATCACTGAATCATGGAAGATACCATCCTGCCTGTCCACTTACAGTCAGTGCGGTTCCATATCACACACAAATATTTTACTACCTCCCCTATCACTTGGAAAGGGATAGGATTTTTCATTTAATCACATTTCAAACATGAGCTCTTTACTCTGACCATTTTTTTTTTCTTCAGCAAAACATTTATGATAGAGACTGTTTTCAAAAAGAAAAGTGATGTAACAGTTTCATCACTATTACCTATTTCTCAGTACAACCACCATCGGCAGAAAAGGGTTAAGCCATTTGAACTCTGAACCGCACCATATAGCCTTCCCCAAAACAGTTGGATTGAAAATTGAAACAGTGCCAACCTCAGTGAATCTTGCTTTATCCCATTAAGTGGTCAAGAAACCAAGACAACTCTAAAGAGATCATGAAATGAATAACAGAGCATACAACTCAAGGGTATAGACAGATTTTTGTCCAGGAAAAAAGTATTTAGTAAAACCCCAAAGGACTCCTGTATTAGATTAGGAGGGTCACTTCAGCCACAGCTCCCAGGTGACTCCTGAATTTTCTTAATTTGCTGGAATACTTTCATACAAATTTGAAGAGTGCTGTCCATTGCCTAATGCAACGAAAGCTGGAAAAAGCCATGAAGTTCAGCCACACCTGTTAGTCAAATATTAGCATTGAATTTGCTATACAAAAATCAGCAACAATTTTTGCTCTTCTGTCAAAAATGTAAAAGCTGGAACAAATCATCAATTTTTAATGACTCTAGTAATTTCCCCAGTGATCAGAAAGAAACCAGTGTTTTATTTTAATTCACATGTATTAAACAGCCTGGCTGATTTACTTCGCTAGCAGAATAGATAAGGAAGGTCTTCGCTAAGAAAAGTCAAACCTTAGAAATGGAGATGGAAGTCATTGCTGAATGACAAAACAAACTGATTTCCTGTGGCAGACAAATCTCATCTAGGCATGTCATTTAATTTTTCTTCGTGAAGTACTGGAAGGGTTATTACCTGTGATGATCAAATAAAGATATGTTTCCAAGAACATTAATGTCTCACATGCTTTAAGGAGATGAAACAACAGATTTTTCTAGTGCTGTATTAATAAAGCAATAGTTGCATAACTGACTCGGCTACACCAGGGCAGAAATGTAGGATTCAAGTAGGCTTAGAGCATATCAAAGAGATGAGAAAGAAAACCTTGGGAGATAGAAAGAAGGTGAAATTTCCTCTGATTCATTTGAGGGAAAGGAGATTTCTTGAATCTACAAAAGAATAGTCAATGAGCCTCTGTAAAGTCGAAGTCATCCTTCTGAACTAAAACCAGACTCATTAATCCAGCAGTCCTGAAGCAAAAATTTCAGACCAGCTAGAAAGGAAACAGAGTTAGATGGATGTTTCAGCCAGCATTGTGCAACTACACTGTCATCCTGTGAGGTATCAGAGAAGTTATGACAGCTCCTGCCCTGCAAAAATAAAGACCTGCGGAGAGGAGGAGACGGGGCAAACACCTCCCATCAGCCCGGAGTGAATGCGGAGCAGACACGCATGGCTCCACAGGGTTCCCAGGAAATTTCTGATATGTCCATCTATTGGAATACCAGTTCAAAAACAGAAACTTCAAACAAACCACCAACTCTGAGGACCCTGAAACTTGGGACACAGAAAAATGGGCTGATTTGAGGCATGTAAAAATATTCATAATGGGTCGCTTCCTGAGACATTAAGAGCAGTAACAGCCCTGTTCAGAAAAGTCAGTCCTGACTCTGGTCTACGCCCTTTTGGATGTCTCAAAGACTCAACAACCCAGATCATGCAGAATTCCTGCACCAAATTGGTAGATTTGGGAATATTTTTGTCTGAGGCAGTCTCGGACAGGAATGAGCAGATTTACTGACAGTGAAAGAAAATCATAACAGATCCCAGCCAAGTGAATTGTTAAGAAAACCCTAAAAATACAGAAATTCCCACCAAAAAAAGGCCTGAGCAATGACATTAGCTCAGAGAACATTTCACAGGCTCTTTCTCCTCCTAAGCACTTCAGACATTTGGTACAGACATTTCTACTCAAGTCTGGTCTTTTTTTCCTGATGTTAAACGATATGCAAGGAAACCCAGGAAAGAAAAACCCTAAAAATGGCGTATACTCAAGATGCATTTCCAAGCTTTTAACCATTTGCTAAATTTACTACCATCCTGGCTAAGACCGTACAGCTGTAGACGGGGTGCATACAGGTGTATGTTTGTGCAGGCCACAGGTCTGTTAATCACAGCAGCAGCACGAAGTGATGATGCTGAGGGTAACTGTGTACTCTAGCTGAGGAAGAACAGCAGGTTGCTCCTCTTTCCTGACAGTACATGCTTACATGCCTTAGGTACTTAAGTTCCAAGTGCAGGTCCATTTACCCATGTTAGGCCCCTGCTTTCTAGATGGATGTAGAACTCCAGGTTCCAGATGGGACCCCAAAAGGTCATTTTCAGACACCAAGTAAGTATCACAGTTTGAAGACCAAATTAAGGATTCTGAAATCGACAGCAACCTCTTTTTGAACAAGCAATTATATACAGACAACTACAGGATTTTTAATGTTCAAAAAAGACAATCCATATTTTTAGAACAATGCTCAAGTTTAGCACAGCAAGGCAGGAATAGAAATTGCTTTTAACTCCAGCAGCACAAATGTTTGTTTTAACTGATGCCAAAATTACCAACAGTTTACATCAACAGAATAATTAACTTCATTAAAAAAAAATAAGCACAAACCAAAAGCTATACAGCCTACACTTGAAATATAATAGAGTATACCATTCACTAGTTTACTGATTTTCAAAACGTGCACAGACACAAGCATAGCACAGAACAATCCCTTTCAGAAAAGTCATCACAGATCAACTCAGACAGCTGATGTTCCAAGTGGGCAGCTGAATCCATTCAAACAGTGAGTACATATCAGAGTGAGTAACTCTACACCCTGCAGAAGTACTGAGCCCCAGCAAGAGATGAAGCACAGAAAGTAGATAAACAAGTAGAATGTTTCAAAGAGAAATGCAAAAAGCCAGGGTAAAGGAAACATGAGATTGACACAGTAACACAGAGAACAGGGCAGAACTGCATCCAAGGCAGCAAACTTCACTGGGGATACTCACTCTGTTCTAGCCAGCACAGCTATCACAGCAGAAAATGATAAATGAGCTGGGTGGGTATTTATTTAGCAGATACGGCCTTACTGTCACGCAAACATAAAACACTTCACCCTGTCTGTAACTGCCTTCCAAGGCTTTTCCATGCAACATGAGCTACTCTGAAAAAATCTGTATGTATGTGAACAAGAGTGGCAACGGGAACCTAAAAGTGAGACATGTTCAGTTTAATTGTGAAGCTCCACAAGTGATTAGTACAGCAGAAGAGAAAATTAGGTAGATGTGTTAAAGAATAGTTATTTTCAGCCTCTGAATCTCAAAACCATAAAATCCATTTAATCAAGAAAGTTAACTCTTTGAAGTAACCAAAACTTCTGCTATGTTCTACTTTTTGAACTGGAGGAATCCTAGTTTTAAACTTCAAGAGCATGAAATGTTGGCATGCGCATCCAGCATTGTGAACCGCCAAACATATCAATATTTTAAACAAGGATAAACCATTTTAAGGATAACTAATCATGTAGGTATTCTGAAAAATATATCTGCAGCATTAAAAGCTGGGATATCAACACCATCTATCATGAAGACTGTCAAAAACTTCTCTTACAGAACCTGATTTTAATTGACTACAATTTCCAATCTGAGCAGGCATACTTGTAAATTCTGGTTTGTTAAAGGAATGTGGCACAGTAATAGCAGTTAGAAAAATTCTTCTCCTCCATACATTATTCTTGTCATTTCCCATCTTCCTGCACACCAGATACTGACATTTATTGCAACTCCTGGGAAAAGACTGGGCAGGCAAGAAACAAACCTAATAATTGAAGATGTCAATTCAAGAAGCTTCAGAAAGTATTTTAAGATATTTATATTACACCTATGAAATATATAATATGTACAACCATATTTCTGCACAGATACATCAATATAGATACATCTATGTAGATTTTTATATATATATATATATATATTTAAGATAGATCAACTATCTACATGCAGGTAGAAATCCTACATAGCTCATTGGACACCTAAAAGAAAATTTTGGCTAGGAAAAAGGGCTTAGACAAACATCACTGTGCAGCAACAGTTCTACAACAATTTCNTAGCTTTGTAAATATATGTTAATATATTTAGATATATAAATAAAAGGAGAATCCCAAAAATTTGGTAAGCATCTTTAAATTCAGCCCTCTACGGAACTGTTGTTTCAGGGAGAAGGGTATGAGAAATAAATCCATGCGTTTAAAAATCTTAGTAATTTCGTTCATATTCACCCTCATTTTGGTAGTATTTCAGGATAATTATTAATACTTATGTATAAAAAGATCAATTAAAAGTTCTGGCACGGATCATAAATTTTTATTATGCCATTTACACTGGAACAAGCAACTGCCACTTTTCATTTTTCCACTGTGCTGTGAATTTTACTGTGCATAATGACTGCTGGAAAAGACTAAGTTATAACACTGGTACTACTGAACTGAATTTCCTTGCAAAAAGACTGCCTGTGCAGTATTTATCCTTAAAGCCATTACTGAATTTATTACTAAACCACATATCTTCAGGGATTCAACTATTTACTCCACGACTCCTCATGACCGCTAATGAGAACAATAGTAACAGAGAATCAGGACACAGGTTTTTTTTAAAGACACCTTTGTATTAAACTAATAGCTAATCGGATATCAAAAAAATTGGAGTCAAACACATCACTTCACAAGAGAATTTCAATGTCAGTAACAAGCTTTCGTACAGAATAGTTTAAGATAAAAGCAAAAAAAAAAAGATGTATTTTGCAGAAAATTTTTTTTGAACACTGAGCTCCACAAGGAAACTGTACATACAACACAACCCTGAAGACAGTAACTGGTTTTGTGGTTTGTTTTTAGGACACAGAGGAACCATGTTAGAAAAAGGATTATCCCATAGGAAGATGTGTCAGAAGAAATTCTGTAGCAGACCAAAAAGAAATGGATCGACTTTTTGATCGTTACTATTGTTTTTCTTTTAATGTTACCGGCTAATTTATAAATGGACTCAGCCCAAACGATTCTAAAGTGACATAGCCCAGCAAGAAATATCAAATTCTTCTTTTAGTTCAAGATGCCTAAAATACACCAAAGTCCACCTTCCCTATTACCACAAATACTTTCCAAGCAATTTGGGTGTGAAGGATAAGGGAAGCAGCAGCTGGAGGGTAGGAGACAGCTGAGCATCTGGTGAAATCAATTTCCTTAACACTGTGACATAACATGTGCCATCCATTATGGAGATTATTCACTTTATACAAGTAGTGCATTTTGTTTGCTAGAGTCTACAGTTTCAAATCCTGAAAACTCATGGATGAAGCATGCGGTACCTTTGGGGGGAAAAAAAAAAAAAAAACACAAAACCAAAAAACCAAACCTGAAATATGCTCTCAAGCAGCTTCTTTAAGATGCACTAAGAAGTTCTGCAAACACACTTTCACCAGAGTAGCCTATAGGGCTAACCATGAGTAATCATTACAGCAGCATGACACTGAGCTAAAAGCAGAAAATTAAAATGCCATTTCCCTACAGAGAAACAACAGTCTTTTTTTTTTTTTAAAAAAAACTTCATGAAATACAGAGATAGACCTTAACACTTCTCTACAGGTAAAGAAAGGAATAGATGTAGAACAAGGGAGATGTTTTCTCCATTGTCTATTCGTATTAGCAGCTGAAAGACACCATACCGAATGGAAGACTGATGACAAACAAGACAAGGGTGAACGCTAAATAGCCGAGGGAGAATTTTTAGGGGAAAAAAAAAAAATCCTGCTTTTTGTTCAGTAACATTTTGTTGAAAGGTTTGTTTTGAGGAATTAGGTAAGACTCAATCAAATACTTCCCTAATTTTGTTCTAAAGATAAGAAAAAAGAACAAGAGTAATATGTGGCATGCCTCTTGTACATCACAAAGCAGCTAGAATTAGCCCTTTGCAGGTTAAACAGCCGTAAAAAGTCACAGGCATCTGATTAACTTAACAGGAAACAGACTGCTGGAACCAGTGCACAAATACTATAAGGCTCTCAGATCTCATCAATATGCATAGTCCTGATCTGCATATAGTCACCTTCTGGATTTGGTATCACTGATTAACTTTTGCCTCCCAAAACTGCCAAAGGTCCATACTGCTAAAATACTCTTGTTTTCTTCTTAACACCACTCCATCAGGAAATCTTTAGACAGCTTTCAGCTGCAGTCATTTTTTTTTTCCTTTAAATCTATGGGTGACAGCATTAGTAACAAAACACATTTTATTAACGAGACTTCTTAAAAAAACACATTAAAGATTAGTTTTAAAGCTGTATAAAATGTTTACAAAGATTCTTGTTAAAAGCTTAAAACAGACATTTCATTTAGCCATTAAAAAAGGCAAATAGTATTTATTATACATTAAGCACTACTATGCCGTGAGGTTTCTGCTTAGAGCTCTCACATGTAAATGCAACTGATTAAATGGATACGACTTGTTAGCCAAGGCAGAAGCAGTGGTTAGGGAAATGTTTCATCCTCTCTGGAACGCAGCACAGTATCATGCTTCTGCTGTTTCTGCTTACGGAGAATTGGTTCCTGGGAGGACGGCATTTAATTAGCTCCGAAGACATCCACAAGGTACTCATTTTACAAACTCAATAATAATGCAAACAGCACAGGTAATGCTATACATGGAGAACCATAAAGGTGACTTCTTCACTGCACAGTAATGGGAAGTCTCAAGGAGAATGGCAAGGAAAAAAAGGCAATGTAGATGCTGTGCCACCACAGGTAGGTCCAAATTCAAGATCTCAAGGGGAAAATGTCCTTTTACTTAAAAAGCAATGTTGCTTTACCAGTATTTTCTATATGCACTAACTCACACCACTGCATTTTCCAGCCATTCTGTATTATTGTATCATACTACTTCACATGACATGTTTTTGTCATGGCAGGTATGTTTCCCTCCTCCTTCCTCTTAATCCATTGGCCTTTTCTTTTTAAGCCAGTAGCTAGTAACGTCCAGCCTTAAAGATCTTCCTGGAAATGGGAAAGTTTATGAGGTGCCCCAACTAAATACTTCTCTTCCCCAGTGGGAATGATTCATCATGCTTATGCACGATAATACATATCAGATAGCCCAATTCACAGTCCTTTCAAAATGGAGTTCTCCAAGAGGGGAAACAATTTCCTCAGTGCCATGTCTATCAGGGCCAGAGATGCACATGACTCCGCCATCCAACAGACTAGGGTTACATCTTTGCTTGTAAACACATGAAAAATCAAATCAGACATCAGGAGAGCAAAAAAGGATTGATATTTTGTTCTTAGCCTGCCTTTGGCCCTTTCTCATACTTCTTGCTCCTTCAAATAAAAAAAAGTAAGTATAAATAAGTAGCAAGTAATTTTCGTACACATTTACTTTTTCGTCTGGGCTAAGCACAATACATCAAGACTCACACAGAAAGGACAGCAGCAAAGGAAAAGAAGTGGGAGAAAGGAAGAGGAAACTAACTCTGTATCACTCTATATAGAATAATGCTCTTTTTATGAAAAATGTTACCACGTTTCTACACCTGATGAGAGTTTAGAACAAAACACCAGTCCCAAGTGAAGAGCAGGACATTGCTGCAGTAAGTTTACAACACCACTTGCACAACCGTAATCCCCAAATTCCAGTAAATGGAGGTGAAGAAAAAATACAATTTTCTTCAAATCCCCCATTTTTTTAATTTTCTAAAGTTATATCTACAAAGGCTCCGAAACCTGACCAAACATTGACAAACTCAGAGCTGCTTTAAGTTTTCCAGTGTCTTCACTGAACTCCAGTGCTAGCAATCCTGCTCAGCCCAACAAAACTCCTTTCGCCAGAACCAAAGTGCCAAGGTGTACACGCTATACCTGCTTAACAGCTGCCACTTAACAGCTCCACAGGACAGAGTGATCTGTGGACATCCCTCTTCAACTTTCCCAGGATACGACAGCGCTGCATTTCATCAGTCACTATCAGGGAGGCAACACGGCACCTGTATACTGCCACCCCACAAGCCCTTCAAACCAGCACAGGCCAGTGTTACCACCAAAAGCAGCAGCCAAATAATATGCTCCCTCTCCCCTACCGTCAGCCATACGGGCAACCAGATTGAAGAACTGATCCAGATTTAAAGTATGCACCTAATTAATGGCTTTATGAAGACAAATTTGAGCTCATTTCTTATCCAACTTGACTAACCACTGGCACCATTTTCAGGGAAGAAGACAGAGCCAGAGGCGAGAAGTGACCGTACAAGAGCGACAGCTGCACTGTGGCTCTGAAACACTCCTGCAAGTACGATGTGAAAGCAAAGTCCCTGTTCAAAGTATAAAATGTAATTAGCTGGAAAGCATGCTGCCTTCCCTCTTCTCTCAACCAAAAACAAAGATGAAAGCTTGTGCAAAGGTACACAGTACCTTCTGCTGATTCCTGACAGATGGGAAAAGCATTAAGCCTACACTGTTACAGCTACTGTGCATGTTAAAAATACCACGTATAGATAGACCTCCTTTCTGCCCTATTTTGTGGGGGGAGCGCATAACCACCTTCCTAAGTTCAGGGGTTAAACGTTTACTTGAGAATTCTGTTGCCTTCCCTGAACTTCCTGGGAGGCAGCTCTGTCACCAGAGGGCAGGTGTGCATGCCTACCTGCGCGCAGACAGGAGACGGCCCCTGCTACCGGAACCGGCAGACTTGGGGGCAGCTGATATAGTACTACACAAGTAGCATTCGTTATTCAGAATACCAATTTTCATTCACCTATGGCATGTTGGCACAAGCGGAGATTTCTCTCCCATCGGAGGAAAAGCATGTGGGATTTGCTTGACATACACCCTTTGCGGGGAACACAGGAATTTGCTGTAGCCTAGCAATTAGTGCTGCAGTCCACCTTCAGTTTTCTCTAACAATCAAAAGACTAACCTGGAAAAGCTGTTACATTGTTAGGCAACTTCTTTCATGTATATAGATTGTTACTCTACAAATGCTCAATTAATTCTTCAGATAGCCACTTTTTGTTGCAAAATCTCTGCTTCGTTCACCGCATTGACTTCGATAGCAAATAAAAGCATTTGGTAGAATTATATTTACTATTTTAATTACTAATTCTAATGTAGACAATACTTCTTCTGACTTCATATCAAAATACATGCTATGATCAAGACCCTTCCTTGGACAAGATGTGTTCAATTTGAGATACCCCATGCACTGGTCCTCAAGGATAAAATTAAAGAACTACAATTAGGAAGGGCTATCCTTATGTACTTTAACAAGTTAAACATTCACAGCAGCAAACAATGCTTTTAATGAAACGATGTCAGTTTTATATGGGAGATAACTAAAGAGACAAGAACTTAGCATCTACAGAAAATAATTGTGTTTATAACTTCTTTAACATAAAACTGATTTCCAGAAAAAGCATGTGTTTTCTTTCAGAAAAGTTTTAAATACGAAGTGGGCATTAACCAACTACAATCATGCCTAAATCATTTTGATATAGGCATGTTCCATTATGCATGCAAGGAAAAAAAAGTAACATTCATGTTCATTTAGCTGGCCACAAGCATTTTGCATAGTTTTTTGTTCTGAGTAGCAGCCAATGAATCTCTCCTGACAGATAATAATTTTATTTTCATTTTGAAATTCCTCTCAGCTTTGAGGTTTCACTGGAACCTCATTTACTTAAAAATCTTCACTTTGCTGTCTACACTGAAGTTGGGAAAGCATGTCTGCACAACTTGAAGTGCTGACTGAAGCTCACTCTGCACTAGGTGAAACTCAGGTGCCAAAACCAATAGAATAAAAGACACTCTTCTCAACGGTTGGTCCCTATATAATTACACACACACACACACTTTCGCGATTTCTACACACAGAAAGCCAAACTCATGAGAAACAACTGAGTAATTGCCCCTATACACTAGGTAATGTAACCTTCAGTAATATTTGTTAGTATTTCCCAAAGCTTTTGCATTTTCAATTCTTTTTTGAAGTTGTTCAGCTTTTTCTTCTATAATCTCACAGAACTCACAGCACCATTTTTGTAGTTCAGAGGCCTGCTAATTTATAAAAATCAGCATGTGTAAATGAAGACTGCAATCATAGAAAGCTGGTAAAGATGTCTTTTCTGCATCAATAAAGTACCCTTTAACTTTTTCATAATCTTCAAAACTTCCACAATTCATTGTGTTCTATGATTTTTCAAGAACAACAGTATTTTCAAATATGATTATTACAAATATTTTCATTAATGCAAACAAAAGTTGTCAGCTCACTTATTTGAACGTTTAGGTAAACAAACATCTTATTGGGTGACAGGATGAAATTAAGGTTTGACATATTAGAAAGTAAATGTACGTGAATTCTTCTTCCTAGAATATTCAGTTAAACAAAACTTAAATAAGAGTAAAATCAGCATGAAATCACCATAAAGAGATATGCCAACTAAAGGCATTTTAAACATACAAAAATGTAGAATAGGACTCTTCTACTAAAAAGTTTAAGACAGTGGTTTGCATTTTGCTTGTTCTTACATAGTGATGTTCTAAAAATACTTTAAAAAAAATAAATCAGTCATCCCTTGTATCTTTAAAAGTCACATTAGTGCCTGCTTGAAAAGAAAATCTTCATTAGCCTATGGAATAAACAAGAACCAGAACTATGACAGCTGGGGATCCAACAATGCCATGGTTGCTGGCTCCTCTAAACAAGTAGTACTGAGGAAGACCAATTTCCGATAGATATATAGTTTGTTGTTGATTTACTACATTAATTAGACGTAAACTGGAGCCAAAGTTTTTCCCATGTCGATTAAAACTCTTTTTTTCCGCCCACCAATACTACCTATGGTCCCTACTGCAGTCCCCCCAGGCTACCAGCTGAAATTCTAATCCACATGGCAGTATTTTTAGTTCCCACTTATCCTTCTCCTACTGAATTTTCACAGAGATTCATGGTGAATCTCCTGGTGATTTCTTGTTACATGCCCTACCTGTCTGCTCAACCTGCCAGGCATACAAGAGGTGCATGAACAGTATTGTAGCAGGAGTAATAAAGACACTGATCAGCCCATTTAGTGATAGTGCTTAGGTGCAGAAGTGAAACCACAAGAGAATTAAAATAAAAAGATGAACTAGAAATAAAGCCAGGAGAACCGCAACAAATCTACAGCAACATATGACTAGAAAAAAATCTTAAGACCAAACAGGCCATACAGCAGCAAGTACATAATTTGCATGATGTAAGCACAGATGCTACTCAGCCTCTCCTTTTGTTAAGACTGCCACAGACTCCTTTACCTAATCTTAACAATGCTGCACTAAAATGTTGTATAACATGAAAATTGTCATGCCACCACCAGACAGCAGTCCATCTCTTGATTATTAATTCATGAGGTCTTTCACAAAACATGGCATGTGTTTACAATCAGCAAAAGTAGCCCACACTTCCAGCGGCTTCACGGGACTCACTGCAACTACCGAGAACTGCTAAGCATAAGCCTGCATCTGAGTACTTTTTGCATGCAAAATGTAATAGCATGCAACACATGCTGTTGTCAACTGAAAATTTCCAGTTTCCTCAAGTTGACATAAGCACTTCATCTAGTCTTATGTAGCTCTTAATGTCCTAAACACAGAACATTCCTGGGTTGCTCAATCTGTAAGATCTATTCATTAAACACTGTCAACCCAAACAGCTAGCTCAAGAATTAGATCTCCAGCATTTTTAAAAAAGTTAGTTTCTTAGTAACATTTTAGGGTGTTTGATCCCAAGTAAAGAATTCTTGCAGACTTTGGAATAAACAGCATCTATTACTGGGCACTTAGTCTCCCCTCCAAGCAGTTAAAAATGAAAGGAATGTTGTTTATCATCTTAAAATAGCTCTCAGTTAAACACTAATCGTTACCATTGGTGAAAAAGACAGTTTCAGTCATGTGGCATTTAAGTTCTACCCTTAAAATACTGTGTATTACAGGTCTTCCCTGCCACTGTATTTTGTGGTTTGACATGCATTTTAAAATTCCTCTTTCCCATGATTTCTCAATTTCTCAGTTGCACAAAAATATGTCACATCTCCTTGGAAACCTGAACACAACAAAGACTGCTGGCTCTAATGCTTAGAAGCAGGTTAGAAAAAGAACTGCATTCCCTTGCTAGTTAGGATAGGGTTCAACACTTCATTTCTCTTTACTAATATATCTAACAAGAATCTGTCTCTCTCCCCCATTAATTTTCTTATTTGGCTTCACAGCCGTTCACTCAAATCCTATCGACTCCTTCACTACTAACTTGCACTCACCTTGAGGTTTAATGAGTTTTCTAAGCATCTATGTAGAAAAATGTAAGCAATTTAAGGAGGCTGGCAATACCCAAGCAATACTCCACTAAGAAGTAAGCCTCCCCCTGCAGAACTGGCAAGAATGAAAAGAACTAAGACCGCTTTTGCAGAGATTTAAAACTATAATCTTAGTCTACATCAGTTGGTTTCTATACCAATTGCTCTTGATCAGCACAGAATACCAAAAAACAGCAAACTAATTTCTTTTGGGTTCCGTGCCTATCTGTAGCTGCCGTAACCCCTAGTTTGGGAATTGCTGTTTAGATGTTAATGTTGCTGCTACTACCAGCAAACAATGTTTGCCCCCCAGTTCATCAATCCTTTAAATACCACTCTAGCTTTAGTAAGAAAAAAAGGTGCTGCTTCTTATTTTGGACGTAGGACTGCCAAGGGAAGCACAGACTCCCCCCTACCCCCAAAAAGGGACTGTCCCCCAGCCTTGCAGTCCTGTGCCGCATTCTGCTCAGAGCAGCACTTTGCTGCAGCACTGTTGCGAGTTTAGCAAATGTTCCCCTTGCAAAGCCACCTTCATAATTACAAAAAGCATATATTCCTCAACTAAAAGCTAAAATTCTGAGGGTATTTCCTATGAATTATACATCTTCAGCGACATAAGATGAGAAAAACTCTCTCTCACAGGAATCAACAGTGTTTTCTCAACTGAAGCACGGTGAGAAATTTGAATCATCCATTTACTGCAGTTTAGTTGAAAGCCTTGCAGAGACAGGAACCAAGAATAACAAGCAGCATGGAAATATCAATATGAAGGGGAAAATCAGGAAGAATAAGTTTCCCCACCCCACCCCCCAAAAAAAGGACAGAAAATGGTACACGAAAGGCAGAGCAAGAATTTCCTTCCCAGAATACTACAAGAGCAAGAGAAAGGTGTTCAACTAAATGGAAAGCTGACAAGTTCACCATCAACAAAAAGGGATACTTCTTCATACCTCTACCTAAGGAACACACTGCTAAGGGATACAGGACTGCAAAGCCAAAAGCTCAGCAGCATTAAAGGGGAGAACAAAAGATAAAATTACATTGTAATAGAAAATATTTAAAAACAAAGAGCTGGAATAGATACAAATGTCTTTGACTTTTATGACACAAGCCAAACTAACAGGATCCTAGAGAGATATACCCTGGAGTATACTATTGTCATAACTGCCTATTGTAGACTTTTTTGCATCATCATCCCAAGCATCTGTTACTACCCCTAATTAAAGAACAGATGGTCTGACCCAATATGGCAATTCCTATGACCCTATATTTATCAGCAGGTGGGGAAATTAAGTTTGGAGGTCTCAAGCAAGCAAAGCAAGATTAACAAAAACAGATAGCTCAATAGGTCTCAAAGCCATCTGGTATGACACTTACTGAAAATAATATTCTTGAAGATTACGTACAACGTATTTTCCACAGTCTCTGTACAGAGAAAACAGCCTTCCACAAACTCCACCAGATGCAAATATGACTTAACTCCAGAAACACAGAGATTATCAAGCTAATAGATAATCTTTTTTCATGTTAAACTAGTGAAGCACAGCTATTCCAGCTGTACAGTGAGATTTGTAGAAGCAGAAGAAGTCAGCATGTTCAGATAAAAGCTAGAGGCCATTTTCAGTAAAAACTTCTGATAAGGTCACCACACACCAGTAAAAGAAACCAAGAAAACAACATAGGCAAAGGAAATTAAAAAAGCATTAAAAGGTACACTTTTGCCTATATGTTTTAAGTGGAGGTTGAAAACATGCAGGTGCACTGTGGAAAGCAGCATTCCCAAGTCTCAGAATAGATGGAGAAGACAGCTTGAAATAATCTACACAAAAAGAGAATCTGAGTGAGACCAGTATTAACTAATAAGGCAGTAGTAGCATATGAAAGAAAGTACACTTCTTTAAGTGAGTAATGTCCCTTCTTCTCCAAGAAATCTTTCAAGCTTTACTGGTAAAAAGGGCACTTCTGGTAGTATGTGTGTGTATGGATAATTTTTTTTAATACTCTGTTAAAAAAAATTAAAATTAAAATGGATGAAAAGTTGTATGTTCATGAATCACGGGAGCTTCTGATGAGCCTATGTTCTGAAAATGTTCATACCAACCTCATTAAGTTGCCAGGAAATATTATTATTGTAACAAAATAAATAAAAATTACCCTTTCCACTTAGAAACAGTCACAGGGAATGAGTTAATACATGTTCTTGAATTAAGAATCGCCTGAAGGAGACTGAAGCAACAAGGAGGATGGTAATTGGGCATTCTGTGTGAAGATAACAGAAAGATGCTCTTCAGCCTAACTTGGAAGCAGCATTCATCTGTTACCAGCAACAGTAGACAAGTCGTCAAAACAAGAGAGCCTCCTTGCAGTACATGCCAGCAAAGCACCTCTTCTATGGCTAATACCATTTTATGATACCATTACCAAGGAGAGTAAAGTACTTTGAGCATTCTATATGAATCTTATTAATTTTCTCTAAATAAAGCAGACAGATGAGCTAATATCTTGCACACGGAGAAGTCAATGAAAAATTCCATTTCCAGATAATTCCTCAAAAGGAAAGCTTAAGTGTCCAAGACATTCCTATGTTGCAGATCTCCAAGACGCTGAGAGGAAGGCTACTCTCACGGTCATCACCCCTCCCCTAATAGAAACGTGGACATCATTAACCTGCATCACAGAAAAACTGCTCACAACTTTCTGCATTTGTTAGTTTTTAAAAATTTCAGCACTTGGGAGGGGAAGGCGAGGTCAAGCCATTCATAGTGTTTAATTCAATTTACCTGCTGCTTTTTTTTTTTTTTTTTTTTAAAGTAATTTTCACCACAATCTTGGAACTGATTTATAGATACACAGTTCTAAGGCTGTATGTTAATAAAGCCTTAAAATACTTAAAACTTACTTAAAACTGAAAGTTTTTTTCACTGCCATTTTTCTTTTCAGACCATTGTACCAGTCATTTACTTTGTCAAGCATTATTCTCCTGATATTTAAAATCTACTTCTAACATAACTAGTAAGCTGTGAAGTGCTCAACTTTAAGTGACAGCCATACAAAAAGTGTACTCGCACTCATGAAGAACCATTAGATGTGACTGGTTCGAGTCAAACTCCCCATCATTTGGTTACCTGACACACTTACTAGAGCTACAGATTCTGTGTCAGGGATGGTAACTCACCAGGGTGCCAGTTAAAAAGCACATTTCCCACAATCATTTACCACTGAAGAGCAACTTTTCTACTATATATAGAAGTTATAGAAACCCCCAAACATAACAAAATTTCATTCCACTGTACAAAACTAAGCGTACCCTTTGCGCGCACGTGATGGGGGGCACATGCGGGGGGAGGAACAGAACAGAAATGATTATGTTGGCTTGAATCTACTATTTAATTCATTAATTGAAAAAATATTTAAAGATTTTCTTAAACATGGAAAAACTGACATAGAAAAAACAGATCGAATGATTGTCTGAAAGTACCTCGGGGGAAAGTGAGTTCAATACATACAAATGACAGCCATTGAATATATGAAGTCACACTGTACTGACTTAGTTAAACCAATGTCATCCCTGTGCATGAATGCTCTTATATAACGTTAAGCCCATTTTTCACCAATTTATCTTGTTATTTACCAGGAATATTTCTATTTCAGGACTGATCTAACCTTTTCTAGACCGTAGGAAAAAAGACACTAGACATTCCTATGTATTTTCTTCAGTGGATTTATGATTTGACATTCCACAGCATGGACACCAAATTAAAAGTGCACCTATACGAGCTGAAGAAAATACTACGCAGAAATCAACTGGTTGCCTACAAATTTCTGTATCAATCTAAATATAGCTGCATTAAGTATTGAATTATTGGATTATATCAGAAAACAAGTCTGATCTAATAATGCCACTTTTCTGAATTTTTCCAGTTGTTCCCAGTGAGTTTAAAAAGAGAAAGTAAGCAAGCTTAATGCATCCATAACAGAAAACATTACCAAAACTGCTAAAAAGGGGACTATTGTGAAAAAGTAAAAGCTGTGATTGCATGTTTCACGCAGTCTGGTGCAGAGAGTTGTAAGAAAAGAAAGAGACCTGCAATCATCACAGACTCCCCTTGAACCCAAGCACCTTTTGGAGAGCAGACTACACTCACCCCATAATAAGGGTTTTCAAACTGACACCGTGCATGCCTATAATGCAGTACTGTACTATGGTTAAGTTCTGAGGACATTACGCCACCCGCAACATCTTACCCCCGCTCTCTCCTTTGAGGGCGTCGATAAAAGGAGAAACAGGGCAATAAACAACTCATCAAAGGAGCTAGAAAACACAGGTAGGAAAAAATGAGGTTTAACAGTTATTTAGGACACAAGAAAGCCCTTTAGAATCAAGGAAAATAAACATCTGCAAAAGGGAGAAAAGTAAAAAGTCTGCAGCATGCTCTCTAAGGCAATGCTTAAGAGTGTTTAGCAATAAATTTAAATATGAATCCATAAGGCAATAACAAGCTAATAATAAAATGCAACACCAGCCTCATTTATAAATCTTCCATTTAATATACAAGTCGCTGTGGCCCATCTCTTCTGTTCTTTTTAAAGCTTTCTGAGGTCCTCCTCTTGCACCCACCGAACACATACTATGTCATTTAAAATGCACTATTACGCTGATGCAGAAGTTGAGCTATAAAACTTGCATTTGAAAGTTCTTGTTGTTTCTCAGATTTGCATTTGCCACAGAAGGTATAAACTCTATATACATTTTATAGCACAGTAAAATATAAATATTGTTACTGGATGCCCAGGTGAATTAAGTCCACATTTCTGACTTAGCCTACATCTTATTGCATTTGCTATTTTTAAGGAGGGAGCAATCTATGGGTGCATTTTTACCCATAAAAATTTAAAAGAAAGTTTTCCAATTAAAATGTTATCCCTACGGATACAGTAACTTCTAATGCGCACACGTGAAAAGAGCTACGGTGATACCTTGACAGGCATCTGAAAGACACTGACAGCCAGCAGACCTTTGATAAAGAAGAAAGTATTTTACAGTGATAAAAAAAAGAAAATATCTGTACTAGTATTTGGTTACACCCAGTTACACTTGGAATCACTGTAAACTTGACTGTCATAATACAATGCTGAAGCTGTTATCATTTTCCGTAACAATTTAAATTGCTGCTGCTAAGCATTAAGGAAGCACTTGAGGTGCAAATGTTCTTATTGAACCCTGCTTTGAAAGTTTGATATAAAGCTATCATACCCAACTTCTGTAAATATTAAACACGGCTGTAAGTGCTGAAACTTTACTGACAGGTAAAGCAGATGCACTGCATAGTTTCTGAAAAGTTTCAAAACTTGATAGGAGGCTGATGGGGGGGAGGGAGCGGGAATCTTATTAAAAAGCCCTTTACGGTAGTTATTTTCACTGGCTGTTGTTTCATATGGGTGTTTGTCTATTATTTGTTACAGAAAAACCTTCCAATTCCTAGCCCTATGAATACAACCCCATTAGAATAGACTTGTTTCTGTATTCTTGAACACACAGCAATTTTAAGTATCCTTAACATACATTTGATGTCTCCGCTAACACCAGCTGGAAAGCAGAATTAACAATATCCATGATTCATACTAATATTCAAAAAACCTCTCCTGTATCTTCATACAACAAGGCAGTTTCCATTAGCATGTACATGAGCTTAGTAAAAGGAAAAGTCTTCTCAGGACTCTTAGGAGCTCCTAAAGCGCTCTTCACTCAGCGACTCAGCTTCTGAAAAACTGGTTTATTGTCAGAAACTTCAGAAGGTGAGGTGTCTCTTCCCCAGGAGAATTCTGGGAGGAAACACATAGTTAGCAGCAGCTCATGAAAAACTACCTGCCTTCTTTCAAGACAATTTTCCCATGAAGCCCCGATGCAATACCCTTGGCCTTATTAATCAGACACACAGATTTAAGGGCAGAGCTCTGAAAAGCACCACAGACACATGCAGTTAGGGTGGGAAGGGAACATTCACAACCCTCCGCACCTTCTGCAACCAGAGCACCATGAGCACACACAACTCGAGCTCTACACAATACGATGCAAAAACATAAACAAGGAAGGAGGTTGATGACTAAAGTTAAATGGAGGCAGCCCCGCTGATGAGAAGTCACAGATCAACTATCATCCTACCTAGTCTGGGGACCACCAAGAAGACTATCAGATGCTCCCAAGCTGACCTTCAGGTTTTCTATTTTCTTTCTTTCTGATTATTTTATTCAGCATTTTGTAAGACATATTCAATTATTCATATCCTATTGCTTGATTGCATGGTTATCAAAAATACTTCAGTCTACAGATGATGGACAGGCTCTAAATTCTGCTGCTGGTTCACATACCACAGCTTGAGAACAAGCACTGGTAAACCATATGAAAGCAATAGATTTTCTTTAATGAATTCTTTTTAAGTAAACTTTGGGATGTAATCCATCAGATTGATAAACTGTTGGCTGCCCTTGCTTCTTCTCTTCAAGTTGCTCCAGCTAAGCTCATCGCTAAACCATAAAATAATTTGCTTATTTCCTTACGTCTCCAGTTGTTTTAAATTGAAATGCGACAGCACAGGCTCTTAGCCATTCTCCTGTTATTCCATATTCTGCACTGTTTGTGGCCATTTCCCCAGTCACTGGCCTACTCCTTTGATGTCTTCAAGTTCATAAGTCTGAACTTTTAAAAATAAATATAGTGCATTTTTTAAAAACTAAAAGTAACACTGGATGATTAGATGAAATTGCAGGTAAGACAATTATACTCGTGAAACCAAAATAATTTTGGTACAAGTACAGAGTGTTTACATAAAGCAGGTGGGGAAAAAAAGGAAGGTCTGTGGTTTTTGCTGGATGCACCAAAATCAAACCTTTTGTCAAGTCCTCTCCTAGTTAAAGCTCCTTCACATAAATTATTCCCTATATTTTCGCATCTGAAAACCAGATCAACTGAAATACTACAAAATCCTTTTATATAAAATATGAGCAATTAAGTCAATAACTAAGGCCTGAACTTTTTTTGTCATTAATGGCATGGGGTGGGTTTTTTTTTTTAGATGGGACAAAAGGTCAAAGGTTTCCGTGTTGGAGGCTTCAGTAATCTTGCTATTATTTGCTGGTTTTGCCATTGAGAGGTTTATGCAGTAAGCCATCTATATTTGTCATTCATTCTGTATACCAAAAAGCCTGATGAGAATTTTAAAATTTGAATTCTGTAGAAAGCAACAGAGGTCACAGCTAGCATTTTTATGCTATCACTACTATGACTACTAAATTCATACACCTGCTTTCATAACCACGGGCCAGCTCCCTCTCAAAGGACAGCTAGTACAGATTGTCCATATTTTTTCCTGTTTCGAGTAGTCTGCAAACTGATTCTAACTTTTAGAGGGGCAAGTTCTATTCCTTAACTATTCTCTAGGCCACTTGGATGCAGTTTTCAGCTATGGATGCTGCACAAACTGTTGTTTAATTATTTTTATTTACATTATAGTAGATGAAAATCCTTCCCATTAACAGATGAATACAAGGGTCTGTTTTTAGTACAAGACAAAGACTCTTCCGTTCTTTTTCTACATGAAACTTAGTATACAGAACAGCCACTATTCATTTACTTAAAGAAAAACTGATTCACACAATTCTTTCCAAACATTAGCACACATACAAAAACATAATTGAGTAGAAGTTGTTAGTGAAAGGTAGGAACAAAAACAGAGTACACAACCACAGATGTTTCAGTCCAAGTAAGAAGCAGCACAACATCAATCCATTACCACCGCAGTTCCCAAGACCTTCACATTCAGACCTGTCTTCCCTATTACACTGTAGCAGATGTGAAAGCGGGGCTGTTTCTGGCTTGCCCCAAACCTCTGCAACCCTCAGCCACCCAATCCCCCCCCAATTTAACAAACCAAACAGCCTTCTGCACCCCTTTTCTCTCTCCTACCCCAATCCCTGTAACTCCGGCTGAAGCAGCTCTGATTCTGCCTAACCCAACTTCCCCCCGCTTCCAAACTTTGGCCCTACTTGTCTCTGGCTCCCCTCGGCTCAGCACCGTCTTTCTGGCTTCCAGAAAGGAGAAAACTAAGGGCTGAAGAGGAGAGAAGGGAAAACCCTTCCCCAGTGCATGCTGCATGTCCTCAGTAGGCCCATCCTATCACAAAGGAATTGCTGTTTCATCAGATAAACACTGTATTTTTTTCAAGAGATCATAGTGGGGTCCTAACGGGAAGACTCTTCCATGAGCATATAGCTGCTGGGGAAACATGAGATACCTACATCACAACGCATGCACGCAAAAGGAAACAATTATGGTACTACACGCAGCCTTAACTTTTAATAGCCACGATTCTAGACAATTCAATGTGTCATCTGAACAGCCTCTTAAAGTGTTCTGCAGCACTGGATTTCTGAGAATTATTTTACAGTGGGAAAACACGCAGCTGTATTCTCCCAGACTTTCATATTTTTCTGCACTGCAAACCAATGTCAATTGTATGTGTCTATAGTCTCGAGCTGTCTAAATACCACCCCATTGATCTATCCAATCTGTGTTAGGGACAAAACAGATATTGACATCTGCGAGGCCCGCAGGGACTGAGCTGGGGGCCCGCGCCAAGCCCAGGGCTGCAGTTTAACATTACGGCTTCAGCCCAGATGACGGCCTGCCGCTGCCAGGAATCGGAAGACTGAATCCTCCCATCTCCTCCATTCCTCCATTCTCTATTTCTGGCCTACAGTCATCTCCTTGCATTACAGACACATTCAGCTTCCAAACCAGTAGAAAACTAACCTAGTAACAAAAGCTAAGTCAGTCTCTTTTTGCTGAGATGATGCAGCAGATCAACTTACGGTAAGTGTGAGAACTAGGGAGAGTAACAGAAGAGAGAGGAGGAACAGAAACAAGACTTCAATCTTTCAGGGTACTGCTTACCTGTAATGCAAAACTACCAGCCATAATTTAAGTCTGCAGACATTTCCTGTAAACTTTACTATATCCAAAAGATTTTAAGAATTTGTGTATGCCTTCCAAGTTAAGAGGAGAAAAAGCAAAATATAGCACATGTATATAGAAAACTCATGGCTCAAGTAAACTGAAATTAGCCCGCATTACAACACTCAAAGGCATGTCTCCTTCTGAGGGCAAAATACATCTAAGGGTCAACTTACCCCACAAATTCCTATTGCATAGCTACTTGTGAAGCTCTTTATTTCCCTGAAAATGTATGTTTCTAAACTGGGGAGAAAACTCTCACAATTCTTCTTGCTTAAGCTGAAGCAAGCTTTGTTACACGCATGCATAGTCCTTTATCCATACTGTACCACGCACCGCAAACACCATCTCAGTAGCCGCTGACTACTGCTGAGCTTACACTACGAGTTTCAGAACAAAGTTAAGACAAAACACAATGTTTAAGGAACTGATTACCATATACAATGCATCCAGAGTGTAAAAATCAGTATTTCTAGAAGAGAGAAGCTTTGAAGACTGGCCTTCACAGTATTCATATCTAAAGAAGCAAATACACAGTTCTTCAGCAATCCCAATAAACCCCTACTTCCACAATTCAAAGTTAATAATGGATCTAAGTGCAAATGAAGATCTAACTGGGTACCTATCTTCATACACCTAGATACGTGCATAGATCCGGTTAGCTGTACTCCTATGATGATCTAACTAGTTCTGAGACTGCTGGCAAACCAAGTTAAGTAGGCAGCTCAAGTCCCTCCCTTTTCCTCCTGCTCAAAATTTCTAAACCAGAAAAATAAATCAATCCCTTAACTCTTCTCCAATATGGTTCTTACAACCCAGAGTGGAGCTTTTGGCTTTCATTTCAGCACTTATTCCCAAAACACAGCTGTAAAGTATAAAAAAATCAATTAATAATGTTTTGATATAGGACAGCCCACCCAGACACTACACAGGACAGATTTACTATTCTCATCATTAAATAAAACATTCAGAAATCTCCAGAGACTTGTTTTTCACAAATGTTGACAGAGACAAGTACTGCTTTTATTATCACTGTCTAAGCTTATAATAGAAGTATACTATTCATTTCAAATGACCAAAGCCAAAAAAAAAAGGGGCTTCCCCTGAGCAGCAATCATTATTCTCAATTATGAATCATGAAAACCACGTTATGTACTAAAACCATCCGGTTTTTAAACTGTTCAGACTTCTCTGCACACCCACATCCCTATTAATGCATTCAACTAATTCATATTAGGAATTTTATGTTCACAGAAAAGACATTCACTTACAGAAAAATGGTTCCTCTTGGAAATATCATGGGCATTTGAAGAAGGGCACAGGAAATCTCTCTTCGAAGATGCAGCAGCTAGTAAGAGAGAGACAAAACTAAACAAAATGTACAGATAAAATATTCTTGTTCGGAGTCAACTAATTCAAGATCTAGATAGCCAATGAGTTGGAGAATGACATTCCTGAAAAAAAAAAAAAAAAAAAGAACCTTCCACTGAGACCATCTGCCACAAAATTTCAGCATATCAAACAGCAGTATTTTCATAGAAGAATGGTCCAAGCCATCCAGGATGTTTTAAAACCAAACAAGTAATTATCTGCATTTTCCCTATCCTCAGAACCTCCTTTTGTTACTCATTCCTGCTCATTGCTTATAAATCAACTCCTCCCCACCTTTCCTTGTCCTGTTCCCTCTCTCTCCTTCTCCCTCCCCCCCCCTTTTTTTTTTTCTTTTAAACAGTCTCCAGCTCTTACAGTCTTTCCTTCCTCCCCTCCGAGCACCCGGCCCCCTGTCTCCCAGCCTAGCATCTTCTCCTTTCTTTCTGTTCTTCAGCCCTCTGGTATTTGAATCACAATCATTTCCTCCCTCTGCTCTGCACTGGATGCCAACACAGACAGCATTACCAGTACCGAACAGATTGTCCCTGCACTCTCATTTTGGAGACCCATAGCTCATGGAGGCTGATATTTCAGAGGAAAGCGATGCAAGGAGAAGACAGCTCAGGCACTGCAGCCACTCACCAGGGTAAGCTCAGGTGCCCCACCAGACCCTCCAAAGTCTGGCCAGCATTACAGTGAGTGAAGCAAAATGAGGGTCTTTCAGCAAACTTAGCCACCAGAACAGTAAACGTAAACTGAGTGTGTGAAATCTGTCCAAGCTAAAAGTCTTTGACATAAAGGGCTTAAATTGGGACAGCTTTTTTTTTTTAACAGTATAACCACCTCCCTCAAAGTTCCAAACTACAGGACTGCTAGAGCTACTCATCTAAATAACTGCAGATTAAGCTAAACAAAGTAATGTTTTTCTCCTGCAGTACAAGCCCTGGAGCTCTAAACCAATGAGTCAAGATAGCACTAAGATTTCCAGAATGGCATTTAAGGCAAACGATCACCAATGCAGGTTTGCCTTACAACACCAGGCTGTGAAACTCAACGGATACAAGGACTGACTGATGAGCAACTCTGCCTTCTGTTCAGCAGGGCAGGAGAGGGCACACAGCTGTAGGCAGCCAGCTCAAGATAATGCCACCCTCATTCATCAGGCAAAGTCACTCAGAAAAGGATCATTTTTAAGTAGTAAAAAAATCTCAAGCAAACCCCAACATAACAGTTTCAAGAACTAAACTGTACAGCTTCATGCTGAGCAGGACAGTTTTATCCAAATGCATCAGAACCTGTGCTGCAGCACAACCCACCATGAAATATTTCATTAGCTTAACTAAGCAAGATATCTAAGATATGCCCCCTGTGCTTAACAAGGCAATACAAAGCACATGTGCTGTGCACTGGAGTTCAGACTTCACACACCCATCCTCTCTCACTATTCCCGGGTGAAAGACCCTCAAACAACCATCAGATCAGCAGATGGAGGAGGCCAGGACTACCCTTCCAAAGGGGGCACCAGTTTAAAAGCATTCAGTGAATTAACGTGTAGGCCAAACTAAAGGATGTTCTATTTAACTTAGTAATTTTTTCCATTTGCAACTTCTATTGTGTAAGCTATCTACCTTATCCTCTGACAGCTTTACCAGCTGAGATTTTTGGTTTTGCTTTTTAAATCTGTGTGGGACTTTCAAGAAAACAGAATGACTATAACTACAATTTGAGTAGCAGGATTTATTATTTCAACAGCTGTTCACAAGTGAGATTAATTCCACTAATGATGAGGAAAAGAACATAAATAGAAAAAGAAAAATCAACCTGCACTCAGAAGTGTAACATTCACCTAAGGTCAGTAATGTAATTCTATTAGTTTAGGTCTTGCAATTTTTATTTTTAGCAAATATCCTGAAGTTTTCTTTCCAGTTAAAAAAAGGAAACTGATGTAAGACTCTGCTGTGCAACTACATTTTCAGTCCTCCAGCCACCTGGAATTATTTTCTACTTGTTTTGCACTTAAAATGCCTTCTCAGACATGACAGACTAAACAGAAGCCCATGCGTCAAGTAGAAGTTATCAGAAAACGTACATGGAAAAAAATACTAAACCAGATTGAATTTGCATCTGTTTGTCTTCTGTTGCACTTTAATGTCTTGATTTTACCAGTATAATCTATTTCATATATTAAATAAAGAGATACAGTATCTTCTTGGAGTAGGGGTTTTACTGTGCTGTTTGAGCACTGTAACTGGCAGGACCAGCAAAGGATGTTCAACACTGGTTCAGTAATTCACAGAAGAAATTTGTCAAACAGCAACCAAGAGCTATTAGAGATTTCTGGATAGCCTCCAGTCACCATGGCTTCAGCTGTCAGCATACATAGCTGTGCTACAGCTATTTGAACAGACTTTTTGAACTGGGGTCCTTTACTAAGCGTTTCCAGCCATCACAGGGAGGAGACCTATCAGCCAGGCAGTCCTGACATCTATATTATAGCATACATTTATAAGATACCTAGCAATACTGTACATTGCTGAAGTTACAGCAAGTCTGCTCAAATGACAGATACAGTACAACAAAAGTAGTCACACAGGCCACTCACTTGTCTGGCTTTTTAAATCTTTGCAAGCCAAGAACCGCCTTCCCTGCCCTCTTTATACTGTTCTGACTCAGGCAAGAAGACCTTTAAGTCAGTCATAGTCTTGCCCAGATAGGAACTGCAGAAAAACATCATACATGCAAGTAGGTGGTTAGCAATACCAACACAGAATTAGTCTTCCTGAGTGAAATACCAGTCCAGCAAAACTCTGCAAGACAGTTTTGGGGGTGGTGGGCTAGAAATTACACTCACATACAAAAAAAGAAATTCAGGAGCATTACCTTTTTGATTTTGAAAAATACCAACACTGCTCTCGAATTAATTAAGAATGAGTTACTTAATGGTGGCTTTTCAGTAGCATGCTGGCTTGGACAGCCCACATTGATCTCATCCAGGCCATCAAAGCCTACAGAGAAGGCTAAACCTGTGGTGGCACATAGCATCGGCAGCCAATTTTAGAATCTGATCTAGATAATGAGGGACCCTGATACTCTAGGGCTCCACAAGGAAGCAGCCAAGAACTTTAGCAAAAGTAACACTCAAAATACATTTTCAAAAAAAAAAAAAAAACACACCCAAAAAATCACAACAAAAAAACCCACAAAAACCCAACAACCCCCCCCAAACCCACCACCGACCAACTGATCTTTGAATTAGAAAACTGAACACACAGTTTAATCCACCTACTTACAATAATATGTACTAGAGTATATAAATAACTAGTCTCAATAATTCCTGAACTATTACTGATTTGCTTTGAGAACTAGTAAGGCACAGGAGAAATCCCAGAGCAATATGAAACAGGGTACCTGTCCTTTAACAATAGTGAAGAAGTAAGAAAAGACTGAGGAAGCAGTAAGACAAATAACATAATTCTGATGCTTAGAAAGATTTGGATATTTTGCTGGGGGGGGGAATCAATTTAAGTTCGAGGAGAAAGATAAATTACAGTCAGGAAGCCACATCAAACCAATATAATATTCTCCCTTGAGTAAATGTCTTAGTGAAATAGCAGGTGTAGTTTACATAAATGACGTTTCTGACACTGTTCAATATGACCTGGAGACTGTAGATCCAACATAATCAGTGTAGATAAGCATAACTACTGGAAAATTTGCTTTCAGAGAACTAAAGCAGTGGCTCAGTATAAAAAATGGAAAGCATTTCAGGCTGGTCCAGCTAGAACTTGACCTGCAGCAAGTTTTGCTTAGTATTTTCATTATTAATTTGGATGACCAAACAGAAGCGCCCTTCAAGAATCCGCAAATGCCACCAAAGTGAGGTATGGGAGTGGCAAGGAGTATGAAGGAGACGAACCCGATTCCAGGTGAGCTTAGGAAATTGGGGATTCTAAAGCTGACCAGATAAAAGTACACGCAGGTGAAAGCAAAACAAAATGCTGTAAGTCTGAAAGAGAGACTTAAAGTATTAATAATTAAAAAAAAAACCCCAAACCCAAACACACACACACACACAGAATTAGCCATCTAAAGAGTAATAAAGCAGAAAAAAACTTGGGGAGCTGTATTGGATCACAGACTAAATAAGAGTCATAAACCTGATGTTGTTCCAGAAAGGCACATAACATTCTGGAAGGTATTAAGACTACTGAGCACAAGAAACTAAAGTATTTCAAGTCTACTCAACACAATTGTCCTAACTTTGAAATATCATGTAGGCCATTCTTATGTATTCTAAGAAACAGATCCTAAAATCCGGTTCTAAGGTTACTAAAAACAGATGGACAGCAACTGAAACCAAAACCTCATCTTCTTAATAGTTACATATATTTGGTTTTCCAAGACGTGTTTGCAGAAACTGAAGAAAATTTAAAGAGTGGTCTTTATGTATAAATTCATTTTTGTGACTTATTTTAAGTGACAATGCACGTGAACAGATCTCTCTTCCCCTTCACCTCCCCCTCCTCAAACAGAAAAATTCCTTCCAACTTCAGTCTCATCTTTTCTTGGTCGTCTTGTAAAACTAACATGAAATACTTTAAAGAGAATTAGTCAGTGCAGTTACCAAAAAAGTTACACACTCTACACTAATGCTGATATCCATACTAATTATACTGCTTTTTCAGATTTGACAATTCATCTATAAGCAGTCACAACTTTAAACCAAGTTTCAATGTAAGGGTTTTTCCTTTTAGAAAGTAGTTACATTCTGACTCTAGCTGATGTCATACGCTGTGTTACACCTTTAATATAAAACAATTTAGACTTTATAGTTGTGTATGCACATATTTATTTTAGCTCTGATTATGCAAGGATTTTAGCTCTGATTTTATCTTTTAGCTTTGC